>JASPKZ010008381.1:1815000-1840000 GCA_030220185.1 Diploptera punctata | reverse complement strand
ACCTACAATTCCCTAGTAAAACTGCAAGCATAGCATTAAAATGCAAGCATAGCATTAAAATGCAAGCATAGCATTAAAATGCTATGATTGCAGTGAAGGACCTGCCTTCGGGCAGAATTACTATGGATGGATTATATTTTTAATATAAGTCTATAAAATATTTAAAGGTCATTCCACATGAAATCGGCACAATCGCATATTCAAAAGTTTAAATAGTTTTATATGAAACATCAAGGTGCACTGAACACCTAAACTGAATTTCAGGTCTTTGTTTGATATACTGTAATTAAAGAATAAAATATCCGTTAATTTATTGTATTTTTAAAAATAAGCATTTTGTTTGAAACACTTTCCTCAAAGTGTCAGTACTCCCGGAACTTTTATGCACTATCGCTTGAAAATTAGTACGCTGATATTTACATTTCTCTAAAAGGCGTAAATTCAATTAACGTAGAATTGCAACCATTTTAAATAAATAAATATATAAATAATAAAAAAGGTACACCGAACTACTGTCTGATAAATTTATTTATTCATGATGAAAATAAGTTTAATAATTTATAATGTTCTTATCAAATTCGCTAGGAAATAAATTGATAATTGTAAACGCATGTTTAATGCTGCCGGAGTACATTTTATTTATAGTACTAAGTACATATTTAATTAATTTGTTCATATGTAACATACAGGCTTGTATTCAAAGTGTAAAGCTTGTAGAATCTATGTTCCATTAGATAATTTATTTAATACATTCTCTTTAGCTTCCGCAGTTATTGTATATATTGGTTTGGTTGTGAAGGCTATTCATTACTCACGGGAAATGTATTCCGACGGTACTCCCGAACGCACTCGCTTCCATTCTACTCTCGCCTATACGTTTGGCATTCCCTTTCCACGCCAGGTTCCTCAATAGAAGCAAAGAAGGCTGAGAAGTGCGATGAGCGAGCAGGAGTGAATGTGTACTTGACCGATTCTAATGTACATATCCATGTGTAATTAGAAATTAATTACAAATCAAAAATATTCTGTGAATATGAGGATATTCTAAAATGTATCAGCAAAATTATGTCCAAGACTTCTCAGGTATTCTAGTAGTAGCTTATATGCTCGGCTTCATATACCTGATGCATTATAAAAATCCATTCTACTCGTCTGTCAAAATCTGTGTTTACCTATTCCTGGGGAATGGACGCTTTCTACTCTTTCAGTATCTCCGCAAAATCCCCAGTCTTGAGAATGAGTGTGTTCTTCTTCAGATAACACATTTGTTCCGTTGACCTCATTGCTGTTGTGATCACAGCACCACATGTTTCCCTAAAACCACAAATCCACTGTATTCAGTTTTATATAAGCCTGTGTTCAAGTAAGTGTGTATGTATATATCCAATATGTCCTACGTGGTGACACGGGTGTACCCTAGCGGAGTTTAACAAGTTAATTTAGTTACAATTATTTACCTACTGTTGTCAACGAGTGATATATGGTTAGCACATCATCTCAGTGATACATCTAGTAGGCAAGTTATTAGGCCTACTTGGATGGATAAAGATAGATTAAATTTTGCGCAGAGGCCTTTTTATTCAGGCTTGAGTCTGAAAATCTTCTGACTCGAGACCCACGGCTTAAAATGTCCCTCCGTTAAGACTTCTCCCTTGGATTTTCCCACCCTAAAAATCAAACCCGGCTAAGTTGAAACCGTGACTATCGCAACTAAAGGCAAGGAGCATAACCATTAGACCACCGTTGCCGATTCGGATGCATATAACCTTAACCTTAATATGTTAGTTTCTTACTAGTTAATTACGGAAGATCAACGTGGAAGTCCAGATTACAAAAAAATCAGAAACGTTGAAATTAGGAAAATTATGAAAGTTGGAAGAAATGTGTTACAGACAATTGAAGAAATATGGTTAAGATAGCACGGACATTTCAAGGGATGAAAAATGATAGAATCCCAAGATTATCTTAGTGACGGAAATATTATACAAGAAAAAATGGAGACCTAATGAAGCTTGGATGGATGGTGTGAGAAATATAAGTGAACTGGCACTTGAATATGAGGATGTTCAGGACCGCTACAATAAAGAAGGCGATTTAATTGAGGATGGCAAAAAAACATTGTATTGTAGATAAATTCCGAAATAAAAAGAAATATATTAATCAAATACTTTTTTGTATACTGTGCCCTTTATTGATGTACTAGGATATTTGATAAGTAATGGCAAGTAATCAGGGATTCAAGTGTTGACCATTGTAATCTTGTATGATGCTGAGCAGTCTTTCGTGTATAAATCTGAGATAGACCTATTGAAATGATCGAAATAGCAATATTTTGTGAATATATTGACTGTTCCTCACAAGAAGTAAGCAATACCGTCCTAAAAAGGATATTCAGTAGAATTTGTTTAGAAGGTGGAATTGATTACTCGAACATCCACCAAATTCATCAAACAAGAGCCCTTGTGACTATAACTTATTCTGAAAAATCAAAGAACCTCTACGAGGCATTCAATTTCAATCAAGAGTTTATCCAGAAAGCTCTAGATCAATCAGATGAGAGAGAAATCCAAAAATGGTGCTGCATATGGAGTTCCCCGTATTTAAAATATTTGGCACGTATAGTTGACTTGACAAGATAATATGATTGAAGTTCGTAATGTCAAAAGTAATCTAAATATTTTTGATGTTATAGCAGTGTTGCTATTTTTTATCGGATGACCTAGTGCTTCAGAATAAACGAGACCTTGTTTCTTTGTATCGGATCTGTTTGAATTGACAAGAAGATCCCTACGCTTGCATCTTTAGAGCCCTGAGGCTGTTTTAGAAGAAATCAATGGAGTTAAATTAAGAAAACAATTCTAATTCGAAAGAGTTTAACCTTTAACTCCCACGGGCCACCCATGCGCTCGTTTGACCGCCGGCCTGCTAGAAAACCCATTACATTTAGATAACCTGTAATTCTTTTATATCCACCCACGCTCCTCAAAAACAATTTCCCACTTGTCGTTGGTCAAGAATATGCAGTAAAAATTAATTTTAGTTTTTATGAGCACAGAGAGATTTATTTCATTTCTAGCTGAACTGTAATCCAAGGAAATTGCTCTATAATTTGTTTTGAGAATCAAGTTGAAAACTGTGATAATTGAGGGTAACATTTGGCCTTTTCATCTGACATTTCTAACTTTTTACCAGACACTAATCATGAAAAATGTGATTCTGTGGCTCTCTCTCAACTCTGGAATGTTACTTATACTTAATTTCTATTCCATAATTCTTTCAGCGAATTCCAAAGAAATACCGACACTGTTTTTATGAAAATATTGTTTTAACATTTTTACCAATAACCAGCGATTCTAGCACAACACTAAAGCTAATGCACTGATGCAAACTATCCCCAAGAATAGCTAATAAAACTAAAGAGAAAATATTTTGCCTGAACCAACATTTGAACCTAAGATTTCCAGGTGAAGTTCTTGGGTTCAAATCTTGTTTAGGTAGACATTTTAAACTTAAACTTTTTCATTAATCCTACTTAGTCATATTAGAAATTATTCTTCAAAAAATTATATATGTGTATTTCACGTAACTTTTGACATAACCCATGAACATTAAAGTTTTTTCCCAAAGTGAATTATGGACTATTAAAAATATTTTCATGAGCCTATATAAAAATATATATATAATGTGAATATACTCATTCGTAAATGAAAATTGGTATGTAATCACCAACCAAAAGCGTTAGTTGTTACATCAGTTACCTTTATTTTATGCAATTAGTGATTAAACATCACATAAAATTCAATATATGTATTTTGTAACTCATCCTATATGTAGGCCTACTTCATTCACAATTTGCTTGTCGAAATAAAATTGAAAATTTCACAGAGATTATTATTTTACTCTCACTTTGTAAAACATAATGTAATTTTGTAGTTATGTCAGTTACCGATACAGAACCATACATTTTACGTATAGGCCTAATTATTGCAGATAGAAACTCTATTTTCTTTTCAAGAGATTTAAATATATTTGTACGTATATAAATGTTTTCAATAGAAAATGTAGTTCTACTATATAGTGTGGAAATACATTACATAATGGAAATGGACAGTTAATGAAAAATGAGGGAAATTTTGAAGAAGTGGCTAAATTCAGATACATAGAACGATAATTACAAACATGAATGAGATGCGCAAGGAAATTAAACATAGGCTTAATTCTGGAAAATCATGTTATTATGCTTTACAAGGACTCTTTCGGTCCCAACTTCTCTGAAAAAATCATTAAACTGAATATATATATAATTTGAAATTTTAAAACATAAAAATAATAATCGTCCACTATTAAATGAATAGAAAAAATGATTTTTCGTCCTTATTACGTATTTCTGTGTCTTATCTGTTGATGACATCACTTGACGCCTTCTTTAGATACACTATATGTATATATATATATATATATATATATATATATATATATATATATATATAAATAAATAAATAAAGCCTGATATGTCCCTTTAGGGCAAAGGCCTCCCTGCACAGGGGTTAAGCTCTATTTGAGAGTGTCACCCGGTGAGCTACTCCGTGGTGAGAAGTTGACTTGGATGTAGCACTTGGTTTGTATAGACTGTCTGTTCTGTGATTAGTTAATACACAGTTGGCTCTCCATCGTTCTCCAGCTTTTCCTGCATCTGGCGACTCTGGACCATTGCGCCCCTGCTCGTTCTTTGAAGATGTCAGCCCATCGTCGTCTTGGTCTTCCGCGCTGTCTCTTGCCTGTGTACGGGTCCCACATGGTTGTTTTTATTGTCCACCTATCGTCCTGTATTCTTGCGACGTGGCCTCCCCACTTCCATTTTTTCCTGATGGCTTGTTGTGCGGGATCAGTTGTTGAGGATATCGCTTGAAGTGTTGTATTCGAGATTCTGTC
This sequence comes from Diploptera punctata, assembly GCA_030220185.1. Taxonomy (NCBI): domain Eukaryota; kingdom Metazoa; phylum Arthropoda; class Insecta; order Blattodea; family Blaberidae; genus Diploptera; species Diploptera punctata. The sequence continues at coordinate 1,835,068 of JASPKZ010008381.1, read as the reverse complement.
CTTCAGAGTTATGCCTAAGATTTTCCTCTCCATTTTCCTTTGGCTTACTTGGAGTGTGTACTTCAGTTTATATAATATATATATATATATATATATATATATATATATATATGATGGAGCTAGTTGTTTTTCTTTTTAATAGTGTTTTACTACAGACAAAAAACATAATACAAAAATAAGACAACTAAAAGTAGAGGAATTAAACACAACAATAGAGAAATACAGAGCATACTAGAAAGAACACTTGGCAAGGATGACTGAGAATAGAATACCAAAAGTAGCATACAGCTATTCACCACGAGGAAGAAGAAGTTTGGGAAGACCAAAGAAAAGATGGAAAGAGCAGCAATTTGGAGCCGGAACAGGCTAGTAAATAAGCCTAAACCGTGAAGAAGAAGAAGAAGAATTGTGTTTTACTTTGATGTGATTACCCTAATGATGCCCAATTCAAGGGCGAAATTCGTATCGGGATCCATTTGAGTACGTTTCTTGTCTTGGTTTATCACTTTTACTGGTATCCGTGGTTTTAATTGGACACATTTTGCATCCCAGATTGATTTCTAAGTCTTTTAGCGGAATTAATACTAGGGTAAATTGGGCTATTCAATGCCACCGTGCCACCAATGAATTTTCGAACGGAGAACAAGTGAATTCTAGCGTCGAATTGGCCAATCTGATAACACATGTTCCCACTAGAGCCAGTTGCCAACATGGTTACTCATATATAAGGGGATTCTATCCCAAAAGGATTGTTTCTATTATGTACACAGGTATCCTTAACCAAAATATACTTTTTTTTTTTTGTTCCACACTTCCCGGTCTTGCGTGTCTGTTTCTGTCATATTTCTCTTCTTCATGTTGTCTTGAATTCCCTTTATCCACGTTTGCTCTGGTCTACCACGTTTCCCCTTTTCAGGAGGTATCCATTTCAATACTTCTTTGTTTCTGTGTCCCGTACTGTCATTATATGTCCATATCATCTTAGTTGGATTTATTTAATCTCTTGTATAATATCCTATTCCACATTCATAATTTCTCCTACTGTATTATTTTTAATTTTGTCCAATTTTTATATCCTTGCCGATCTTCTTAAAAAGTCAATTTCTGTGACTAATAATTTATTTCTGTGTTTTTGCTTGAACGTACATATTTCCGCACCACATAATAAAATAATATATATATATATATATATATATATATATATATAGGCCTATTTATTTATACTAGGCCTAATTATGTTTATCGATTAGGTATATTTTGGACTTCTTGTAAAATAATTTTAATTAAAGGATCACTTTATACACTCCCTCCAAAAACAAATAGAAAAGAAGTTCACTCACTTGAATGTGTATGTAATGACCTTGACATCTGTACATTAGAGGTCAATAAAACAAGAATGTAACATTGTCACTATGCCTGTTCATTCTGAATTGAATTATCGATCATTTATTCACATTGAAATGATGAAATTGCATTTAACTTACGCAGATATGTCTTCATTGATTGGTTGTCAAAACAACATTCTTATTCTGACAATACATCTCAGCACAGCTGCAACCCAACCACAAGTTTTCATTCTAACAAATATTTACTGAAAGTGGTTTTATTTTTTTAATTCATACAGTTTGTCACTAAATTTGAATTTAGAGGAACAACTTAAGGTCACATATTAGCAGTGGAGGTGTGTCCAATATATTCAATGATTCATTGAACCCCGAAGAAAAATTGAACTTAGTTTAGATCTCAAGGGTTGTATTTGCATAAATTCAAAATGCTGAAATGAAATTCCTCAGGCCAATAGCAGGGTCTCTAAGTACAGAAAGAAAAAAACAGAGAAATAAGACAGCAACTAAAAGTAGAGGAATTAAACACAAGAATAGTTTTTTTTTTAATTTAAATGGAAATATAACCTTTTTTTCTCACTCTTTTCATTTACACTTTTTTTTTGTTTTACATTTTTGTTACCTTCCTTTTATTCTCACATATAGACACAAGGACAGGACACACACCCAGACCCAAGGTGGAGATTTTTAAAATCCCCTACCCCACCGGGCATCGAACCCCGGTCGCCGGAGTGGAAGGTAGGGACTCTACCGACTACGCCACGGCGATGTACTTTAGATAGCCAAGGATTGTATTTGCATAAATACAAAATGCATAGTGAAATACAGAACAAACTGGAAAGAACACTTAGCAAGGATGACTGAGAACAGAATACCAAAAGCAGCATACAACTATTCAACAAGAAGATGAAGCAGTTGGGAAGACCAAAGAAAAGATAGAAAGAGCAGCAATTTTGAGCCAGAATAGGCTGGCAAAAAGCCTAAACCGTGATGAAGAAGAACAACGAGTTCCTTAAAATGTAAATATTCTGAATCAGAATGTATTTTTCCACTTGACATCACTTATTCAGTTAATTCTTCCAAGTTCTACATAATCGCAGTGACAATGCTCGAACGCTTCATGTAACTTTCACCAGGTGGCAGGGTATATACGAAATCGGTATGACCAACCTTCGCAATAAGTTCCCAATGTGTTTTTAAGAAATAGATGTACACCAACTTCCCTCATTTTAACCTAAGAAAATAAATTACAAACCTATTATTTAATTAATTGGAAACTAATCGGTGTGCACTAACTTGTCTCATCGGAACCCAATAAAATGAATGGCATTTCTTAAAATATGTTTTGTTATGAATTAATAATGTTGGTCACACCGATTTTCCTGATATATCCTCCTATCCATTGAAAGTTATATTACATATTCACGAATACTCACTGCGATTCTCTAGAACTTCATTGAGAGATAAATATATACATAAAAAAATTAACAATTGTAAAATATGTTATAAGATCGTTGCAAAATTTTTAAAATGGTGCAAAATATTATAAAAAATGATAAAGGTAACTAGTACAACAGTGGCATATGAATGTTGTTTGGAAAGTCATATAACGTAACAATCTGAAGTTCAGCTCCCCCTCCCCGGAAATTAGTTCGTAATATTTGAGTTTCGCGGAAGGTGAGGTGATTTGTTGTTCACCTTCTAATGTGTCTTGTCGGTGGTGTAAGTAGCAGGGCATGACGAATCCTGGCGAAATCCGACAAGTCCATTCGAAAATTATCAACGTTTTGTCTGGATTATTATTATATTGTGAGCATAATTTAGTCTTGTAGGCTGCGATAGGCAGGACGTTTAGCCCGAATGGGGAATGCAAGAGGGACATGGAAACTTTTTGTAGGAAAATCAGAAGGAAAGTATGCATAGGTAGGCCATGAATGAGGTGGTAGAGTAGTAAGAACTATGATTTTTAGGCTGGAGAGCATGTTCGAAAGAGTGATGATCTTTCACCATAAAAATACAACCGCCAAGAAACACGGACATGGGTTATACCGGGGTAAAATTTTTCCGGAGGTAAAATAATTCCCCATTCGGTTCTCCGGGCGGGGACTACTTCAGGCAATCCATGCCAAAGGAAACAATCCACTAAATAACAGATAAGTATCGTAGATTGCGATAGGCAGGACATGTGACACGAATCGGTAATTAATGAAAGGCATGGAAGCTTTCTGTGATAAAACGCCCAGTTAGTAGACAAAGAATGAAATGGGAGAATAACATTAACAATTATATGAGGAAGTAGAATGTACAGGGAATGATTGGAAAACATTAGCTCTGGATAGGGATGTGTTGAGAGCTTATGTCCACACGGTCATTACCAGTGAGTTATTTATAATTTGAGAGAGGTAAATTATACAGGTGGTGATTAGTAAGTACTAATTCAGGATAGAGATGTGTGGAGAATGTATGTCCTCGCGAACTTGTACCCCTAATTTCGATGATGCAAATAACCAACTAACTCACTGGCACTATAGAATCCGTAGGTTCATGGTCGCACAGACATCTCTCCATACATCCCTATCCTGAGCTAATGTTTTCCAATCATTCCCTGTATAATCTACTTCCCTCAAATCTAGTTAATGTTATTTTCCCATTTCATTATTGGTCTACCAACTGGGCGTTTTCCCTCTGCTTTTCCTACAAGAATCTTCCATGCACGTCTTTCCCCATTCGTGCCACATGTCCTTCCCATCGCAGTCTACGAGACTTAACTGTTATTATTTCTGGTTTCCTATAAATACTACGTAGTTCATCGTTATAAGTGAGTTAATTAGTTGTTAGATAGTTATGCCTGTATGGTTCAGTCTTCTCAACTTGTTGAAACCGAATATGGAACCTGTTCCAAATGCCTACAGTATTTTTTAAGTTTTAATAAATTAGGTAAATTGAATTTTACAAGTATTCAATTTCATAGTTGGATAGGCTTAATTCGAGTTCACGTATGACCCAAGGAGCTGGACTTTATATGAATACTTATTTTATTCCATTGAATTAGCACTTTCTTAATATTAAAGTCAGCGATATATACTTGTAAAGCTGAATTGTTACATTAATAACTAGTGGATCCGGCAGACGTGGTCTTGCCAGAACTTTCAATTCTTCTGTAATGGTCTGACGATAAAATATAAATTACTTTTTTTACCATAAAAATCACTAATTAATATGTTCGCAAGAAAACTCCTCACTGTCATCTGCTGTGACTCAAGAAGCGTACAATATGACGTCACATTGTTGTCGCGCGGAATATGTCGATAATGCTGATGACCACACATCTGACATAAAAATGCTATTACCCGATCACAGCGTCACATACCGAGTCCAATTTTGAATCTAAACCACCTAGGGACCCACTCAAGTACACACACAAAATTTCATCAAAATTGGTCCAGCCGTTTAGGCAGTTTTCAATTTCGAATTTAAAGTAAACTTCCACTTCTAATTGTCTACTTTCATTTTTGTCTTGGTTTATTTTAATAGGATATACCGAGTTTCGTTGTGAAACATCGAAAATTATGGCCGCTAGAACGATTTTTAAATTTTCACTAAAGGTGAAATCCTACACCTAATGGTTTCAGAGAATTCAACTGTGAATCTGAGCCATCCAGGGACCCACTAAAACACACGCAAAAATTTCATCAAAATTGGTCCAGTCGTATAGGCAATTTCTTTTAAATTTCGGATTTCAAGTACACCCCCACTTCTGTCAGATTTTCCTGATTTTTTGATAATACATACCTCGGTTTATTTTAATAGGATATTCCGAGTTTTGTTGTGAAACATCGATAATTGCGATCGGTAGATCGATTTTAAATTTTCGGTTAAGATGAACTCCTTGCACCTAATGATTTTAGAACATAATAGATAACGACTAAATAATCGCCGCATCTGAAACACTGTATATACAAATTTTCACGAAGATCGGTTGAACGGTTTAGCAGTCTATAAAGACAGACATACATGCATTCAATTATATATATATATATATATATATATATATATATATATTTTTTTTTTTTTAATGCACTTTTATAATAAAAAAACTCTTATTCATTTATTAATTTCACAGTTAAACACATTTTTCGATACATTTTAGAAATATTGTGCATATATACTATTCAACTATCAATTATACTATAAAAATCGATGACCAACATCTGCCTACGTAGACCTTGCAAAACTACATTTTTATGCACAATGCGTTCTTCTTGCTGGCGGCAACATCTGTCAGCGGATGGGACATTGGCGCGAACTGATGAAATTACAATATAAAACATGATTAAGCTGTGAAGAAATACAACTCAGAATGTTAAGTGTTAACAATATATAAAATAGCAAATACAGTATACGTGGTAATTGTTGCAGGGTGCCTATTTAGGGGAAGTATAAAAAGTGTCACTTCACCCTATTTTTACCAGAATTATTTTTAAACTTTACTTTCGTTATCACGAATGTTCGTTTACATATTTCTGTATTATTTTACGAGGCGGGACTAATCATTGTGACACAGAGCGCCAGCACCACGTGGTGTCATTCTGGTATACTGCTAACGCTGAAGAGAAATATTTTTGGTTCCAGCTTGGTCTACCTCTGCGGGCGGGGCTTACCTCGCTGATCTCCATGACAACCGTGACGCCACCCGCTGATGTCTAAAGTAACGTAATACCATAAGTGAAGTAGGGAAAGGAAAATGGCTATTTGCTTCGCGGCTTTGTATATGAGATTCTCTCATATTCTGCTATTGTTATGGTGATTTAAATATGAATCGTTTATGATGTAAGATGCATTTTATTGGAAACACCTGTTTCACGTTGGAAAGAATAAAATAAAAAGGATATTTTAAATTCTGGAAGTCCTACTGAATCTCTACAAGTATGTGGTAAAAAATGAAGTTAAACAATCAGGTAAATGGAACAATCTTAGTTTTATACGGTCATGTTTAAGGAATTTCTATGGTTGTGCTCCTCTCAAACTCGACAGAAATTGTTTTGTTGGCCTTGCTTGTTTTTTAGCAATAAATTACATTTTTTGAATAGAGACAACTTCTACTGAAGTTAACGAAAACACACTCATTCTGTGAAGATATCGCCGACAAGTTTGTAAACTTGACGGACCGAAGGTTGGATTTTATATATAAGAAATATACGAGTTTAATAATAAGTAAGTTAAGCATGTGCATGTGCATATATATATATATTACTAGCTCTTCGCTTAACTTCAAAGTCACGAGCCGCCACTGATATGTTTGAGGTATGTCAGCAACACATAAAATTAACAAGATATAGGTAGGAATGCGCACAAGGTAGGCATTCAAAATAAAAATAATGAAAATTGTCAAAAAAAACTATAAAAGTATCGTCCAATAATTGTATATTATAATGTTATATTGTGACGTTCTGTCTTTTTAAATTGTTGAAACTCAAGATGAAACCGGTTCCGAATTGCCTAGAATATAATAAAACGTTTTTTAACAAATTAAGCAAAATGAACATTTTAGGTATTCAATTCTATTATTTCATATTTTGACGAATTTTATTAGTATTGATTTAAATTTTTGTATATTTCTGAAGTCTCTATGGATTTTCCAAAATTACAGGAGGATTGGATTGAAGATATCAACAGATAAAACAAAAAAAATTAAAAAAATTCAAGGTATAGATCCTTTAAGAAGTAAAATTGTAAGTGAATATAAAATTATGGAGCAGGTGAATAATTTTACATATAGGAAGCAATATCTCATATGAAGAAGAAATGGACGTAAATGCCAAAATATCAATATTTTTAAGTATCTTCTTAGGGTTAATAAATTATATCTGAAGCCACAGTTAGTCCAAAAACATTCAAGATTAAAAGTGTATAAAACAATGGCTCTTCTAACTATATTGTATGGTAGCGAAGCATGGACATTGAAACTAAATATATACACAGACTTAGTTCTGCCGAAATAAGATATATTTGAAGAATTGCTGGATACACATTACAAGACCATAACAAAAATGAAGACATCTTAAAATAATTATAAATGGAATCTTTAGAAAACAAAAGTTTGATTATAAGTCAAGATGGATACATCATGTTCATCGAATGGAGGATCACAGGATATCCAAGCAGATGTTAAACTGTCAACCTGCAGAAAGAAGAAAACCAGGACATCAACTTAAAATACTTTTGAATGGAATTTCTATTGAGACCGATACAGGTCAAGAAATGGCCTAAATCCATGAATGGACTATGATGATGATGATGATGATGATGATAGATTTTTTGATCATATGTTAGGAAAGAATAACGTTTTGTTTGAATTTTGTAAATTACTGTGGTTTGTGAATCTGGAATTAAATGTGAGGGATAAATGAAGCAGGCACATTAGTGGTTTGGCGGTTTGTTTGTTCCATCGCTAATTTAATGCTAGCTGATATAAAGAGCTTAGCTAGTGCTCGATGAAATGGCACACATGGAATAGCACTTAGTGGTTTAAGGTTTGTTGATCTCTGCACTGTACACTGAAGTTTTGTTTAACGAGGAAATTAGTACTGAAGTGGTCCATGGTCAATTGTAACGAAACGAGAACAATGTCAAGAGAGCAGATAAAACTTGTGCCACATAGGCCTACACTAATTTTATGGTGATCATACGTGGTTTTTTAGAAACCCGAAAAAGTAACTCGTAATTAAGAAATTGTATAGAGTGTTCGGAAATTCCCATTACAAACTTCAGAGGCTTGTAGAGGGGCTAAGTAGTTAACATTTTTAATAGGAACCTTTGTCTGAAAACGGTTCATAGTCAATAGTAACTAAATGAGAACAACGTTAAGAGAGAGATAAAACTTATACCACATAGGCCTTCACTGATTTTGTGGTGATTATTTGTGATTATTAAGGTATTTTTAAGAAACTCAAAAAAGTAGCTCGTAATTAAGAAATTGTTCGGAAATTCCCATTACAAACTTCAGGGGCTTGCAGAGGGATTGGGTAGGTAATATTTTTAATAGGAACCTTTGTCCGAAAACGTACCGTTTTCGCCTGCAGAGGTACAAGTTGGCATTACGCGTTTAAATATGCAGCATATGCCGGGATAATGCTACAGTAATTTAATGATTTATGACTGAAATTAGGTTTACACAATCCAACATTCACTGATTTCTTGACAATATCCAAAGTCGAGGGAAAAATAAATCAACTTCGATTTGTCACTGCAAGAATAATTGTTCTATACATTTTAAGTTCATAATTGTTGTTTTATACAATGGAAAGCAATGAGAAGCTATCTTCTTCTTCTTCTTCCTCCTCCTCCTCTACGCATGTAAGCTGGCAGCTTGTTGCGTGTTTATTACCCAGAATGCTCAGCGATAAAACTACTTCCGTTATTTTCGTCTGCTATAGAGGAACGCATTTACGCTTGCGTCCCGCAAATAATACCGTATACAACGACGTCTGCGTCGTGCAATATTACGCCGATTCTCCTGTTCTTCCAGTTGAATTCTTTGGAAGACTCTATGAAATTCCTCTTCTCCGCGTGTACCGAAAACATGATCGAAGTCTTCAAGGACCGACATCTTGGATAAAGCTGCAAAGGTTTCAAACTACATCGGTTACCATCGGTTCCCTTCGGGATTTTCACGATAAGTTTCTATCTTGAGCTATGATCTTACGATACCACGTCAGGTAGCTTACATATTATTATCGCATGAATAGAGTTCTGAGTAAGCAAAATATATTTGGATAAAACTTTCTCAGCAGAGAACGCCTTTTACTGTCTAATGCGTTCAAACATTCGACCCTTAGAGTCAGTACTCACAAGCCCAACCACCACGTCAAGGTAGAGAAGCTATCACACCTATTGAAGTCAAAGACCTGCCCTCGAGCAGAATTACTATGGATGGATATCCACGAAAGACACGGGAGAGTTAAAGGAGAGAAAAACCGGGGAAAAACCCAGAACAAAAAAGCTATGCTGAATTCACAGCGTCCACCATGTATCCTGCATGTAGCAATGGATAAACTAATTCGGGACCCACAAGTAAAGGTCAAGTGAGTAATCAATTATGCCATGGAACCGCCAAGATATTTAAAATAGATTTAAATTATATTTCAATAAAAAAATGTTGGGAAAAAATATAATTTTGCGCTTCTGCGAACAATTAAGGACAAATATAGAAGTTGATAATTCTGTAATCGAATAATGCCAGCAATCATGCACCAAGCTATAAATCACTGAAAAGCAATCAGTCTGCCAATCTCAATTCCGTGTGATATAAAATCAAATGATGATAATCGCGTAACCTACCGATACGTTGATTTACAACACACTGTCAGTGATTCGTAATCAAATTACACAGAGTGTCTATCTAACATTACTAAATATGTTGGGTGTGAAAGAGGTGAACAAAGTCTATTTTTCAATCCTCAAGTGGAATTACGACAACAGTACATTACAATGCGTCCAACGGTGTGGTCTCGAGGTAGCGTGCTGCCTTGTCACGCAGCGGGCCCGGGTTCGATCCCCGGTCGGGACAGTTTCCTAGGTGAGGTTTTTATCGGGGGTTTCCTCACCTGTAAGACAAATATCAGGAAACATTAAGGCCCAAACGGTCCCCGAACATCATATGGCCATCGCAATCATCGTTCATATTCATCTTAGATTAAGCTTAGGATTAAGGACTCTCCTGGCGCACAACTATTATCATCGCCCATCATATCATCGGGGCTACGTAACCCCGCCTTCCAGACGCCCCAACCTCAGAAGTGGATTACAATTACGCCTATACCAGGAGAGAACACCAGAAATGTCCAAAAAGGACAACCGGAGGCATTAAAAAAAAGTATATTATAATGCAAGGTTGAAAAGTGTTTTTTTACAGAAAAGAGGAAATAATTATAGAGAGAGCGACAGCGAGGATCCGAGATTCTGTAAAACACTTCACAAACATGTGTTGAACATTATTTTTTGCACGATGGTGTTTTCAAAATAATAAATAATAGTAAAATATAACATATTTGTTTGAAATGTTTGCGTCCTTTATGAACAACTAATTGACGTTAGCTGTTTAATCAATGTATATACGCTAAATGCCGAAAATAATGTAGTTGAAACTACAGCAGGCCGTGACACCAATCAGATATAAAATGGCGGCAAGTACTAATGTACTGCTTTATATTGTTTCAAATAAAGTTAAATTGATTTAAAATGCAATGAGTTGTTTCGTATAATGTATATTAATACTACCTTTCGGATATATTTTTGTATACACATTATACGAACTGTAGTATTCATAAATGGCTGAGATTTTAGTTCCCGCACTAGGTAGGTAATTTGTAATATTACAGTATAGTTATTTAGTTATTTATAGGTTGGCAACCCCGAAATTAAGGAAATTGATCTTTCAATCGTTGTCACCATTGTTGTAATTACGACAGAACGCACTATTTTGCAAATAATATAGTAGTACGCACGCCGTAGCGTAGTGGTTAAGGCACTGAGCTACAAGCCGGAGGGTCGAGGGTTCGAGTCCCGGTGGGGGTCAGGATTTTTAAACTGGCCCAAACCTTCTGGCGGCACTATGGCCCTGGGGTCGACTCAGCCTCTAACTGAAATGAGTACCAGACGCTTGCTCTGGGGTAAAGGCGGCCGTCACGCAGGGCTGACACCCCGGCTGACATCAAGTGCCGATTGTCAAGAAAGAGTGGGAGCCCTAACCTCCTACTACCCCAAGGGCCTCCTGAGGCCTGTAGTGGGATCACTTTACCTTTTACTAGTAGGACTTTATTAAATGAATTATTTTTAGTCTGTTCATCTTTCCTCAATATTAATGTTGATTTGTTCTTGAACATGTTTCGATTATAAAGTAATCATCATCAGCATCTTGTCCAGACTTTATTAGACTAAAAGTAAGATACATCCGATCCGATTGAGGGTCTTTCCACTTTTCAGCGGTTGCCCTTTTACCAGCCGGCTGCTGGCCCTTCATATCCACATGTGTCAATCACAGAAGTAGATGATCAACAGCCAGTGTAGGGGTGACATGTGGTTAGCATGTCGAGTCCCCCAGCCGTTATAGCTGGTTCCTCAACCTGGAGCCGCTACTTATTGTAGCAACCCAATTGCCTCACGATCTGGGTGGGCACCGGTCCCATACTGGCCGAAATACCATGAGAAAATTTCTTCCCCCATGGAGACTCGAACCAGCGCAAGTCCCATAGCTCTGCGCCAAGGCTTCTTACCTTAACCGCTCGGCTACGGCGCGGGACTTCAAATAAAGTTCAGTTCATTTAAAATGCAGTGATTTGTTTCGTATAATGTATATTAACACTACCTTTTGGATATGTTTTGTATGTACATTCTATGTAGTATACATAGAGGGCAGCGGTTTTACTTCCCACACACGTTTTGTAATATGTAATATTACATTTGCAGTATAATTATTTTATTACAGTATAGTTATTTAGGTTGGCAACGCCGAAATGTAGGAAGCTGAACTTTCAATCATAGTCGCCATGCTGCAAGTACGACAAAAAGCAGTATCGCGCAAAACATACTTTACTAGATTAAGGCTTTTTGAAATAATTATTTTAAAAATTGTTTTAATTCAATGTTGTCAGCATTCAAAATATGTCTATTAAACTAAAAAAAAAATCTGAATAATTTTATACCCTCATAAATGAAAGTAAACTAAATTGTGATTGGAATTAAAAACTCTTATCTTTCTTATATGACCAATCGAGTTTAACCTAATATTTAATATAATTATTAATCAATATGAATTAAAAGCAATGTCATGAGACGTAATAATGAACTTAATATTATAACATAATACATTTATTCAATCTGTATCAACGTTTGTTTCTGAATATAAGTAAGAATAGCTCTTCACATAGAATTTTATAATCTCTCCGATTCTAGGATTGTGAAAAGTTGTATCGAGTATTGAAAATATCTCCAGTTCATTTCTTATTGATTCATTATGTAATCTATCCATGCATGCACATCCTTTTACGGATCTTAAAAATTGTATTCCAGTGGCTTCAATGTGTGAGGAGTACCCGAGTTTCAAATCCATACAAAAAAAACAGGACTAAATTAATCCTACGTCATAATAGTATTTATTTCTCATTTTCTATCTTGTGCATTTTATATTTCACTCGTTAATTCTAGAATGAATGAAAATATATTGTAAATTATAATTGCATTTTAGGTACACCATGTGATAATTTTGTTTATTGCATTTTATATCTAACAGTAATTTTTGTATTTTTTCCTAACCTGGTTGAGTGGTAAAAACTAAATTAATGCCTTAAATATGCCAGGTCAGTGAAGTTATTATTATTATTATTATTATTATTATTTTATTATTATTATTATGTCGGCCGCAGTGATCTAGTAGTTATGTTCCTTTCCTCAGGTGCCGAGGGTCGCGGATTTAAACCCTACCGATGTCAATGGATTTTTTAGGATGGAAAAATTAATGTTCTCCTGGAAGGACTTGAAGTCGTAGGTCTCGAGCCTGAAGATTTTCAGGCTCGTGAATTAACCGGAAGCCCTAATAGAAAGGTCTCTGTGCAAAATTTAACCGATCGTCATCAAACTTAGTATGACCATAATTGCCTATTAGATGTCTCTTTCAATCGGAATGCTGGCCACATGTCACTCACTGAAATCTATAGGGAAACAAGTGTAATCAAATTAGTATGGTTAAGAAACTTCCCGATAGGGGGATACCCATGTCTGAATGAGGGACAAATGTGTGTAAAAAAGGATAACAACAACAATAATTTGGATTAGCCTGTATTAGATAGGTATCGGCGACATTCATTTTTGTGTTGAGTTTTTCATAAGTTGGATATTCTGTTTTAGCATTGATAAGACATATGCTAAAGGTGGTGATTTTAAGTTATTTTTATACAAACATATTCATTTTTCATGCATTTTCTGTTTATATTTTTACGAACAAAGCACACATAAGCCTATTTACAAAGATGTACCCTACAATAAAACTTATATTTTTATGGCGATATAATTTTACTCTTCCTCAAAATGGTATAGTTCTTCTCAAAGCATGTGGCTACCGTTGGATGCAATGCAATGCACTTGTCTAAGCGTTTCTGCAAGTCTGCAAAGACACGCTGTAAACCATTTTACAGGCCTTTCAAAACCACCACCGCAAATTTCAATACTGCTTCTGAAGATGGAAAGCTTCTCCCTCGAATATGTTTTTTTTTCAGGTAAGGAAATAGAAAAAAGTGATTCCTGTTCAGTAGGTCTTCCGGGCTAAATGGTCATGATCCAGTTCTTTTGAAACTTGACGTTTAATCTACTACTGCGGTAGACATTCTCAGGAGATTGTGCGTACTCTTGGTGAACTCCTTAACTGTTGGCTGCAGATAGCATGTATAATGTCTTGTGGAATGTCTACCGCTGTAGCAGACGAAACATCGAGTTTTAATAATAGTGGACAGGGCCATTTAGGCCGGAAGGCCTACCAAATAGGAATAATGACACCGGCCATGAAAGCCTTCAATTTTACATAGAAAAAAGTTTAATGGGAAAATAAACTTCTTTGCTAATTTCAGATTATAAAAAATATCGAAACTAGTTTTCTTTTGTTATTCCATGAGAGGATAGTCGTTTTATCCTGAGAGAATCAATACCGTATCAAATACAAAGAAAATAAACACAGACAAAGAATCGTCGGCTATGACTGCATTTTACTAATCGCAGATTTATAAATGTATCGCGTGATTTCGTGAACTACGAATTTATTTTATTCTACCCTATCTCAAATTTTATCAAATTCTGAAGTAATGAAGCTATTGAGATTGTTCTCATGAAAATATTTTTGAGAAAAATTTCTCTTCTTCATCGATCCTACCTGGTAGAGACCGAAAATGACCATGACAATCACACACACATTTGTATATATATGCCCACCGCTGTGGTCTCGAGGTAGCATGCTGCCTTGTCACGCAGCGGGCCCGGGTTCGATTCCCGGTTGGGACAGGCTCCTGAGTGACGTTATTTTGGGAGTTTATCGTCACCTGTAAGACAAATGTGAGGAAGCTTAGGGCCCAATGGTCCCTGAAAAATCATCCGGCCATCATCATCATCCTTATCATTATCATCATCATCATTATCCCTCACGGTGTGGAAAGCAACGGGAAGCTACCACACCTATAATTCCCTAGTAAACCTGCAAAGCATAGCATTTCCATGCTATGATTGCAGTGAAAGAGCTGCCACCGGGCAGAATTACTATATATATATATATATATATATATATATATATATGGTATGATAAGAAAAATAAATGCCTGGACGGGATTCGAACCCAGATCTCTGAGTCTGTACCTCAGCGTGATATCCATTACACTACCAGGCGAATCCAATTCAAACACTTATTTTTCTTATATATGTATTATACTCTCCATTATTACTAGATGTCGCGAGAACACTGTCTTCACTGCCATCTAGTAGCTGACTATATCAAGTAAGCAAATTAAAGAGAATATTTATTTTACTTTATAGCAGTGACGCTTTATCGATGTTATAATTAAATCTTTAACATTGAGCAATGCAAGCTTAATATGGAATGATAAGAAAAATAAATGCCTGGACGGGATTCGAACCCGGATCTCTGAGTCTGTACCTCAGCGTGATATCCATTACACTACCAGGCGAATCCAATTCAAACACTTATTTTTCTTATATATATATTATACTCTCCATTTATTTTTCTTATCATACCATATTAAGCTTGCATTGCTCAATGTTAAAGATTTAATTATAACATCGATAAAGCGTCACTGCTATAAAGTAAAATAAATATTCTCTTTAATTTGCTTACTTGATATAGTCAGCTACTAGATGACAGTGAAGACAGTGTTCTCGCGACATCTAGTAATAATGGAGAGTATAATACATATATAAGAAAAATAAGTGTTTGAATTGGATTCGCCTGGTAGTGTAATGGATATCACGCTGAGGTACAGACTCAGAGATCCGGGTTCGAATCCCGTCCAGGAATTTATTTTTCTTATCATACCATATTAAGCTTGCATTGCTCAATGTTAAAGATTTAATTATAACATATATATATATATATATATATATATAATCCATAGTAATTCTGCCCGAGGGCAGCTTTTTCACTGCAATCATAGCATTTCCATGCTATGCTTTGCAGGTTTACTAGGGAATTATATATAATGAATTTAGTTGTAAAGTTCCGTTGAGGTGTATATAAAAACGTTATAATGTAAAACTATACAGGGCTACTACCTTGTGTGCAGTCTCCTCAACTATTTATATTATAATTACGGTAAATATCAGCTAACGCTGCAGTACATTCATTTTGTTTAAATCAAACTCGCCACATAGCAACCAAATAAAGAAAATTAGGTAGAGTTCAATGCAGGCTTTCACGGCCGGTAATCATAATGTTGAGTGATTCCGGGTTATGTGGCCGTGGTCCATAGTTGGTGTTGATACCAGACGTTTCGCCCTCAACTGCGGAGGGCATCTTCATGGCGAGTGCTTCTAGGCGTGTTTCCTGGTCGGAAGATCTACTTAGAGTGAGCGCTGCGGACGTTGTGGACGTTGTATTAGTGGTGGGTGCAGGGTGAGTGGGCGTGGCTCTTGCTGATTGGCTAATGGTCGTCTCCTTGTTGTCCCTAGTGTTAATGCATTTATTTTCTAGTGTATGATACCAGGCCTTAGCCAGTTTGATACCTTCCTCTTTTCTGTTGATATTTCCCTTATGCTTGTATATTTCTATAGCCTCTCGGTATAATCTAGGGAAATAGTAGGAAGTTGTGGCTAAAACTTGTGTATCGTCGAATAGAATCTGGTGTCCATTCATAATGGCATGTTCTGCTACAGCTGATTTATCCATTTCTCCTTGTCTGCAGTTTCTTTTATACTCTAGTAAACTATGGACCACGGCCACATAACCCGGAATCACTCAACATTAGGTAGAGTTCGTTAACTATCAAAATTGGACCATTAGGAATAGGAGTTCACCGCTCTAGTCTAGTCATTTTTTTTAATATTCACATCTAAAATCACTAAATGCTATTTAGATAAATCGAGAAAGCTATTCTTCGAAAATCAGCGACATATGACCACTAAATGTGGCGATTAACTTAAAACGCGAAATAAAAAAAAAATAATAATACTCTTAACAGCCGCCATTTTTGTTTTGCAGCAATTTTTCTAAGAATCTGCGCAGTACGAGAAAATAGTCTGCGGCGCACGTTCCTTATGTAGTTTTAGATTTATAGCAGTTTTTGAGATATGATAAAAATACATCTAAATTTTCTTTTAAATTAATTTTAATTGCTCTACTGTTTCAGGTACATTGGGGCTAAATGTACAAATTACTAAGTAAGTACCATAATTTCTTTAATATAACTAACTCACTGGCAATATCGAAACCTTACGTTCAAGGCGTCGAGGAAATAAGCTCTCCTTTCATCCCTATCCTGAGTTAATATTTTCCATTCATCCCCTGTATTATGTACTTCCCTCGAATCATGGTTAAAGTTCTTCTCCCACCTGATTCTTGTGCTACCTAAAAGACGCTTTCTCTCTGGCTTTCCTACAAGAAGTTGCAATGCCCCTGTTTTCTTTCGTTATCCATGCCATATGTCCTGCCCATCGCATTCTATGAAAATTGACACTTATTTTTATAACTGGTTTCCCTTAAAAGACATACAGATCACTGTTATATTTTTCTCAAGAACTTTATTCTCAAATACCCATACTTTCTTATCCCTTAATGTAAGAGATCAGCTTTCGCATCCGTATAATATAACTGGGAAAATAATAGTTTTATATATTTTCAGCTGAATGTTTTTATGAGAAAATCTGAGGCGAAAATAATCTCTGCAATGCATAAAATGATGTATTTCCAGAATTGAACTTATGTATAATTTTTTCGCGTCTCATTCCTGTTTGTAATTATTATTTCTAGGTATTTCAAATCAGCCAATTTTTTTAATTTCCCTCATTTTTATTAATTGTCAATTTCCATTATAAATAGTTTTTGTATGTGTGAACATGTATTTATATTTTCTGATGATCCAGTTCTAATTTCTTAGTGTTATTCAATAGAGTGTGCGATTGGCTCTTAGTATATCCTCGTTATCATCTAATAGTACTACATCATCAGCATAAACTAACGTATTAACACCATTGAGTTATTAAATAGGGTAACAGAATGGAACCCTTGATAGAGGTACACTCCAGGGAGTATACTACATAGAATGTACATACAAAACATATCCAAAAGGTAGTGTTAATATACATTATACGAAACAAATCACTGCATTTTAAATGAACTGAACTTTATTTGACTTCCCTCATATCATGTTCTTCTACTTCTCCCCCTCTTCCTTCTGCCTGATACCATCCAATCCAACACCTGTTTAGGCCACTGGTCTCCCGACATCCGTTGTACATGTCCATACCACTGTAGAGCTCTCTTTGTTATCCTGTCGATAACAGTTTCTTGTGCATCCATTTCTTGTCTGATATATGTATTTCGAATATGTTGTAGCCTGGATATTCTCATACTTCTCCGTAATCCATCCATTTCTGTCGCCAAGATTATTTTCTGCATCCTTTCATTTATTGTCCAGCTTTCTGATCCATATGTAAGTATACTTTCTATTATTGTCTGTATAATCTTCTTTTTTTTTTCTGGTCAAATTTCTATTCCATAAAAGACCATTCAGGGATCTAATCGCCTTCCATGCACAATTTACTCTGTTAATAATATCTTTTTCACAAGTCCAGCTTTATCTATTATAGATACAAGATATTTAAATTCTTCAACACATTTCATTGTCATATTATTTATTTGTAGGTCTTCTGAATTTCCTCCGATTACCATATATACTGTTTTAATATAATTTATCTTCAGTCCACCTACCTCAAATGCATCGACCAATTTTCTGATCATGTATTCTATATATTCTTTATCTTGTCTTATTATAATCTGGTCATCAGCGAATAATAAATTGTGCAGTAAATGGCCATTAATGTTGATTCCCATTCCCCTACATAACTTATTCCATTTCATTAATACATCTTCTAAATATATCTTGAACAATGTTGGTGACATCCCGCATCCTTGTCTTAATCCTTTTGTTATATCAAATTCTGAGGATACTCTATTTCCAACCTTAATACTTGCTTTACAATCATACATTCTTTTTATAAAATGTACAAGAGATTTAGGTATTCCAAACTTCTCCATTGCCACCCAGAGCTTGTTGATGGGTACAGAGTAATATGCCTTTTTCAGGTCTATAAATGCCAATAATAAATTCTCATGTTTCAAATTTATGATAGCATGCATGCTGGTTTTAGTTATTTTACATGGATTCGAAACAAGAACTCTAATTTTAAGGGAGGAGAAAATATTACGGTTATTTGAGAATGAAATTCGTAAGAAATGTTTTTATCCAAATGAACAGATTGATGAATGAAGAAGACTACATAACAGTAACCTACATGGTCTTTATGGGAAACTGGATGTAATATGAACAATTAAGTCTCGTTAATGCAGAACATGTGGCACAATAGAGGAACGAAAGAAGGACATGGAAACTCGTCGGAAAACTAGAAGGAAAGCACCTAGTAGGTAGATAAAGACAGAGGTGGGAGAATAACATTAATCATTATTTGAGGGAAGTAAATTATTCCGAGGTTGATTGGAAAACATTAATTCGGAATAGGGATATATGGAGAGTTAGCGCGCGACCATGAACCTATGGATTTTATAGTGCCAATTAGTCAGTTGTTTGTTGCATGCTTGTTTTAAAAAACTTAAAATATGTAGAATCTTGCCTATAAAAAGTGCATACATTGTACAATATGTGTCAATATTGTGTTAACCCTTAAATTCGTAATGTATCCTTTTGGATAATCAGTTGGTTCAGTTAATTTAATATTTTAAATAAATTAAAAGAAAACGAACAAAAATAAACCACTTAAATGTGTGTCTAATTATAAATAAAATAAGAAATGCGCACAACGTGCAAAGAAGATTGTTCTCAGCCACTGCAGAGTTTCAACAATGATTCTAATCTCATTCTACAGTTTAACACATGATATTTCTCACACTGTTCGCCACATCTTGCACACTTGTAGTCTGGGCTGGGCTCGTGGAATCTCTGGTTGCTGCACAGCTTGTGGTGAAATCCATGCACAGCGAGTATGGTCACTGTGTGGCGGAATCCATATCCTCCCTGAGTCCATTAACGGTTTGTCATGGCATCAGTAATATAGAATTATTCCCATATTTTGCGTTTCTTCTCGTGGAGTTCTTGCAGGAGGTCCTGGTAAGCTGGTGTCACTGGTAGTAGGAACTTTAGCCTCAGCTCTTCTATGTAGAATGGCTCTCTGGAGAGTTCATATAAAAGTCGCGAGGGCGTGTATCTGGAGAGACAGAGCACCATTTTTAGGTATGTGGCTTTTAGTTTCTCTAATTGTTCTACAATATACCTAATAATAACATTTATACGAGATTCCGTTTTCACTGCGGTCGGCCACATTTAAATATCTAACAGAAGAAATGTGTGTTTTGCCAATTTAAGGGTTAATAAAATGTTTGGCATCTCAATACTGATTTGAAGCTGATGTCTGATTTTTAAAAAAAGTGTAGAAAGAAATCG
>JASPKZ010008381.1:1350000-1812500 GCA_030220185.1 Diploptera punctata | reverse complement strand
TATTATTATTATTATTATTATTATTATTATTATTATTATTATTATTTGAATTAAGGTACTGCCTGTTTTCCTTGAAGTGATACCATTTCACAGGAATAATTTGTGGACTCAAATTATAATTTTATCATGTTGCATTGTCTGTTTAATATATGCAGTTATTTGTATAATTTATTTGATATGTAGATAATTCAAAACATTTCACACATAGCGACGAATACAGTTGTATTCAAAATATTGTTTAATAAAGCACATACCTCTGTTTACTTCTCTAAACGATATTGGATCAAAGAGCTGCAACGAATGCTTCACTGAATCACTGGATATAAAAAGGTTCAGGATTTTAATTTGTAGCCTACAGCCGTCCCAGAACTCCATTCAGTTATTGGTATTTTTCATACGACTGTATGAAGCATGATTAGTTTAGAAGTTCGCATTCGAAAACAAAAAAAAAACACAAAGTGAAATTCAGGATTGTAATGCGAGATATCCACGAGATATTTAAGTTGGAATTATTCCTGTATCCTTTTATTTTGGAGTACAAAACATTTTTGCTGAATTTAAGTGCTTTCCTGATTATTGATAATACATTTATAACGAATTAATAGACTAGATCTAATTTGGACAATCAATGAACATTGTATTATGTTAAATTCAAAATATTTACAACTGTTATTCTCCCCGTTTTATTATACGGATAAAAACATGGGCTCTTATTTTAAGAGAGGAGAAAATATTACAAGTATTTGAGAATAAATTTCTGCGTACCAGTGAGCTACATGATATTTATGGGAATCCAGAAGTAATAAAAACAGTTAAGTCTCCTAGACTGCGATGGGCAGGGCATGTGGCAGGAATGGTAAATGAAAGAGTGTCATGCAAATTCCTTGTACGAAAAGCTGAGGGAATATCCCCACTAAATACGCGAAGAATGAGATGTGAGGATAATATTAACCATGATTTGATGGTGGTATTCTACCAAAGAGCATGTCTTTCACTGCAAAATCAACATTCTCCACTCATTCCTTAAATCATGGAAATACTCATCATGCCATGTTTGCAGCTTTACTAGGGATATATAGGTGTGGTAGCTTCCCGTTTCTTTCCACACCCCACTCTCTCTTTTGCATCTTAAAATCTTAAAAGATCTTAAGAAGGTCGCGAGGGGTCCCAACTTGGAGGTGAGGAGAGTGGATTTAGCTAAGTTAGACCCTACGAACTTCACAGAAATTCACATGTTCTATGAGAGTTTTTGACCAGATCAAAGATCCGGAAATCCCAATTAGCTTTAGCCCCCCCACACACATACACACACACACACACACACACACACACACACACCACACACCACACACACACACACACACACACACACACACACACAGGGTCTAACAAAACTCAACGGCAAAATTTCAGAAATGAGCGAGCTTTGAAAAAAATGCATCTATGGGGATAAGAATTAAATTGCCATGAATGGCAAAGCATGGAATGTTTTTAAAATTAGCGACGATCACGATATGCGAATGTATCCAATGTGCGGGAACTTTGAAGACGAGATACATATATTAGCAAAACGTAACGATTTAGAATATTGGATGCGTCAGTTATTACGCAAAGATTTCTAAATTAAAATCGTGAAAGATTGGCATGCTACGAGTTAATGGTAAGTCCAGAAAATTGGATAAACGTGGGTGGATTTTTGGACAAAACGTGGAAAATAAGAACAATACACATTCTTTAATAAATAAATATGTTAGCGAATTGTAATATCATTTATTCTTAATAATTCTACATAATCAAATTAATTTATAATGTATTTGTATTGTTATCTAATTGCAAAATTATTGTGTTTTCTTTTCTTGTTTTAAGTTATATTATTACCAAACATTAACTTATTGTAAGGAACTGTCAACAGCACGTACGGCTTACTGCCGGTGCGACCCATATTTGTAAATAACATTGTATGTATCTTACTTTTAGTCTAATAAAGTCCTGCTACTACCACTACTAATACTGACGAATACTATAACGATGATTATGATGCCAATATGAAGTTCGGGGACCGTTTGAACGTTAAAATATCCCAACATTTGTCTTATTGGTAAGGAAAAACCGCGAAAAGCCAACTTAAAAATTGTAATAAGTATATAAATGTTGTATTATTATAATTTTCGCTGATTGAATCGATAAAAAAGTCTCATGACTTTAACTCTGCCAGCTTAAATATATTATTATTATTATTATTATTATTATTATTATTACTATTATTATTATTATTGTTGTTGTATTATTACTATTAGTATTGTCATTGTTATTACTTTTATTATTATGATTACAGTGTATTACTATTATTATCATTGAAATGTCCACCGCTGTGGTCTCGAGGTAGCGTGTTGCCTTGTCACGCAGCGGGCCCGGGTTCGATCCCCGGTCGGGGCAGTTTTTCTGGGGTTTTTCCTCACCTGTAAGACAAATGTCAGGAAAACTTTAAGGCCCAAACGGTCCCCGAAATCATATGGCCATTATCATCATCCTTCTCATTATCATCACCATCATCATCATCCTTCACCGATGTGGAAAGCAACGGGAAGCTACCACACCTGCAATTTCCTAGTAAAGCTGCAAGCATAGCATGAAAATGCTGTGATTGCAGTGAAGGACCTGCCTTCGGGCAGAATTACTATGGATGGATGGATCATTGAAATTTTTACTATTTTCATTTTTATTATAATAATCATTATTTTAATTATATTTATGATTATTATCATTACTATCACAACCATTATCAGAATTATTATTATGATTATTTTATTACCATTATAATTATTATTATTAATATTAGTATTGTCTCATAATTTCCTTTCTTACAGTATTTATATCAATTTCGATTATACAATCAATTGAGTTGGTGTTTACTTGATGAAAATCCATATTTATTAATTAAATAAAAATAAAACGTAGTTTTATTTGATTTTCATATTTATTATATAATTCAGTGACAGCTGTTTCGGTACACTGTACCGAAAGGTACACTGAAGGTACAGTGTACCGAAACAGCTGTCACTGAATTATATAATAAATATGAAAATCAAATAAAACTACAGCTGTTTCGGTACACTGTACCGAAAGGTACACTTAAGGTACAGTGTACCGAAACAGCTGTCACTGAATTATATAATAAATATGAAAATCAAATAAAACTACTAAAATATATATACAGTCAATATCTGGTCTTGAGAATGAAGCTTGGCTGTGGAAACTTGTTGACCTTTTTAAACATTAATTGGTGAAATGGGCATATTGACTGTATATATATTTTAATATTTGATCACCAAGAAGATCACTTGTGTATTAAAATAAAACTACGTTTTATTTCTATTTAATTAATAAATTTCGATTATGTTTCCTGTTTCATCTCTGATAAATCGTCATTTTCTCCAAAAAAATCTTTTCGATTCTCTACTAAAAGTTTATGTAATATTCTTCCCATCCATGTATCCCTATTAGGTTGAGAAGATTCTTATTTCTATTCGATGAACGTATATTTTTTTATAAATTTCCAAGATTCAGAACTCTTCTTGCTTCCTAAATATGTTTGTATTTCTGTACATTTCTTATCCCAAATCTCGTTTCTGTGTTTAGTAACCATAAATTTCAAAAATGGAGAAGAACTAAAACCTAGTATTGAATGCACTTATTTAGGAACAAAATTAGACCATTCAGGCGATAACACAGTGGAAATTAAAAATAGAATCGCACAAACAAAACAAGCAATAAATGCTTTAAACTCTGTTTGGTGGAGCAAAAATATTACAAAAAACAGAAAATTACAAATATATCAAACCATAATTCAGATCATTTTAACATATGGTGCTGAAGTCTGGCAAATTCCTACCAGGGAAATGAAAAGAATTTTAAGTACAGAAATGGATGTTTTAAGAAGATCAGCTGGAAAATCTAGAATGGATAGAATACGAAATAAAGAAATAAGGGAAATTATGGGTGTACAAGAGGAGCCGGACATCATAGAAAAGAAAAGAAAAGATTGCAGTGGTATGGTCATGTCAAACGAATGCCAGAGCAAAGATTGCCAAAAATTATTATGGAATGGATCCCAATGGAAAGGAGGAAGAGAGGAAGACCGAAGAAACTTGGATAGAAGGGGTACAAGCATCTATGAATATCAGATGAATGGATGAAGATCAATGGATGGATAGATAGGAATGGCGTTTGGTTTCCGGAAGACGGCGGCAGCTGCCATGATACCGGATGATGATGATGATTGGTATTGTCATTGTTATTATTTTCATTATTATGATTACAATTGTATTATTATTATTATTATTATTATATTATGATCATTTTATCATGATTACTATCAGAATCATTATCAGAATTATTATTATTGTTATTATTGTTGTTATTGATGTTGTATATGTGGATGGAAACAAGGTAATCATTTTCAGTTATAATTTCTAGTCGTTATGCGTTATTTTTAAAACATGAACTAATTGGAAGTTTGCAAGTGAAACATAAATGTAGTAATTAAATTACTATTCTTGTGTTGTCGCTTTGCTAATATGTAAAATTAATAATCATTAATATTGCTCGGATACTTTTACTCTTTCAGGAACGTGTAAACATATTTTAATTATTCACATAGAACCTGCAGTTTTCATAATTTTATTTATTGCTTCAACGCAATGAATACCGTAATAGCTCATAAATTCGTAATGAATCCGATAACATCATCATCATCATCATCATCATAGTACATTCACGAATTTAAGCCATTTGTTAACCTGTTTCGGCCTCAAGATAAACACCATCCAGAAGTCTTTTGAGTGGACGTCCTGGTCTTCTTCTTCCTGCAGGTTGATTCCGATAACATATTATTTTAATGCAACTAATATTATTAAAGTAGTATTGAAAATGTGACTTGGTTGATATTTTTTTCAATTTGTCTCAAATTATGCAGCAATATGCAAGTAGGTATTAAATTACGATTTAGGGCATGATTTGTTTTCAGTTCAGTCAGACACTTACAAATAAATTGGCGTGGCAAATAGAGTTCCTCCAGTTTAACTAACAGATAGCGAGGAGATACTAAAGGACAAAACACACACTCTATCGAGTAATACTAAGAAATTGGAACTGGAAGTAAACATCAATAAAATTAAATATAGGGCCACAAATTTAAATACCAGAAATATATAATGGAAATGGACAACAATGAATAATGAGGGAAATTATAAGGATGTGGCTGAATTTAAATACCTAGGAACAATAATTACCTACTAATACGGACTATATGTACGAAGAAATTAAATATAGGATCAATTCTGGCAAACCTTGCTATTATATTTTATAGCGAATCATGACATTTGAACTTTTCTCAAAAAACATTAAACTAAAAATATATTAAACTATTATTCTCCCAGTTACATTATATGGATGAGAAATTTTGACTCTTACTTTATGGAGAAAAAAGATCACGAATATTTGAGAATAAAGTTCTCAGGAAAGTATTTGTACCAAAGAGATATGAACACACAGGCGAATGGGGAATACTACTTAACTGTTAGCTACTTCATTTTAATAGGACACTAGATATACTAATTGTTAAGTCTCGTAAATTGTGATTATCACGACATATGGCACGAATGGGATTTAAAGAGGGACTTAGAAATGTCTTATAAGAAGACCAGAGGGAAAACGCCCAGTTGGTAGACCAAGGATGAGGTGGGAGAATAACGTTAATCATGATTTGAAGGAAGTAGATTATACAGGGGAAGATTGGAAAACGTTAGCTCAGGATAGGGATGTATGGAGAGCTTATGTCTGCGCGGCCATGAAATTACGGGATCTATAATATTCCATTGAGTTAATTAGCTCTCAGGGACACGTCTCGCCTCTGACACGACACAACATGGTAACGGTTACAGCGTTCAGAGCACAGCTCACAGATGCACTGGGAGTCTGTTTCTTCATTCTACAGATCTTATGATGGAAGCCATGTGTTGCCATCCTCGTCATCAGATGTCTGAGGTCGTATTCTGCTTGTCTCCAATCCGTTGTCATCATAGCGTCCGTGGAGTAGAATTCCATGCAGATTTGGCCTTTCTTCCATCTTAACTCCACCATTGCGGCGTTGTATGCGTCTTTGGACAGCAGATGCAGATCTTGTCGCAGCTCTTCAATATAGAAGGGTTCCCTCGCTAGTTCATA
Source organism: Diploptera punctata (assembly GCA_030220185.1). Taxonomy (NCBI): domain Eukaryota; kingdom Metazoa; phylum Arthropoda; class Insecta; order Blattodea; family Blaberidae; genus Diploptera; species Diploptera punctata. The sequence goes on along the minus strand of JASPKZ010008381.1, from coordinate 1,806,275 downwards.
TACGAGGCGTGACATTGTATATTTCGACAGACAGAGAGCCTTTATTTAAGTACGTGGCTTTCGCCTTCTCTATTTGTAGGAGATCTCTCTTTGTTAGGTGGGTCCATATGTTGCCCAGTCCGTATGTGACAATCGGTGTTATCTTTGCTTTGAGAAGCGCTAGTGCTGTGTCCAGGGAGAGTCTGTGTATCAGGTTGATATCATTCATAGCTAGTGTGGCCGCTGTTGTTTTGTCCGTGATGTGCCTGTTGTAAACCGTTCCGCGTGTCCGAAAGGTGATCCCAGATACTTAAAATTGTTTACCCGTTCAGTCTTCTTATTGTTGATGAAGATATCATCTTTCGATGTTGTTCATCCTGCTTTCCTGAATATCACCGACACCGTTTTGCTTTCATTTATGTGGAGGTATTTTTTTTTTCACTTGCCCATACTTTAAGTTCATTACATGCGAGCTGTAGTTGTTCAGATGATGTTGATATCAGCACCATGTCATCCGCGTAAGCAAATACTTTTACTTTGTCTGTCGTGATGGCTTGGGCAACGTTAGTTGTGGCAATGGGAGGTCCGAAGCTTTCAGGTGTATTGATTTCAATTACCTGATTCATTTACACAGCTATCTTCAACCAAAATATACATTTTTTTCTTCCACACGTGTCTGTTTCTGTCATATTTCTCTTCTTCATGTTGTCTTGAATTCCATTTATCCACGTTGGTTATGGTCTACCACGTTTCCCTTCTTCAGGAGGTATCCATTTCAATACTTCTTTGTTTGTTTCTGTATCCTTCTTCTCGTTATATGGCCGTACTATCTTAGTTGGATTTCTTTAACCTCTTGTACAACATCCTTTTCTACATTGATTATTTCTCTTATTGTATTATTTTTAATTTTATCTTAATTTTGATATTCTTGCCGATCTTCTTAAAAAGTCCATTTATGATTTAAATTATTTAATTGTAAAATTTTCAATTTCGGGGCCAGGATGGGTAGTAGTACACAATTTTTTATGTTCTAGATCGCAACAGATTTCTGCATTAAATTACGAAATCCTCCACTGTACATATGTTGAGAAGGCATTTGGTTCTGTTGATAGCAATTCGTCCGTTATAAAGGGACGTTAAGCCTAGACTCGTTAATCAGGAAAAATACAAGCTGTCCCCTGCGACAGTACTGTCGACTTAAGTGTATGTGTGTGTGTGTGTGTGTGTGTGTGTGGTGTGTGTGTGTGTGTGTGTGAATGTGAATGATGTATTTCGTCTCCATATTGTGTTGTCTCGGTGGAGGCCCTGACATTCAGCTGATCACACATTCGGGGAATCCCTCCATGCCCTTACGTGGTCTAAACAGTATGTGTGTGACCCATAGTTTTAAAACCCTCTCCCAACAAGCTGTGCCCCTATAAACACTAGGTGCCATATGTCATGTAAAAAATACTTGTAAAGTGAGAGGTTAAAGCAAGTAAATGAAAAAAATAGTAGTCTAATTGCACCTTAATTAATAAAGTGAAGTGAAGTAAACGTTTATATTTTAATATGAACAACATCTTTGTAGTGTCTACAACACACTGTTTATATTGGTGTGTTCCAGACTCATTACATAGAGTTTTTTTTCGCCCCGTTTTGTCGCCTGTGCATTAACGCTTAGGGTTACTTGATGAGCTTTTTATAGAGCAGAGAGCAGGTGTCAAAAACAGTAATTAACATTGAGATAACATCTGACATCTCTCATGTTCCAACAGTGTAATCAAGTGTCAAATGAAAAGCTATGGATTTCTTCATCTATTTTCATTTCTATCCATTTGTGCACTTTAATACCTGTTATGAATAGGGGTTTTTGACTTCGTCTTTGTACTATTAAGGGGACCGATAGACGAATTTCAAAAATGTTTTATTTAATTAAATAAAAATAAAACTTACAGTTTTATGTACTTTGTACGTTCTTCAGACATGATAACGAATTAATGAATTTTGTTTTTTTTATCTGATTGTTTAGAAACTTTTATCACATACATTATGTGCTTATAGAAGTGCTTCTGTGACGTTTGGTGTTTATAAGTAGGATAGCTTCAGAATTATGATTTTTTATATCTATTTTTTTAATATTTTCAAAAAATGCTCCTTACGATGCAATTTTAAATATTATCTCATGAAATTTGAGATTCAGAGTCTTTATGATTGCGCTAAACATATTTGCTATGCAAACAAAATCATAAAGGGAGAATACTGCTTATTTTTCATTTTTCCAAAACAAAATATTTTTCTATCCACTATCATGCAGTTCCATCTCAATTTAAAAGAACACATGATTATGTCTTAGTCTATTAACTGCATAGCAAATTTCAAGTAGCATATATTGGGGAATCTAACCACAAAGTTTCATTTTGATTGCATAAAAATAGCATCGTAAGGAGCATTTTAAGTTTTGGAAAATGTCAAAGAAATGGAAACGGAAAAAACACATATTGATGTTTAAGTAGTAATGTTTACCACACGTGCACAGGTATGTAAACTCTTACGTCACGGACTCAATTGTGCTCCTACAATAACAAAAATTACAAGAAAATGATCGTTAAGAATCATTATTATTAAAAGCAAATAAAAAATGAATTGTTATGATTTATTTTTAATTTTCAGCATTCGGTCCCCTTAACTCTTAACTTCACAATGTATCTTTTAAGGTACATTGATTTCATTTATTTATTTATTTTGTTTATAAAACAAAAAACAAATTATTATAATTTACTTAAGTTTGTTTCAAATTACGTAATAATGTATTTGAATAATTGGCACGAGAAATTATTGTTTCGCCAATTTAAGGGTTAAGGTAGCGATTATTTTATTCTTTAACAATATTCTTTGAATTTTACTCCTTAATGTAGGTAGCGTCTATGGGTTTTGGACTGTCATGGGTTCTCAAAAGGAATTAAGGGTGGTTTCTGGGGTTTTATGCGAGTTTAAGAGGGGTGATGGGTGAAATTTCTATTTTCTACATTTTGTGAGCTAGAGACTTGATTTGTTATACAAACATTGACTGCTTGGTACATAATGACGTGTTTAAGTGTCAGTCTTGTGAGACATTTATTTTATGAGTTATTAAATATTATATTAATAAAAATTTGCATTTATTATAATTAAATGGGTTCCACAATTTTTTAGTAAAATGTCTGATTTTTTTTACAAGACCCCTAAAATATTCAGAAAAACGTCATGCATTAGAATTCTTATAATGTGAATACAGAGGGAGAAAAAATGTACATCATGCGTGGAATTACAAAAAAAAAATAATAATTTAATTCATTTAATTTTTGATTTGTTAAAATACTACTTCAATCATGAAACCCATGCACTACTCTGTTACCCATGTTTTTAGAACATGCAGTAAAAATTTGATTCTTCTAGGACAAAATTTGTGAATTCCATTCAATTTTTGAATGTACAAAAATGCAGTGAAAAGTGTGGAAAAAGCAAGTTTAACGATTTGCGTGCAGTTTAAATACAAAATGTAACATACAGGCTTAATCAGCACTTTAGGGCACTTAGAAGTATCATTGGCCTCTGAAAATTTGCCATGATATACATTAGAGTACAAGCTATTTTTTAGTACAAAAAACAAACAATGCCAATTTTGATCTCAAATGGTCAATTTTTCACCCATCACCACCCTTAATGTATGATTAACTAATCTGATTCCTCTAATGTACGTTAGGGAGGCGATCACTATGGGATAAATGACCCCTAACACCAGTAGACTACATTTGATATGAATCAATAACAGTGTTGTATATAATAAAGTTTCCGTCCAAACAATCCTGACCTATTCATCAATTAATCATTTAGGATTAATGATTGGAGCTATGATTATTTATGATTTGATAATATTTTCAGAATTATCTGCGGTACTATTTATTTGTTTAACAATTCCTTTAGCTGAAACCAATAGATCCCCTTTTGATTTTGCTGCCTTTATTAACCAAACCTTTTTAATCAATAATGAAGATAAAATAATGAAAATCCTTTTATTTTTATCCCTTCTTTCCCTTGGGGTTGAATATTTTATTTAACACAAGCAATTAATGGATATATCATTACATGTGAAACAATACATAATTCTACATATTTAGTATGTTAAAATTATCAAGTTCTCCGGCAAGGATTATTGAAGTAGCAACTCAAAAATTATTCACTACCAATTTATCCACAAGAAAGAATAAAAATAATAATATGAAAAACATACAAAACATTCTAAAATATTTCTAATTAATAATTACAACTTAAAATAGTTTATTATATATGGATGACGCATTTAAATCATGTTTCAGTCGATTCTGTTGCAAAAAAATGGCTGAAGGTGTAGAGTCGTCTGTTGCTGTGTCGCCATCTAAATTTTTAAAACCAAAGTCTGGCAAACCTTTGACTAGCTAATGGTAAAATATTTTAATTTCACAAATTCAGTGAAAAATCTCACCGGCTTTCTTGTAATCTATCCTATCCAATGATCACATGTTTATATATGCCTACGTCACACGCGCAATCTGTCAATGTAACAGAAATTGTTGGCGTGAATGGCGAAATGATATAATTGGCGTTTGTTTATGTTAGGATCATTATTCTATGGAATAAGATAATAGGAATCTTCAATTGTATGAGAGACTTCTTCAATTAATATTAGATGATATTAGATCCCACAATTCGTTTTGAGACACATAGTGGCCAACCTGAGGAAGTTGACTCTGAAAAGAAAGCCATATATGAGCCAACAATTGACTATTACAAAGATAAGTACCAACTAGATAGTATAACTGTCACAGGATTGATGATCGGGGCAAGATGTGCTATACCAGGATTCCTAGCCAAATGTTGAAATTCCTTAGATTTGGACAGGGGGTATCTTTCTAAAATTGCCATCGCTGCCATTAGAGGATCAATTTCAATTTTAAGAAACCATTTTTATAAAATTTCTACTTTATAGTATGTATACTTCAATTAGGCCTACAATTTGAATTTCTTAAATGTATTTACAAAATATATTTCATAAATTCCAAAAAATAATTGTATCACTTCGACCTTGAGGCAATCCTCTAATGAGGAAAGTTGTATATAATAATAATATATATATACTCAATTATTATATTTATGTAGTTATCAAATGCTTGAAACTGAAAATGTGAATTATTTAGGATGGACAACAGCACGAGCACCATCAGTATCTAGTTTATTTGTACAGAACAACAAGATGGCTTTCACCAGCTTTCCAATCAATAGATTTGCTATTTAAAACTCACCGCTAGTTATACCTGCAGCCTTTTTGTTGTCCAGTCAGCCAGACGTGATAACACAAAACAACTCTTGGTGTTTTACTATTTATAATGTTTCACTTGTTTCACATTTTACTTCAAATAGTAATATAATTAGGAGTGGTAATTTTTCGCTAATAAGCTAGCGCACTTTAAAAATATCACGGGAATTATAGCTAGAACATTAAAAAAGAATACCAGAACATATACAAGCTGAAACTTTTATAGGGTTATGACTAGGGATAGGATTTTAAGGTGCAAATTTTGGTTGTAAAAGCGGGGAAAGAAGGTTCTGAAAACACATTGTAAAGGGTGCAAAAAAGGTGCTGCTGAAAAAATTGAATTAAGGTTTAAACCAGTTACATGAACTCAGTTTATATAACATGCATATCATTTTGCACCAAATTTTTCTTCTTTATAGAGTCCATAAAAGGTCATTCATAGTTCTTTAGTTTATTGCAATATTTACTTCGCAAATGAAACATCGAAGAATGATGTCATCAGTTTGGATAAATTGCTATTTGAATTCTGAAAGTGCATACAACTTATCCTTCTTAACATTCGCTATGTTATTGTTGTGAAAAATCAGTTTTAATACTAATTAAAATACATTGTGATTCAGACTAGTAAAACACAGCCAATAACAAGTCAATAGACAGAAAACTGTTAAATTATTGCCAGTACTAACTCATCGTGTTTTAAACTGTTACAGCAACACTGTTGAAAGTTTAATTTGACTTCACAGCTGCTACAAATTATCTATCTATTGTTGCTGGGATATAAATCACGGGTGGTTTACATAAATTATATTTTAATATTTATTATTTACTATAGTTGACTTCACACTGCAGATTGGCCATTGTTTCTGCGGTATAAATTACATAAATTACATTTTAATATTGTAAACATATTGCTGGGATTTTAAAAAAGCTGTTCAAGAAGAAATAATATACATTTTTCTGTCCTATATTTTTAAAACGCAGAGAAGAATGGAGGAAAAGGTGCTGAAGCATAAAAAATAAGGGAAAAGGGGCGAAATGTAGTAATCTCATGAAAAGGTGCAACAAATTGTGTTCATTTCACTTCATTTCATTCCCTCAAGTATATGTATTGAACTGGGGCACGCCGTAGCGTAGTGGTTAAGGCACTGAGCTACAAGCCGGAGGGTCGAGGGTTCAAGTCCCGTTGGGGTCAGGATTTTTAAACTGACCCAAACCCTCTGGCGGCACCATAGCCCTGGGGTCGACTCAGCCTCTAACGGAAATGAGTACCAGACGCTTGTTCTGGGGGTAAAGGCGGCCGTCACGCAGGGCTGACAACCCGGCTGACATAAAGTGCCGATTGTCTAGAAAAAGTGGGAACCTTAACCTCCTACTACCCCAAAGGCCTCCGGTTCTGTTGTGGGATCACTTTACTTTACTTTACTTTATATGTATTGAACTATTGGTATGAAAACAGCTATATTTTTGGAAAGGTGCTGCACCTCAAAATCCTTTCCCTATGTATGACAGTTCCAACACTGTTATATAGGAGTGAAACTTGGACACAAATGGAGATTAGAATAAAATACAGCAAGCAGAAATAATTTTTTGAGATCCATTAAGGGATGTTATAAATTAGATAAAATAAGTAAAGAATATATATATATGGAACGAACAAAGGCAGCATTATAAACAGTCCATTTAACAGTAATATAGGCTGGAACAGGAGATTTTTCTAAACCTTGAAGCGATGAAGATTATTTTTCGTAAATGCGATATATCGCTAAAAATCTCATCAAGGCTTAGAGTGTAGTATTTTCACTATACAAGTCCACAGCTCAGGAAAAAGCAACCACGAGGAATATCTTAGGTAGCAAATGCGATATATCGCAAACAAATCTCATCAACGCTTAATGTGTATTATTTTCACTTTTCAAGTCCACAGCTCAGAAGAAAGAAATCAGGAGGAATATCTTAGGTAGCAAATGCGATATATCGCAAAAAATCTCATTAAGGCTTACAGTGTATAATTTTCACTTTTCAAGTCCACAGCTCAGAAGAAAGAAATCAGGAGGAATATCTTAGGTAGCAAATGCTATATATCGCAAAAAATCTCATTAAGGCTTACAGTGTATTATTTTCACTTTTCAAGTCCACAGCTCAGAAGAAAGCAACCACGAGGAATATCTTAGGTAGCAAATATATCGCAAAAAAAATCTCATCGAGGCTTAATGTGTATTATTTTCACTTTTCAAGTCCACAGCTCAGAAGAAAGCAACCACGAGGAATATCTTAGGTAGCAAATGCGATATATCGCAAACAAATCTCATCAACGCTTAATGTGTATTATTTTCACTTTTCAAGTCCACAGCTCAGAAGAAAGCAATCACGAGGAATATCTTAGGTAGCAAATGCTATATATCGCAAAAAATCTCATTAAGGCTTACAGTGTATTATTTTCACTTTTCAAGTCCACAGCTCAGAAGAAAGCAATCACGAGGAATATCTTAGGTAGCAAATGCGATATATCGCAAAAAAAATCTCATCAAGGCTTAATGTGTATTATTTTCACTTTTCAAGTCCACAGCTCAGAAGAAAGCAACCACGAGGAATATCTTAGGTAGCAAATGCTATATATCGCAAAAAAATCTCATTAAGGCTTACAGTGTATTATTTTCACTTTTCAAGTCCACAGCTCAGAAGAATGCAATCACGAGGAATATCTTAGGTAGCAAATGCGATATATCGCAAAAAAATCTCAAGGCTTATAGTGTAGTATTTTCACTTTTCAAGTCCACAGCTCAGAAGAAAGCAATCACGAGGAATATCTTAGGTAGCAAATGCGATATATCGCAAAAAAAATCTCATCAAGGCTTAATGTGTATTATTTTCACTTTTCAAGTCCACAGCTCAGAAGAAAGCAATCACGAGGAATATCTTAGGTAGCAAATGCGATATATCGCAAAAAAAATCTCATCAAGGCTTAATGTGTATTATTTTCACTTTTCAAGTCCACAGCTCAGAAGAAAGCAACCACGAGGAATATCTTAGGTAGCAAATGCTATATATCGCAAAAAAATCTCATTAAGGCTTACAGTGTATTATTTTCACTTTTCAAGTCCACAGCTCAGAAGAATGCAATCACGAGGAATATCTTAGGTAGCAAATGCGATATATCGCAAAAAAAATCTCATCAAGGCTTAATGTGTATTATTTTCACTTTTCAAGTCCACAGCTCAGAAGAAAGCAACCACGAGGAATATCTTAGGTAGCAAATGCTATATATCGCAAAAAAATCTCATTAAGGCTTACAGTGTATTATTTTCACTTTTCAAGTCCACAGCTCAGAAGAAAGCAATCACGAGGAATATCTTAGGTAGCAAATGCGATATATCGCAAAAAAAAATCTCATCAAGGCTAATGTGTATTATTTTCACTTTTCAAGTCCACAGCTCAGAAGAAAGCATCACGAGGAATATCTTAGGTAGCAAATGCGATATATCGCAAAAAAATCTCATCAAGGCTTAATGTGTATTATTTTCACTTTTCAAGTCCACAGCTCAGAAGAAAGCAACCACGAGGAATATCTTAGGTAGCAAATGCTATATATCGCAAAAAAATCTCATTAAGGCTTACAGTGTATTATTTTCACTTTTCAAGTCCACAGCTCAGAAGAATGCAATCACGAGGAATATCTTAGGTAGCAAATGCGATATATCGCAAAAAAATCTCAAGGCTTATAGTGTAGTATTTTCACTTTTCAAGTCCACAGCTCAGAAGAAAGCAACCACGAGGAATATCTTAGGTAGCAAATGCGATATATCGCAAACAAATCTCATCAAGGCTTACAGTGTAGTATTTTCACTTTTCAAGTCCACAGCTCAGAAGAATGCAACCACGAGGAATATCTTAGTTAGCATATTATGTCATGAGAGATTGTACTATCTGAATCATTCAGTCTCTCAGCGGACGTGCTAGTTCAAAATCTGATGTACAATCATCAAAAGAATACGTCTGAAATAAACCACGCTGATGTGTGACATATGAAAGTTCCTTTATTTGTGGACGCGTTTGGTTAGTTTTGTCCTCGCATACGTCGTCCGGCACCTATTATTTTCATCTGCGGACTGTACGGAGAGGGTGTTGCCGCTATGTATTACACTGAGCAACAAAAAATTAACTTTTTTTTTTCTCAGAAAGAAAAATATGTGATTTTGATGGTCTTTTTTCTCCTGAAATCAAACACGATATCGGTTTTTCTCCATCACGGAAGGTTTCCGAGAGACAGGAATTTATAATTTCAAACACTTCAATATTTTCTACATTCGTAATTACACAATATTCGAACATTCGGACTCACCTAGAAAGTAAGAAATGATGATCTTCTGCTATATTTCGCCTGTGGATCATCCCTCTTGATGGTCCTACAATACTCGGCCAGCATATTAGGATTCTGTATGCCTTGATATCTCTTTTCCATAGCTGAAACTATTTGAGTTAGCTCATTTGATTTCATTTTACAATGGACAAATGGACGAAAAAGGTTTATTAAAAAATAATTATTTAAATCCATTAATTTAAATTGAAATAAAAAACTGTGGGTGATGGAGAAATTTCGAATACATATTTGAAAACACGATAAAAACTGCATCAAGTACAAATATTGGTACTCATGAGACAAAAATAATGTTGACCAGTGTTAGTTGACCAGTGTTATTAAATTCTAAAGCAATTAGGTATAGGCGTTCACCAGAATAAATAATAAAAATCACTCTAACGATCGCATTTTCGATATTTTGCAGCGAAATTCAGTATTTGGTAATAAAATAAACCGACGTAAGTATTATCAAAAGATCAGTGGAATTGACCATTTATAAACTGGTAATATGCGGTAAATGCTGTAAAATAAAACAAAGCACACAAATAAAATCAAACTACAAAATGTCTTGAAATGAGGAGCGCGAGAGAAAAAAAAAAGACGGTGGGATCGAACAAGCGACTTCATGCATGGGAAACAAACGTTCGCTCCACTAGACCACAACCGTCCCTGCTAGAAACAATCTGTATGAAGCGATGCAATACTCCAGAACTTAATTGTACATTGAAATTAGATATTAACTTGATTTAGTTTAAATTTATCAGACATGTTTTGCATTCGTTCTGGAAATAAACAATCTTCTTTCTTTCCTTGTGTTTTGTAAATGAAGTAATAAGACGTTACAATCGTTATATATATATATATATATATAATATATATATTTATATATATATGCGTGTGCGTGTGTGTTTGTATGCGTGTGTTTGTGTGTGTGTGTTTGTGTGTGTGTGTGTTTGTGTATGTGTTTGTTTGTGTGTGTATGTGTTTGTGTGTGTGTGTTTTTGTGCGTGCGTGCGAGCGTGCGTGTTTGTGTGTGTGTGGAAAGCAACGGGAAGCTACCACACCTATAATTCCCTAGTAATGCTGCAAACCATAGCATGGAAATGCTATGATTGCAGCGAAAGACCTGCCCTCGGGCAGAATTACTATGAATGGATATATATATATATATATATATATATATGGTATGATAAGAAAAATAAATGCCTGGACGGGATTCGAACCCGGATCTCTGAGTCTGTACCTCAGCGTGATATCCATTACACTACCAGGCGAATCCAATTCAAACACTTATTTTTCTTATATATGTATTATACTCTCCATTATTACTAGAAGTCGCGAGAACACTGTCTTCACTGCCATCTAGTAGCTGACTATATCAAGTAAGCAAATTAAAGAGAATATTTTATTTTACTTTATGGCAGTGACGCTTTATCGATGTTATCATACCATATTAAGCTTGCATTGCTCAATGTTAAAGATTTAATTATAACACACACACACACATATATATATATTATATATATATATATATATATATGAGATGTTTCCTTCAATTAATGTATTTCCCTATATACACAAATGTATTTATATAACGAAGCCTGGTAACGTGTCGGCATTATGAAAATTAATGACGTTATTTTTAAAAAAAGTCTTCCTGACTAGGATCGAACTTGGGCCCGCGTCGTCGCAAGAGAGCATCTTACTGACTGCTCCACTGAAACAAACGATACATATACAGCATGAAGAGAGACTTACGCTGTCCGATTTTAACTCAAAGGTGACAACACACGTAACAACTTACTAGTGTGAATCCTTCTTCATAAGATTAACATTCCACCATCAAGAGTTTGGCCATCGTTTTTTTTTATAGGCTGTACATACAGGTTTTCAGATACGGCGAGTATTTTGCCGCTATATATTATATTCTAAAAGCTTAGGCGTAGGAGTTCACCTAAAACGAATATTTAAAACTTATTTTTCATTTATTTTGGTGTAACATCTCGCTCCGTGTGTTAGCTAGTGTATGTATGTATGTATGATAAAGTTCTGGAACTACTAAAAAAACAATTAAAAGGAGACCACATAAATTCTATTTTCTGATCAATTCGCTTAGTTTACGCAGTTCCTGCACGACAGACTTTTGATCATAACATTAATGTTGAAAAAAGCTTATTTAGGTCTATACATTTGTGCATATATCATTTAAGCATATAACTTTTATATTAGTTTCTCGTGTTGTATGGACATTTGTAGGTGATATGCCTGGGTTTTAATGTGATGCAATGAGAGATTAGGCCTACATGATAGGTTTGTTGTCAGATGTTTCGTTTGCTACTGCCGCTATCATGCCACGATTTGTATAAAAACACTTCCAGTTATCTTGTACATCTTATGGAAGTCAGCGTTCCCTTCACGCGCTATCTTCAATATTAACCAAAACACTGGCAATATCGAACCTGGCTGCGCAGACATAAACTCGCCATGTATCCATAAATTGAAGTAATATTTTATTTTCTCTCCAATAGCGTAACAGCCCAATGTTGGGCCGTAGCCTCACCTTTGTTAGGAGTTAAGTTAGTTAGCTCCTCTTATTTCCCAAAATATGTCATGAACAGAGAGCGGGATCTGTTCCACAATGCCGAAGGCTCACTTGTATTTGTATAGACTATACGAGGATGCGACTGAGGGGGTGCACATTACCGGGCTATAGATGTAGAAAGACAAACGCAGTAAATAACGTTTAATTTAGTAAAAAAGTGGAGTTATTGTAGAGTACGTCAGTATTACTAGACCGCATTAACTTTTTAGCCGGTGAGGGGAAGCAATGGCGCTAGTGGTGAAGATGAGGAAAGTGTCTCCTTCCACCGTTGGTACAAGTGAATGACTGGACAAGTGGTATAATCTGTGGCAAAATATAGTGGTAGACCTACTTGAAATAATATATGAAGTTAATGAAAGATCGTCCGAGTTTTTATGCTTACGGGTTTCTGGATGATGTGACGTAGAGAGAAATTAAATGAGCACTCATTTCCAGCTACTGTCTGTCAGACTTAAATATTTATATACTGAGAATATAGGGTCCAATTTTCGCATTTGACATTGTCACTAACTACTGACTATGCACGACTAACGGAAAATAAACACTGTCATTGCAACCTAAGAAGAGGATCTACTACCTCCAACCCCTACTAACCTTTACCTCATTCTTTTAGTTCGCAGTTTTTCCGCATTGAAAGTTAACGTTGTTGCATAATAGTTGATCATATGTGCAGAGAAATGCCAGTCAAAACGAAAACAATGTCCATACGCTAGAGCAATTATGTCTTAAAACGGCTAATATTATCTTGTAAGCAATGCATTAACTAGGTATATTTTATTGTATTATACACCTCATACAGCTTCTTAATATTTATATTATAGAAGAATCGCCCGATAGGTATAAAGACCTGCAATACACCCTATCCACCCCATCCCGATCGCTCCAGTATAGTCAATACCAGGATGGCCCATCATTTAACATGTGAAGAAAGCATTAAACTCAGAACAAGCATACTCCTACCCAGCATCAACGCATCACAGAAGCTGCTAGCAATCCTGAATAGAAAAAGAGAAGAAATACACGCAGAATTCTACAGCACCGGGCCATGGTGGACCGTGCGTGGACAAAAGACAATTTAGAAATGAGAACATCATCACTAGGTTGGCATTCCATGGATTCCACCACCTGAAATGCAAGAACACAAAATTCCATGAACCAAATATAGACCGTAAATGTATGCTATGCGAAAAAAAAAAAAAAAAACATGTGACCGATATCACATTGAGCTATGCACAAAAAGAACAAAGACAATTTGTGAATATGCAAAAATGTAAATTTAAAATGTATTGTTACTTTAATCGTGGCTATTTGGTTGCAATAAAATTATTAATTAAAAAAGCATTAAACTGTGACCGCTATGCGATGCAGTATACTATAGCATTCTGTAGAGATACAAAGCAACTTAGATTGCAGTTGCTGCCGGAGGGATTTCTCAGGTCGGATCATGAGAGAGTGGCGTGCTAGGATCTTTTAGGACGGATCGAGAGCGAAGTAAAAAACGTGCAATTTTTTTGGTACGGTAAGGAAATTGAGGTCATCATAATCACTCCAGGGATTAGGCAATTGCCCGTTCCGACTTCATAATGCATCAGCCCAACGTCTTCTAGGTCTTCCAACATCACGTCTTCCTCTTGCTAACAATGGATATCTCTCCTTACTCATTCCATCCATATGATCAATCCATTTCTGTCTGTAATTCGTGACCTTATCCAATAAAGGCTGTACTTTCAATTCTTCTCTTATATCCTCATTTCTTATTCTATCAAGTCTTGTACATCCTTTTACTTGTCTTAGGAACCTCATCTCCGCCGTCTGTATTCTATCCTTCTGTTTTTTCACTGGAGCCCAAATTTCACACCCATAGGCCCTACAATACTGTGGGAACCGCCATAACATTATACATTTTTATCTTGGTTTCTTTTCTAATTTTATTTTTTATGTTCTCTGTATTGTTCCACACACCGTCTGAAATTTATTTATTTTGGAGTCAATATCTCTTTCCACATTGTAGCCAACATCACAGCCCAAATATTTGAAACTAGACACCTGTTCTATACTTTGATTTTCTTACTGAGAAGCTTCATGGAAATTGAGGTATATGGCAAAATTGGAGATCAATAATGATATATGTATTATCAATAAGAAGAATCTCAATATGGTCTTTGTTTTCGATCTTATATTATATTATAATTAGTCTTGATAAGTTGAGTAGCCTAATAGTATATTTGATGTCTGCAGGGATGGAGGGGGGGTATGAGCGCGAACGTGTGTATGTGTGTGGGGGTGTGTGTATGTATATATGTGAGTTTTCTTTTTTCTCTCTTTTATTTAATTTGTTTTCTCTAAATTATTAATATACAGAATGATACTTTTTTATATCTATACACGCTGTCATTTCGTGGATGAGTGTAGATGTGTATTATTGTGTATGTAATGTAATGAAGAAATATATATTATATATATATATATATATATATATTAATTGTTTTGATACAGGTGTGTAGCCATGTAGGTATTTGTTTATATTATGATTATTTTGTTTTTAATTCATGGGAAAATAATGCACGTACGGCCAAGCAGGGCCGTGCGCAGTGTAAATGCATTTCCTTTCTATTGAAAAAAAGGTAAGAAATTCCATTATTAATATCAATACAAGTAAGCCATCAGTATTGTGGAAAAAAATCCGCTCTGTAGCCATAAATCATATGCAGTCAACATATCGACCCAGTGAGATACCAAGTATGCAACTAAAGTATTACTAGGAAGGAGGAGGTTGGTAAATTCGGTCTACCTATTGGGCGTTTTCCCTCTGGTTTTCCTACAAGAAACTTCCATGCACCTCTTTCATTCCCCATTCGTGCCACATATTCTGCCCATCGCAGTCTACGAGACTGAACTCTTCTTTTTATACCTGGCTTCCTATAAAGACCCAGTAGTTCACTGTTAGGCCTATGTAGTATTTTCCATTCACCTGTCTGTTCATCTTTATTTGGTCCAAACACGTTCCTAAGTACTTTATTCTCAAATAGGCCTACTCATAATCTCCTTTCCTCCCTTAAAGAAAGAGTTCATGTTTCGCATCCATATAATATAACTGATAGAAAATAGTTCTTTATATTTTCAGTTTAACGTTTTTTCAAAGGAGTTGGGAGAGTCTCTGCAATGCATAATAGCACGCATTTCCAGAATTCAGCCTATGTTTAATTTCTTTGTGCATCTTATTCCTATTTGTGATTATTGTTCTTGAATTCAGCCACTTCCTAAAAATTTCCCTCATTTGTCATTAGCTGTCAATTTTCATTATACTGTATTCGTCCATCTATAGTAATTCTGCCCGAGGGCAAGTCTTTCACTGCAATCATAGCATGTTCATGCTATTCTTTGCAGCTTTACTAGGGAATTATAGGTGTGGTAACTTGCCATTGCTTTCCACACCGGTGAAGGATGATGATAATGATAAGGATGATGATGGCCCTAAGCTTCCTGACATTTGTCTTGAAGGTGAGGAAAAACCCCGAAAAAATTATACTGTATAATGAATGTATTTCTATGTGTGACCATATAGACCGTATTTAGGTTTATTGATATTTACTTCCAGTCGCAATTTCTTAGTGTTACTCAATAGTGTGTGCTTGTTGGCCTTTAGTATCTCTTCGCTATCGCCCAACACATAGTACTAGTAATGCCACGAGTGATTTCCAATTTATCTAGAGAATTTTGAAATCAAGAGTGGCATTTGTTAGGACTATTTAACGAATAAAATTAAGCTCTTTACTAAAAAATAATTACTTGAATATAGTTACCGGTGTTTTAAAATATTTATATAGTTAATGTAAACGGCGATGTTTGAAAACAAATTAGAAATTTGAGGTTATGTATATTCACTGCAACTCGATCATATTATTTATTGCCAAATAGGATCGCAATATTGTAAGAATGCACTCTAGTGGAGAAATAATAAAACACATCAAACTATTATAATCAACATTATAGGTTAATCATTTATATTATGAATAAACAACTCAGTAAAATCACTGAATCTATTCACTATTTGCTATATTCAATGTATTTGTTGGAGAAAAATAATGGTCTAACCTGTTCAGCATATTCAAAAAGGAGGAGCTTTCTTTATCACAAAAGCACGAGCTGATAAAGAGAAATCGATAAAGAGCGAGGTGAAACACGACTGTCATTGGTGTAAAACAGAATTAATTGAAACGTGATTGGTCATTGACTACCATTTGCGACATGAGTTAAATAGTCAACATAACTTGACAGCTTATTAATACCATTGAGTTGTATGCCTTCTTCGTTATATTATTATAATATAATATAATATAATTAATATAATATAATATAATATAATATAATATAATATAATATAATATAATATAATATAATATAATATAATATAATATAATAATATAATATAATATAATATAATATAATATATATAATATAATATAATATAATATAATAAATATAATATAATATAATATAATATAATATAATATAATATAATATAATATAATATAATATAATAATATATATAATATAATATAATATAATATAATATAATATAATATAATATAATATAATATAATATAATTTTATTTCAAATTATTTTAAATTATTAATTGGGTTAAATAAACATTTGGGGTACTCCCTTGGAGCTGTTTACATAAACAATATAATACATTGATATTCAAGCTAAGGAATAAACCACATTTTCCGACCTTTACTGATGAGTATTTTCGATTTTATGAATTCATAGCAGACACATATTGCGGTCCATGTGGGAATGAATGGAAGGCAGCAGGAATGACACGAGCCTTTTGCTAGTTCAGCGAAGTGAACATTTCTAGTTCTAGACAATAGACTGTTGGAATAGTAACAGCCTCATTACCAACTACCTGCTAACTGCGCGCGGTGAAATGAGTTGTGTGAGTTTGTTTTGTTTATCATAGCGTTCACAGTAAATGGAGAACCGCACAATACACGTCTGTAACTTGTTTCATATACATTCCAATAGTCACATCTCTATTTTTCCTCGTTTCATCATCTACTCTCTGAGCGATTAAATATTTCGATCTGTTTCAGAAAAATTGGCCCATCCATATCTTATAATAATAATAATAATAATAATAATAATAATAATAATAATAATAATAATAATAATAATAATATAATAATAATAATATTTTTTTTATTGTAAGCCCATGTTTTCCCTTTACAGAGATTTAGGCGCTCTCCCCCTACAGGGAAGATATGAACCATACTAATTTAGTTACACTTGTTTTCGTATAGATGTCATTTTGAGTGGTCCGTGGTTAGCGTTCCGCCTCATACTGACATCTAGAAAACCAAGGTAGTACTAGGACGGGAAAATTCGGTAAATTTTGCTTAGAGACCTTTTCATTCAGGCTTAAGGATTTTTTACGAGCCTGGAAATCTTCAGACTCGGGACCCACTGCTTAAAGTCCCTCCCGGAGGACTTGCTCCTTGGATTTTTCCGTCCTAAAAAATCCATCGACCCCGGCCGGGTTTGAACCCGCGACCCTCGGGACCAGAGGCAAGGAGCATAACCACTAGTCCACCGCGGCCGATCAATAATAATAATAATAATAATAATAATAATAATAATAATAATAATAATAATAATAATAATAATAATAATAATAACAATAACGACGACGCCGACGCCGACAATAACGACGTCGTAATAATAATAATAGTGATAGTAATAATAATGTATTTACTTACATACATATTTTTAATGTTCACACGTCTTTCTGTGCCTAATATAATAATAATAATAATAATAATAATAATAATAATAATAATAAATATTATTTTATTTATATATTTATTTACATACAGGTTAAGCTACCACACCTACAATTCCCTAGTAAAGCTGCAAAGCATAGCATGAAAATGCTTCGATTGCAGTGAAAGACCTGCCCTCGGGCAGAATTACTATGGATGGGTATACAGATTTTCAATGTTTACACATCTATTTCCTCCACTATTTAATTTTGTACTAGAGCATGCCATCAAATCTTTAGAGGATGAAGAAGGCCTACAACTCATTGATATTAATAAGCTGTTAGTTTATGCTGATAATGTAGTATTGGGTGATAGCGAGGAGATACTAAAGGACAACACGCACACACTACTGAGAAACACGAAGAAATCGGGACTGGAAGTAAATATCAATAAAACTAAATATATGGTCACACATATAAATACATTATAAAACAGAAATGCACAGCTAATGAAAATTAGGCAAATTTTGAGGAAGTGGCTGAATTTAAATACCTAGGAACAATAATCACAAATAGGAATGAGATGCACAAGGAAATTAAGCATAGGCTCAATTCTGGAAGTGCGTGATATTATGCATTACAGAGACTCTTGACTTCGCAACTGCTTTCAAAAACGTTATACTTAAAATATATAAAACTATTATTCTACCAGTTATATTATATGGATGGAAAACATGGACTCTTACTTTAAGGGAGGAAAGGAGATTACGAGTATTTGAAAATAAAGTTCTTAGGAAAATTTTTGGACCAAAGAAAGATGAATAGACAGGTGAATGGAGAAGACTTACATAGGCCTAACAGTGAACTTGAGTGGTAGACAAGGCCTTAAGGCCTTAACTCTGCCAGGTAAAATAAAGCTATTATTATTATTATTATTATTATTATTATTATTTATTATTATTATTATTATTATATTATTATTATTATTATTACATAGTCTTTATAGGAAGCCAGATATAAAAAGAAGAGTTAAGTCTCGTAGACTGAGATAGACAGAACATGTGGCACGAATGGGGAATGAAAGAGGTGCATGGAAGCTTCTTGTAGGAAAACCAGAGGGAAAACCCCCAATACGTAAACCAAGAATGAGGTGGGAGAATAACATTAACTATGATTTTAGGGAACTAGATTATACAGGGGATGATTGGAAAGCATTGGCTCAGGATAAGGATGTATGGAGAGCTTATGTCCGCGCGGCCATTAACATACGGGTTCGATTGTGCCAGTGAGTTAGTAAGTTCTATGCCCAAAGTTTTATTTTCCTTCTCCAGTCTCTATATATTCTTATTTATTGCATCCAAGAGTTTCGAGGTCTTCCTTTCGTTCTTCTTCCATAATAAAATGATAATGATAATAATAATAATAATAATAATAACAATAATAACAACAACAACTCGTGTCCAACTCAGGGTCGGGTCGAGGGATGATATGAGATGAAGCCCCTTATATAGAGGTCTGTGCATGACAGGGCTGCCAGCCGACCACGCCTGACTCACCATCACAGGGGCAGATGAATTAAATGAAACAAATGATGAGATGAGCGTGGAGAAATGGTGGAATGAAATAGTGGCAGGGGAAAATGGGACAAACCCCCAGAAAAACCTGCTCAAGCTCCGTTTCGTCCACCACAAAACCCACATGGAGTGACCGAGACTCGATCACGGGACCCCAGCCGGTGAGAGGAAAGCGTCTAACCTGTTTGCAAAAAAATTATTATTATTATTATTATTATTATTATTATTATTATTATTATTATTATTATTATTGTTGTTGTTGTTGATGTTGTTGTTATAGGTAGGACATCCGGCATGAATAGGGAATAACAGCATGAAAACTTCTTGAAAGAAAACCAGTTGAAGATCGCCTATTAGGTAGACAAAAATGACGTGGGGAATATTAACCACGATTTGATGGATGTGAATAAAACACAGGCAATGTTATTAGCTAAGGATAGCGATATGTAGACAGCATGTGTCGAAAGAGTTGTTGATCCAATGATGGTGATGAATATACTAAAAGGGGTAACTACATTAAAAAACAAAAGTGGCAATATAAATAAAAGCAAAAGCAGATATGATATATGTATAGAATTTCATGCACATATCACATAACAATTGAAAACTGAGTAAACAAAATTGTTTTTATAAAACTTTGACAACATGATGACACGTTTTGTGCTTTTTGTAAAAATATTAACTTAAAATGTTTGTACT
This sequence comes from Diploptera punctata, assembly GCA_030220185.1. Lineage (NCBI taxonomy): Eukaryota > Metazoa > Arthropoda > Insecta > Blattodea > Blaberidae > Diploptera > Diploptera punctata. The sequence goes on along the minus strand of JASPKZ010008381.1, from coordinate 1,785,985 downwards.
TTGACAAATCATAATATGATGGAATTTTATTTATCTTTCCTGATAGATGTCACTTCATATGTTATAAATCTGTTGTTTTAGAGTTTCATTTAAAAATAAACCTTACAATTGGACAATATCCGGATGACATTGAACTACATTATAGATTTATGTAAAACCAGTTAATACCCGGCGTACGGTGCTACGCCTAAATAAATAAAATGTGATTTTATGTTTAGTTGAATAAGAAAAATAATTACAAATTTTAATGAAAATATATAAAACTATTATTCCACCAGTTATATTATATGGATGCGAAACATGGGCTCTTACTTTAAGGGATGGAAGGAGATTACGAGTATTTGTGAATAAGGTTCTTAGGCCCCGGTGGATAGTGGTTATGCTCCTTGCCTCTGATCCCGAGGGTCGCGGGTTCAAACCCGGCCAGGGTCGATGGGTTTTTTAGGATGGAAAAATCCAAGGAGCAAGTCCTCCGGGAGGGAATTTAAGTCGTGGGTCCCGAGTCTGAAGATTTTCAGGCTCGTAAAAGATCCTTAAGCCTGAATGAAAGGCATCTAAGCAAAATGTATCGAATTTTCCCGTCCTAGTACTACCTTGGTTTCTTTGATGTCAGTATGAGGCGGAACGCTGACCACGGACCATTCAAATGACATCTATACGAAAACAAGTGTAACTAAATTAGTATTGATTCAAATTCTTCCCTGTAGGGGGAGAGCGCCTAAAATCTCTGTTAGGGAAACATGGGCTTACAAGAAGAAGGAACATTTTTGGACCAAAGAGAGATGGACAGGTGAATGAAGAAGACTACATAACAGTGAATTACATGGTCTTGATAGGAAGCCTGATATAATAAGAACAGTTAAGTCTCGTAGACTGCGATGGGCAGGATATTGTGGCACGAATGGGGAATGAGAGACGTGCATGGAAGCTTCTTGTAGGAAAACCAGAGGGGATACGCTCAGTTGGTAGACCAAGAATGAAGTGGGAGAATAACATTAGCCATGATTTGAGGGAAGTAGATTAATTATACAGGGAATAATTGGAAAACATTAGCTCAGGATAGGGATGTATGGAGAGCTTATGTCCGCGCGGCCATAAACCTACGCGTTCCATAGTGCCTATGAGTTAGTTAGTTACAGATTTTATGTATTTATAAACAGGTTTACAATGTGATAAAACATCTTCCTGCGCCCAAAGCTTTTTAAATATTAAACTTCTTTCTTCATTCTTCTCGATCTTCTCATTCCAATTCTTCCAGACCAAGCTCCCTCATACCTCTTCTTATATCATCCATCAATTTAAATCTAGGTCGACCTCTCTTTCCTTTCCCAGGAATCCGTTCCAAAGCTTGTCTGAGTAATCTTGTCTCTGGCATTCTACGTATATGGCCATACCATTCTAGTTGTCTGTATCTCACAGAATATAATATGAATTTTGGACGTTCATTTGTTGTCTGATGATTGTATTTCTGATTTTTTTTTTCAAATTTAGAATGTATAGTTGAGCATCTAAAACAATCATTTCAGTCGACATAAGCTTTGAACTCAAACTTTTATTCAACTGCCAAGTTTCTGCACCGTATTTTAGCGAGCTGCGAATTATGGCTTTATAAATTTGTAATTTGGTATCCATTCCTGTGTTCTTTTCCAACAAAACTTCGTTTAACATTGTTATTTTGCGATTTGCCTTTTTGAGTTTTATATTTTGTCATATTCTTGGGTACCTTTTAAGTTAATTTTGAACCCCAGGTAATGTAATTATAAATTAATATTAATAATCATGATATAAATTTAATTATAAATCTATATCATAATTATTTTTAAGGCGGCTCGTTGGTGCAAGCGGTTAGACGCTCGCCAGATATCGAGTCTCGGTCACTCCATGTGGGTTTCACGGTGGACGAAACTGGGCTTGGGCAGGTTTTTCCTGGGTTTTCTCTCGTTTTTCGCTGCCACAGTTCCATTGCACCATTTCTCCACACTCATCTCATCCAATTCGTTACATTTCGTTCATATGTCCCTGTGATGTTGCATCAGGCGTGGTCGGCTGGCATCCGTGTCATTCACAAATTTCATCTCATCTCATCCCTCGACTCGATCCACATTTGGACACGAGTTGAGGATATAATATTATTATCATTATAGATACCCCGTGCTGTTTACCCGTCGTTTCCAGGGAATCTATTTATCCCGATCTTCTTGACATCAATGAGCTGAAAGACAAAATTCATTAATGTGAATTATCCGTAAAAGATGGACATTGCTGTCGCGGACTTTTTTATGTAGAATGTTTTAATAATAATAAAGAGCGCAAAATGTGCATAATGTTAAGTTTACCATGGTCTACCGTTCAGTCCCCTCCACAGTAAGCTCTCAGGGACACGTCTCGCCTCCGACACGACACAACATGGTAACGGTTGCAGTGTTCAGAGCACAGATCACAGATGCACTGGGAGTCTGGTTCGTGATGTTTCCTGATACTACAGATCCTTCGATGGAACCCATGTGTTGACATCCTCGTCATCAGATGTCTGAGGTCGTATTCTGCTTGTCTCCAATCCGTTGTCATCATCATAGCGTCCGTGGAGTAGAATTCAATCCAGTTTTAGGAAAGGTCGATCCACCATGCATGCCATAAAATGCCTTCAAGAAGCACCAATACCAAGGAGGGAAGCTTCACACAGTCTTTGTGGATTATAGTAAAGCCTTCAACTTAATCAACAGACAATACATCATCTAGAAATTGAGAAGTCTCCTGGGAGAAGAACACTACCTCACAAGAATTGTGAATAATATCTTGACATGTAACTGTGTCCACATAGACAACCAGATAGAGAACTCAGCCCTGATAACAACTCATCGGAGTACTGCAAGGGGATCTAATGAGCCCATTGTTATTCAAAATTGCCACAATGAATGTCGCTCAAGCCATCACGACAGACGAAGTAAAAGTAATTGCTTACGCGGATGTCATGGTGCTGATGTTAACATCATCTGAACAACGACAGCTCGCATGTAGTAAATTAGAAGTATGGGCAAGTGAAATCGACCTTCGCATAAATTAAAGCAAAACGGTGTCGATGATATTAAGGAAAGGAGGACGAACACACCGAAAGATGATATCTTCATCAACAATAAGAAGATTCAACGGGTAAACAATTTTAAGTACCTTTGGGTCACCTTTCAGACACGCGGAACAGTTTTAACAGGCATATCAGAGACAAAACAGCAGCGGCGACACTCGCTATGAATGTAGAATGTTTTGTGATATTCAATTCTGTGTACAATAATTTGGTTATTTTTTATGGTTTAGGTAGCGTAAACCATTTAAGCGTCCACAAAACTACTTTTTAGTTGCGCCGATGCACTTTTTTTTTAGCTCCTACCTTATAATATGTAAGATAATAGGATATATACGTTAATTTGCACAGAAAAATTATCTAAATTATGGAAAAGTCCTCATCTGAATAGGTCGAATAGCTCGAGTCCATAAATGACAGACTAAGAACAGACTCACAGGCTTCCTCCCAAAATGAATAATTATCCAATCTATGTTATTCAACTGCTTCTTAATTTCTTCAGTAATAGTAATAGTAATAATATCTTTAGCGTGCGGATATGGATGATCCTTAGTGGGAGTATCTTAAACAAGTTATTTCAGAATTACTTATTTACCTTGAGATGTCAGCGAGGGACATGTGGTCAGCACATCACCTCAATTAGATATATTGTAGGTTAAAATTTTGCTCTGATGCACTTTTTTAGGCTTAAAGTTATTTTATGAACCCGAAAATCTTCAACCTTCGATTCTATCAGTTTATGTCCCTCCCGGAGGACTTGTCCCAATTGGATTTTTTTTTTCCATTCTAAAAATCAATTGACAACGCCGGAATTGAACCCGCTTTTCTCGGGACCAGAGGCAAGAACATAATCCCTACATCACCGAGTCCAATTAGCCTATGTGTTTTAATATATATATGTATGTATGTATAAATATATAATCATATGTAACGCGTGGAGACACAGGTGCTCCCTACGGGAATTTCTTAACCACGCTAATTTACCTAAGCTCATTTCATACGGATATCAACGAGTCACATGTGGTTAGCACATCGCCTCAATGAGACATCTAGTAGGCAACTAAGTTATTACTTGGATGGATGAAATGCGTTCAATTTTGCTCAGAGGCCTTTATATTCAAGTTTGCGGTTCTTCAGACTCGTGATCCACTGGTCAAAGTCCTTCCCGAAGTACTTGTTCGTCGGAATTGTTCATCCTATAAAATTCATCGACACCGCCCGAGTTTGAACCCGCAACCCCCGGACTAAAGGCAAGGAACATAGTTCTTAAGGTACAGAAGCCGACATACAGAGTATATATATATATATATATATATATCCATCCATTGTAATAAATTCTGCCCGACGGCAGGTCTTTCACCGCAATCATAGCATTTTCATGCTATGCTTGAAGCTTTACTAGGGAATTGTACGTGTGGTAGGTTCCCATTGCTTTCCAAACCTGTGAAGGATGATGATGATGATGCTGATGATAAGGATGATGATGGCCATATGATTTCGGGGACCGTTTGGGCCTTAAAGTTTTTTCTGACATTTGTCTTACAGGTGAGGAAAAGCCAAGATAAAAACCTCACCCAGAAAAACTGTCCCGACCGAGGATCGAACCCGGGCCCGCTGCGTGACAAGGCAGCACGCTACCAGGAGACCACAGCGGTGGACACACACACACACACACACACACACACACACACACACACACACATATATGTATATATATATATATATATTTATTTATTTATTTATTTATTTATTTATTTATTTAATATGTGTATATATTTATTGAAAGCAAATATAATTCTCGCAGTCTGCAATGGACAGAACATGTGGCACGTCGGGGAACTTCAAGTGTCGAGACCACGGCCTACAGCCCGGAAATCTTCTTCCGATTTCCGATTGAGGGTCTTTTCCACTTTTCAGCGGTTGCCCTTTCACCAGCCGGCTGCTGGCCCTTCACATCCACATGTGTCAATCACAGAGGTAGATGATCAACAGCCAGTGTAGGGGTGACATGTGGTTAGCATGTCGAGTCCCCCAGCCGTTATAGCTGGTTCCTCAACCTGGAGCCGCTACTTATTGTAGCTACCCAATTGCCTCACGATGCTGGGTGGGCACCGGTCCCATACTGGCCGGAAATACCATGAGAAAATTTCATCCCCCATGGAGACTCGAACCAGCGCAAGTCCCGTAGCTCTGCGCCAAGGCTTCCTACCTTAACCGCTCGGCTACGGCGCGGGACAAATCTTCTTCAAGATCATCATATGATCCACTAATGTTTCTTATTCTTCTTGTAAGCCCATGTTTTCCCTTAACAGACATTTAGGCGCTCTCCCGCTATAGGGAAGAATTTGAGCCATACTAATTTAGTTACACTATTTTTTCGTATAGATGTCCTTTGAGTGGTCCGCCTCATACTGACATCTAGGAAAGTAAGGTAGTACTAGGACGAGAAAATTCGGTAAATTTTGCTTAGAGGTCTTTTCATACAGGCTTAAGGATCTTTTACGAGCCTGAAAATCTTCAGACTCGGGACCCATGGCTTGAAGTCCCTCCCGGAGGACTTGTTCCATGGATTCTTCCATCCTAAAAAAATCATCGACCCGGCCGGGTTTGAACCCGCGACCCTCGGGACCAGAGGCAAGGAGCATAACCACTAGTCCATCGCGGCCGATGTTTCTAGATATTTAAAAAAATCGTTTCTTGAGAACATCCCTTAGGAATTCAGTAATAAAATAAGTACAAAAAGAAGATAAAGAGTGAAGTAGTTTTTCTATTGTCAAGTTTTATTTAAAACATACGAAAGTATGGCATATGATAAGGGGGTCGTGAAAAATATAAATTGCTAGACCACACATAGACAACATCTCCAGCAGTTACATGGGTTCAGATATCATCTGCAGGGCTTTCTCTGGGAACTGGTTCTTCTGTGTCAAGGTCACTTACAATTCCTTAATGCTTTCATAACACGTGATTAATAATTAAAAGTCAAGATTATAATCATTTTTAATCGCATCCCGAGTGGAACTCTTCGATACTATCAGAATCAATATTTTATCAAATCGTTTCTTCTCTCTTGGCAAGCGTGGGAATTGTTCTGCAGAATCGGAAATATTCTGCATCAAGACCAATTTATAAACATTATCCGCCCATATTGTTACAGACGTGATATATATATCCTTACCCTTACTAATCATCATCATCCACATCTTCGGTACCGATACTACATTTCTTAGAGTTCAGCCTTGACCTCCCGGACAACAGTTCGCCATTCTGTTCTGTTCTCTACTTTCTGTCTCCAATTATGGATTCCAGTTTATTCTCAAATCACTCTCCACGTCATCCATCCGTCTAATCCTGGATCTACACGTCTTCTTTTACAGTTAAATTTTACGTCAGTACTACATTTGGGGGTTCGGTTTGTATCCATTCTATATACATATCCCAGCCACTTAAATCAGGAGATTTAGGATATGTAAATCTTAAATTAAAAATTTATTTTTTGTACGATAGTGCGTTCTGTCGCACTTACAGGAATGGCGACCGTGATTGAAAGTTCAATTTCCTGAATTTCGGAGTTGCCTACCTATAAATAACTAAATAACTATTCTGCGATATTACAAATTACCTACCTAGGGCCGGAAGTAAAACTACTGCCCTTTGTGTATACTGCGTACAATGTATATACAAAAATATATCCAAAAGGTAGTGTTAATATACTTTATACGAAAAAAGTCGCTGAATTTTAAATGAACTTAACTTTATTTGAAACAATATAAAACAATAAATTCGTCTTGCTGCCATTTTATGCCTGATTGGTGTCACGGCCTCCTGTAGTATCAACTAAATTATTTTCTGCATTTAGCGTATTGGCAGACTGCTAACGCCAGTCAGTTGTCTATGATGAACGCAAATATTTCCAACAAAGCTGTTAATATTTTACTATTATTTATTATTTTTAAAAACATCGTGCAAAAAAATAATGTACAACACACGTTTGTGTGTGCTATCGCTCGGTTTTTAATTATTTCCTCGCTTCTGTAAAACTTCGCAACCTTGCATTGTAATATACTATTTATTAGAAATATTCCACACTTCAGTGGTTCTTCTTCAACCCAAAGTGACTTGTCGCCAGAGGTTACTATCTAAAACATCTTCTTCCTTCAAATATCTAGCTTCCATACTTCTCTTCACTCCATCTATGCTACGTTCTCTAGGTCTGCTTTTCCACTTCTTGCGTTATCTTTCCTATCAAGGATCTTCTTTGGTATTCTATTTTCTTCTATTCTTCTGAGGCGTACATACCATTTTAAACGCTTTTCTTCTATTTTTTCAACTTGCATAATTTATCTTATTCTGCTGTTTCGGACTTCATCCCATCCTGAAATTCTTGTTGATCGTCTCTAAAAATCAATTTCTTCTGCTAACAGCTTGTTGGCTTCATGTCTACTTACTGTCCAGATTGAATTTATTACTTTAATATATATATATATATATATATATATATATATATTAGGCCTAACTTTGCATAGATTCTAAATATTTATTATAAATTCTCTTGTTGGATAAAATAACATTTCAATAATTAAAATATTTCTTTAAATATTTCATAGATAAATATCTAAATAATTACTTATAGTATTTATTTTAAACATTATCAAATAAACTTATAAAAATATTGTTTTTGTTAAACTCTAAATAACTCTGTATTAATTGTATAAATAAATAGAGTAAACTTTATTTTAATTAGTAGTGACTGTAATTTAATCTCTCATATGAGCAATTAGAACATATTTGATAGACATCGACCAATAGAAGTACAATATTTGGTCATGTGGCTTAATTAATATGTAAAGTGTTATATATGATGATTTATATATTACTTCGCAGTTGATCTATACGTAGAAGAACGCGGAGGCTCCTCGGTCACACGTAACCTAATTCCCTTATATCGGGTATATTAAATATAAAAATATCTAAATATTGAATTATACAAATATTAATGGTGACTATTTAACTCATGCCCCAGATGGGATTCAATGACAAATCACATTTCAATGATTTTTTATTTACAACCAATTTCGCCTAGAATTTACCAACTAAATTTTATCATAATAAAGAAAGCGCCTCCTTTTTAACATTCTGAATAGGTCAGAACATTATTCTGCAGTGACTGATTCCTTAAGAAACACGGCTACCAGATTGTATATATAGTGCATGAATGTCAACACGTAGAGCAAGCGGGAGTTAATATAAAAACATTTGTATCAATTGATTATACCACAAAGAAAAAGAAACCACTGTTTACACTTTCTTAAATGTATTTTTTCCCCAGGTAATAACATTCCAGAAAAATATAATTGTCACAGGACATCAGAAATGAATTAATATACAGTTTGATGTGTTTCATTTTTTATCCACTAGAGTGCATTCTTACACTATTGCGTTCCATTGGCAATAAATAATATGATCTGGTTGCAGTGATGAACAAAAGAAGCATATGAAGCGTAGCAATCGTTTCTCATTTGTTTTTAAACATCGCCGTTTACATTAAATATATAAATATTTTAAAATAACTATATTTAAATAATGATTTGTGAGTAAACAGCTTAATTTTATTCTTTAAATAGTCCTATGATAAATACGTATATATTAGTGCGGTGATGCGAATTTCACCTAAGTAATTAGATTTATTTGGAAGAATTAATAACTGCTAAGAAGTAATAAACCTAAAATATTTATCAAACAATTTTATGTACTGCGAATCAAAAATCTTCTGAATGTCATACTATTCCCTGAAGAGTACTTCATAGCAAACCTGAGACCTATCCAATCTATACTTGAAACATAACTGGATGAGCATTCTAAATATTTTCGTCTCATCCGTTTCCTTCAAGTAATATTAATCCTTTAAAATTGAACGAATAACATCTCAAAAAATTAATGAACTTCCAGTACATCCAGTGGCAGATAATATCTGGTGGGTATCATAAACTTAAATTCTTTCGGAACCCCACAGTAAATAAATAGCTCATAACTAAAATCATCCAATACATGCATAACGTGGAAAAATAAAATATTTGCTTCACACTCGAATTTTCTGAATTTAATATCTGTTGTTATATCTATTTATTGGTATAAAGCTTGCAGTTCTCGATTAGTTAAAAATAGGGCAAGGATTTTAATGTAATATATAAAAGTGAATGTTAGTTTGTTTGTATGTTTGTTTGTTTGTTTGTTCGTACTTTATGCGCGGCCATACCGTTCATCCGATTGTGATGGGGTTTTTTTGCAAATGTTCAGGAGATTCCCGGAATGGATATAGGCTATAAGAGTTGTGATACTCAACTCCTACACCCTTAAAAATCGCCCTTTGTAGTGGAAAACGTGGAAAAAGTAGCTCTTTGGACGCTTAAATGGCTTACGCTACCTAAACCATAACAACTAAGCAAAATTAATGTACACAGAAATTAATATATCAAAAAAGGTCTACAAAAACGTCCGCGACAGCATATGTTTATCTCTTACGGATAACTCACAAATACCATTTTTGTCTTTCATTGATGCCAAGAAGATCGAGACAAGTACGTAGATTCCTGTGCAAGCATAAGGAGCATATGCCGGGTATTCTTTTACGGATAATTCACAATAACGAATTTTGTCTTTCAGCTCATTTATGCCAACAAGATTGAGATAAGTAGATTACCGGGTAACACCGGGTAATCAGCACGGCGAATCTTAAAATATTTACGATGTACATTTATAATTATTTTTCATTTTATTTATTCAACTAATCATAAGTAGTACATTAATTTGCGTCTTTCAGCTCATTTATGCCAAGAAGATCGGGATGAGTAGATTCCCGGACAACGCCGGGTAAACAACACGAGGTATATAAAAATAATTACGATATAAATGTTCCCTGTTACTTATTTAACTAAACATAAAGCACATTAATTTTCGTATTTCATGTAATTTATGTCAAGAAGATCGGGATAAGTAGATTCCCGGGCAACGCCGGGTAATCAGCACGGGGTATCTAAAAAATATAAATTTATAATTATTTTTCCCGTTACTTATTCAACTAAACATAAAAGCCCATTAATTTTCATTAATTTAGGCGCAGCAACGCACGCCGGGCATTAGCTAGTGCATAATAAAATACAATACATTATAAAATGCAATAATGCACTAACAATTACCAAAAATTCACTAAAATTAAAAATAATGCAATATATATTGATAATAAGTCCACCGCTGTGGTCTCGAGGTAGCGTGCTGCCTTGTCACGCACCGGGTCCGGGTTCGATCCCGCTCGGGACAAGTTTCCTGGGTGAGGTTTTTTCGGGGTTTTTCCTCACCTGTAAGACAAATGTCAGGATACTTTAAGGCCCAAACGGTCCCCGAATATCATCTGGCCATCATTATCATCAATAACATATTCACCTCATTAGATTCAAGTTTAGGTTTAAGGCCTCTCTTGGCACATTATTACCCATCGGCATCACCCATAATATCATTGGGGCAGCGTAACCCCGCCTTTCAGACGCCCCAACCTCAGAAGTGGGTTACAATACGCCAATGTCAGGAGAGAATACCTGAAATGTCGAATGACAAACAGGTGGCATTGAACAAAAAATAAATAAAATTCACAATTAAAGGTAAATATAAGGTGTTCACTTTTTAGTCCTGCATTGCAATGTACAACAAACAACTGCTGTAGATTGTCGAAGGAGAACAATTTTTTATTGTCTGTTAATAATGACTTGAGAAACTCCTTTGCATTTCTAGCGGTAGTAAAGATGAATGTTTAAAATAAACTACATCATTGGATTGTAAGTCTCCTGATGGTACTTCTACATAATAATTTTCATCTGATGACAGAACATCAATTATTGTTGACAGGATATCAAATCTTTTATTTTTACTCAAAACCATTATAATTTTTTTCAATACATCCTTTCCCATTTCCCCACTCAGTTTTTCTAGATAATTTACTACAGTTTTCATTAGGTGCCTTTGCTCCACTAATTGAACTCCTGATTTCTAAAAACGAGTCTTATGTGCAATTAGTTGGAATGTGGGGAGGCAGAATCTCTTCTCGTTTCATAAAATGTAAGTTCAAGTCATTTTTTATGCTGATAGAGGCTGTGTATGATATTTCGCAACAATCTGCCAGAATACAACTTGCTGAAATGATATTCCTCTGACCAATAGCAGGATATCAAAGAACAGACAAAAATATAACGCAGAAATAAGACAACAACTAAAAGTAGAGGAATTAAACACAAAAATAGTGAAATACAGAACAAACTAAAAAGAACACTTGGCAAGGATGACTGAGAATAGAATACCAAAAGCAGCATACGGCTATTCACCACGAGGAAGAAGTTTGGGAAGACCAAAGAAAAGATGGAAAGAGTAGCAATTTGGAGCCGGAACAGGCTAGTAGACAAGCCTAAACAGTGAAGAAGAAAGAAGAAGAAGAAGAAGAAGACTTTATAGGTAATTTTATATGCCACATGCCACCCGAGCCTTACAGTGATACGATCTGTCGGGACAGCGATTTTAACTATGGATCTCACACGTACTTTTTTGTCTGCACAAGGACGAGATGTGCCTCCCAGAATGAGTGAAGAGATCGATGTGAGGCCTCCTCCTAGACACCACAACATTAAGACAAAAATACCATTCACTAATACAATAATACCGAAGTTGGCGAAAAAGATAATCATTATGATGACCAGATGATGGTAGGGAAAAGTTTGGGTATTGATGTTTCTGACATCTGTCTTATAGATGGGAAAATAAATAAATAAATAAATATTTTAAAAAATCGGTGAAACTTATTCCGACCGGCGATCTAACCTTGACCACTGCGTACGAGGCCGCGACGAGGCCACAATAGGGGTGGACAATTATAAACACCAATATTCAAATTAAAGTATTCAGGCTTTCTTTTTACATAATAATAATAATAATAATAATAATAATAATAATAATAATAATAATAATAATAATAATAATAATAATAATAATAATAATAATAATGTTTTATTTATTCTGGCAGAGTTAAGGTCATAAGGCCTTCTCTTCCACTCAACCAGCACAAATACAAATAAATATTTGACAAATATAGGTATACACCATACTAATTATAAACAATTAAAGTTACATTAAATGTAGCAATGTATATTTCATACAACCAAAGCGAAAATTTTCTGCCTGATCCGGGATTTGAACTCATTTTTCTTATATATATATATGTCCACCTCTGTGGTCTCGAGGTAGCGCGCTGCCTTGTCACTCGGCGGGCCCGGATTCGATTCCCGGTCGGGACATGGTCCTGGATGAGGTTTTTCGCGGTTTTTCCTCACCTGTAAGACAGGTGTCAGGAAGCTTAGGGCCCAACGGTCCCCGAAAATAATCCGGCCATCATCATCATCCTTATCATTATCATCATCACCCTTCACCGGTGTGGAAAGCAACGGGAAGCTACCACACCTATAATTCCCTAGTAAAGCTGCAAAGCATAGCATGAAAATGTTATGATTGTAGTGAAAGACCTGTCCTTGGGCAGAATTACTATGGATGTATGTATGTATATATATATATATATATATATATATATATATATATATATATATATATGATCAAGAGTTTAAACGTCCTTTCCCGATACTTTGTGTTCACGGCAGGCGTGGAATTTGTAAAGTACTTTACAAAGGGGCAGAACTTGAGGAAAATGTAGCACGAAAAAAAGAAAGTAGGAAATAAAATTGAGTTGAAATGCATTGACAATGTAGCGTAAACGCGACGAAACCAGGTCTGCATAGAAATCAAGAAATATGAGGTGAGTCAAAATTACTAATTCATTAATAATTAAAAGAAACCCTTAATGTTACTTCCTACATATCTTAAATAACGTATATTTATATTTTCTAACAGGTTTTAAATATATACAACATCTTCCTATGCACAGAATTAAATTTTGATTATCTTCCTCAATTCATCTCTGTCCTTCCAGTTACCATCCTGCAGTCCCCTGTCCATCATCAAATTCATAATTCCGTCTATCCATGTCTTCTTTGTTCTCGCTCTTCTTTTCCTCCGTTTTGGAATCCACTCCAAACTCCTAACTGGCAATTTATCTTCATTCATCCTCTTCACGTGTCCAAACCATTTTAATTGTTTTTTTTTCTCCACAAATTTTATAATTGCTTCGTTAAAGTTCATTTTTTCGCGTGTAATACTGTTTCTAATCCTGTCTAATTTAGAGCATTGTGCAGATCTTAAAAATACAATTTCTTTAGATTGCAATTTTGACTTTAATTTGGCATCTATAGTCCACGTTTCTGTGTCATAGATCATTAAACTACTTACTGTTTATTTATAAATATTGATTTCAGTTTCTTTGAATATCTGTTTATCCCACAAAAATTCATTCAACATTGCTATTGAAGAAAGACCTTTACTATTATTTTTATTATTTACAAAAAAATTGTTTCCATCTTCATCTATTTCAACTCCTGAATATTTAATTTTGTTACAAATATTAATGGTACTTTTGGAATTTTCTAATACCAAATTTTCTCAACTATCACCATATATTTAGTTTTCTTTACATTAATTTTTATTCCCACTTTTCATATTCTTTCATTTATTTATTGGTCACTAGCTAATACCCGGCGTGCGCTGTTACGCCTAAATAAATGAGAATTGGCGTGCTTTTATGTTTAGTTGAATAAGTAAGAGGAACATTTTATATGGTAATTATTTTTAGATACCCCGTGCTGTTTACCCGGCGTTGTCCGGAAGTCTACTCTCCCGATCGTCTTGGCATAAATGAGCTGAAAGACAAAAATTAATGTACTTCTTATCATTAGTTGAATAAGTATAATATAAAATAATTATAAATGTATATCGTACTTATTTTAAGATTCCCCGTGTCCATTACCCAGTGTTGCCCGGGAATCTACTTACCACGATCTTCTTGGCATACATGAGCTAAAAGACTAAATTCGTCATTGTGAGTTATCCGTAAAAGAATACTCACTATGCTTGCACTGGAATCTACGTACTGGTCTCGATTTTCTTCACATCAATGAAAGACAAAAGTGGCTATTGTGAGTTATCCGTAAGAGATAAACATATGCTGTCGCTGTCTTTTTTGTAGAGCCTTTTGAGATATTCAATTCTGCGTACATTAATTTTGGGTATTTGTTATGGTTTAGGCAGCGAAAGCCATTTAAGTGTCCAAAGAGCTACTTTTTTCACGTTTTCTACTACAAAGGGCGATTTTTTAAAATGTAGCAGTTGAGTATCACAACTCTCTTATAGCCTATGTTCATTCCGGTAATCTCCTGAACATTTTGCAAAAGGCCCCATCACGATCGGATCAACATTATGGCCGCGCATAAAGTACGAACGAACAATCAAACAAACAAACATTCTTGTATATTACATATGTTCAATACCATCATAATCTTCAGCCAATAAAATATAATCTGCAAATTATAATGTGTATATAATATTTTGATTCATCATTATTCCCGTATTACAATTTCTTTCCATATGTATAATGCTTGGTGAGCATACATTTAAGTGTAGGGGATAAACAACACAGCCTTTTAACAACATAAAACAATACTTACGAGGGAGTTAGCGCAAGTTGCCATCGCAATTACAAAAAAAGTTTCGGTTTTGCATGTAAGAGTTTTACATGTACATAACAAATAGGCTTTGCGCACAATATTTGCCATTGACAGTTACACTGCACTATACAATCATGCGCATGTTCAGTCACCCAGTTCAAAAAATGGGTTGTTGGTAGCTCTTGGCAAAAGATTACGAGGATGAACTTGTCCACAGAGTATAAAGTGCCGGAAACAGTTGCTTATTACAGTAGGAGCACTTCATGAGTGCCTGCATTAAGCAGTCTTCCGAGTCACACTGCTTTTGAACATCAAAAATACGATCGGGAAATGTTTTAAACCTCTCTGGTATGAAGTCATCCAGCTATAGTTCAGGAGTATCGAAGAAAGTCTGCGAAGACTGGAGAACCGAACTGATTCTGTAGAATATACATCAGCAAAGAAATATAGTCCCCCGACGATGGTGTGAACTCATAGTCGTTAAGGTTAGTGTGATCTTCAGCACCGCCTTGAACTGTCGGAAGAATAACATTTCAAGTGGCTGTATGTAAGGTGAGCACCCAGGCGGGATCGTCTTGTCTGTATACGTCATTTTTGAGGTCGGATAGCATCGATATGAGTTTTGGTTTGCATGTAAGAGTTTTATATTACACTACCTAATACCCGGCGTGAGCTGCTACACCTAAATAAATGATAATGTGTTTTTACATTTAGTTGAATAAGTAAAAGGAAAAATAAATATATATTTATATCGTTATTATTTTTAGATACACCGTGCTGATTACCCAGCGTTGTCCGGCAATCTACGCATCCCGATGCATAAATGAGCTAAAAGACAAAATTCGTTATTTTGAGTTATCCATAAAAGAATACCTGCAGTGCGCTGCTATGCTTGCCCGGGGATCTACTTATTCCGATCTTCTTGGTATCAATGAAAGACAAAAATGGTTATTGAGATTTATCCTTAAAAGATAAACATGTGCTGTGACTTTCCTGTAGAGTTTTTTTATATTCAATTCTGTGTACAATACATTTGTTGTGGTATAGCTAGCGAAAGCCATTTAAGCTTACAAAAAGCGACATTTTTCACGCTTTTTCTCTACAAAAAGTGATTTTTAAGGGCGAACAGCTTTGAGCATTAAAACTCTCTTATAACCTATAACCTTCCCGGGAAAATCCTAAACATTTTGCAAAAGCCCCATGACAATCGGATGAATGGTCTGGCAGCACATGCTTGCCCGGGAATCTACTTATCCCAATCTCCTTGGCATCAATGAAAGACAAAAATGGTTATTATCTGTTATCTGTAAAAGATAAACATATGCTCTCGCGGACGTTTTTGTAGAGTTTTTTGAGGTATTCAATTCTGTGTACATTAATTGTGTGTATTTATTATGATTTAGGCAATGTAAGGCATTTAAGGGTAAAAAAGGGGACTTTTTCGCGTTTTTCACTACAAAGGGTGATTTTAAGGGTGTAGGAGTTGAGTATCTCAACTCTCGTATAGCCTATGTTAATCCCGGGAATCTCCTAAACATTTTACAAAAAAAAACATCACAATTGGATGGCCGCGCATTAAGTACGAACAAACGAACAAACAAACAAACGAATAAGTCATCTGTCAACCACAGAATTACACTGCAAATAAGTACATTAACTAGAGACAACATTTTTACGATGAATAAAGTTACTAAAGTCATGGTATCATGTTAAGTATGGTCCATTGTGAGCGGAATAGTCCGTCGCTAGAGTCCCTACCTTCCACTCCGGCGACCCAGGTTCGATTCTCGGCGGGGTAAGGAATTTTTAAAATCTCAACCTTGGGACTGGGTGTGTGTAATGTCCAAGTTGTACCCATTGGGCTTAATTCTTTAAAAAAATTATGAGCGGAATATCGAATATTCGTAGCTTACTGTGTTATCGGGAATCTCCTAAACATTTTGCAAAAAAAAAACATCACAATTGGATGGCCGCGCATTAAGTACGAACAAACGAACAAACAAACAAACGAATAAGTCATTTGTCAACCATAGAATTACACTGCAAATAAGTACATTAACTAGAGACAACATTTTTACGATGAATAAAGTTACTAAAGTCATGGTATCATGTTAAGTATGGTCCATTGTGAGCGGAATAGTCCGTCGCTAGAGTCCCTACCTTCCACTCCGGCGACCCAGGTTCGATTCTCGGCGGGGTAAGGAATTTTTAAAATCTCAACCTTGGGACTGGGTGTGTGTAATGTCCAAGTTGTACCCATTGGGCTTAATTCTTTAAAAAAATTATGAGCGGAATATCGAATATTCGTAGCTTACTGTGTTATCGGGAATCTCCTAAACATTTTGCAAAAAAAAAAAACATCACAATTGGATGGCCGCGCATTAAGTACGAACAAACGAACAAACAAACAAAGGAATAAGTCATTTGTCAACCATAGAATTACACTGCAAATAAGTACATTAACTAGAGACAACATTTTTACGATGAATAAAGTTACTAAAGTCATGGTATCATGTTAAGTATGGTCCATTGTGAGCGGAATAGTCCGTCGCTAGAGTCCCTACCTTCCACTCCGGCGACCCAGGTTCGATTCTCGGCGGGGTAAGGGATTTTTAAAATCTCAACCTTGGGACTGGGTGTGTGTAGTGTCCAAGTTGTACCCATTGGGTTTAATTCTTTAAACAAATTATCAGCGGAATATCGAATAATCGTAGCTTACTGTGTTATTGGCGATGTCACTTGGTTTATACATTTTTGTTATCAGCGCTTCAAACATATTCGTACTAACCAAACGTTTTTGCAATTCTTACCGCAACTTGCGCTAACTCCCTTGTTAGTTAAATGATATAATTAAAACAGATGAGTTGTGACAAGTTACTAAGTCTTTACGTTGTGTTCTAGTTAGATCAATAATATAGCAACACTTAACGAAGCACCTCACTCCCTTGTCAAGAAAACAAATCACCGATCGTTAACAATTCTATGTTGTTACGTAGTCCGTTATAAGTGTCATTGGAAACAATAAATAGAGCATGTTGAATTACACAACCTAACAACAAGTAAAATTTCATGTTACATTGTTTATGAAGTAGAAAAGTCTGTCGTGCAGTAACTGCGGAAACTAAATTCATTCCTCAGCAAACCGAATTTTAGGCCCCATTTTGCTGGTTTACGGAATATACATTACTTTTGTCCGTCCATCGCTGAGATCTCGGCGTAGCGTTGCTGCCTAGCAGCGGGCCAGTGCTCTGTCCCCGTTTGTAACAAGTTCCCTCAATTATGTTTTTTTCGGGGTTTTCCCTCACCTGTAAGACAAACTTCAGGAGAGTTTAAGGCTCAAATGTTCTCCGAAAATTGCCTGGCCATCATAAGCATCATTATCATATTCACAGATCGAAAAAAAAATGAAGAAAGTTTAGAACAATTAGAAGTAGAATCAGCAGAGGAAAAAAAACTCAACAGACGTAAATTAAATTCGCTAGGCTGTGTAAAAAGAATGGATAATTCAAGAATTCCAAAACTTATGATGAAATATAAACCCAAAGAACATCATAGACCAAGAAGACCTCTTAAAAGACTGTTAAATGGGACAAAAACATGTTTACAAAGGCCTAATTCGTGATGGATGATGATGATGGTGATCATATTCGCCATGTTTAGTTTGAATGTATGGTGTGTGTGTGTGTGTGTGTGTGTGTGTGTGAGAGAGAGAGAGAGAGAGAGAGAGAGAGAGAGAGAGAGAGAGAGAGAGAGAGAGAGAGAGAGAGAGAGAGAGAGAGAGAGAATGGTAGAATTAATAATTTTTAAAATGTAATAGTAGGTAATTCTGAATAACTATGTTCTGCAGGAGGGGTATTTTGGAATCATTCAATTGAATTACTAGTTTGGGTGGGATACAGAAGTTGTCGGTTAGTTGGTATGTTTAGACTTAATGTTGTGTTGTCTCGGAGAAGGCCCCGATATCGACCTGATCCCTCATTGGGGAGTTCCTCCATGTCCTTGCTTGGTAAAAAAATCATTCTGTGATCCCTAGTTACAATCCCTCTTTCGACAGTTCATGCCTCTGTAAGGCCCATTTGGCGTGTTCTAGTTGTTCTGTCGACTGCACGGAAAGTGTTGGCTTAACCTATTGATTAAGTACGTTTGTGTAATTCTGGCACTTAGAGCGGAATTCATACAACCATCTTCACGCAAAGAGCGACTCTTTCCCGCTCTCTACGTCATAGAGAGGGGGAAAGATTCGGTCTTTCCGTAAAGATGGTTTCATGAATCCGCCCTTAGTATAATAATGGGTGGAGATATGGGATCATGCCGAAACGTCGGAATCAATGGCCAGAGGCCAACCTTGAATCCATGACGCGGAAACCCCCAGAGAACTTTCTTAATCATACTTATATCCGCGAAAATCTACAATACACACACACACACACATACACACACACACACACACATATATATATATATATATATATATATATATATATATATAATTAAACCTTTTTGACATTGAGCAATGCAAGCTTAATATGACAAGATAAGAAAAATAAATGCCTGGAGGGATTTGAACCCGGACCTCTGAGTTGATATATCAGTGCACTACCACTTTCGCTACCAGGACTCTGTATTCGCCTGGTAGTGTAAGTGGTAGCGCACTGAGATATCAACTCAGAGGTCCGGGTTCAAATCCTGTTTTATTTTTCTTATATTGTCTCATACATATATATAAATATATATATATATATATATATATATATATATATATATATATAAAAAAGAAATGCCTGGGCAGGATTTGAACCCGGACCTCTGAATTGATATCTCAGTGCGCTACCACTTACGCTACCAGGCGAATATATATATATATATATATATATATAATGTTGTATATTAATGGATGGAGATATAACTTTATATATATATATATATATATATTACATGAAAAAAATTAACGCCTGAATCGGGATTTGTACCGAGACCTCTAAATGTATACACGTTAGTATGCTACCATCATCGATATAAACTTGTTCCGATTGGGATCGAGACTGAGCCCAGATTGGGATCGAGACTGAGCCCAGTTTACAGCTGTAGATGAATAATTATTAACAACACAAAAAAAAGTCGTAATCTCAGACTATTTTCTGAATTTGGAAAATTAATCTCCGGCCATCTGGCTTCATGTAACCGAGACTTGAAAGCCTCTAATTTAAAGGGTAATTGTAAGAAACAATTTTCGTATTGTCCTGTGAGATTGTGATGAAATTTTTCATAAGTCCGATTTAATTGGAATGGATAGTAAATTAATATGTTCCTTAGATTGACGGTAATCCTGCAACACATAACTAATTTTAGCATTATTTACGCTTTTGAAACTGATTGGCAAGGTCAACAAGAGACAGGAACTTATAATGACCTCTAACTTATTATTTTTCAGGATAATAAATGTATATGTACATGTTACATAAGAGAAACTGAATATAATTATATTCTTCGTTTTATTATATAATTAACAATTTTCTTTATATTATATAATACTAGCTAATACCCGGCATACGCTGCTACACCTAAATAAATCATAACGTGTTTTACCTTTAGTTGAATAAGTAAAAGGGGAAAAAATATAAATTTATATCACAATTGGAATGATTGGAAAACATCAGCTCAGGATAGGAATATATGGAGAGCTTATGTCCGCGCGGTCATGAACCGACGGGTTCGATAGTGCCAGTGAGTAAGTAAGTAAGTATTTAATACACAATTGATCTTCTTGGTGATACAATATTAAAATATATATACAGTCAATATGCCCATTTCACCAATAAATGTTTAAATTGGTCAACAAGTTTCTACAGCCAAGCTGTCATTCTCAAGACCAGATATTGAGTCAATATCTGGTCTTGAGAATGACAGCTTGGCTGTAGAAACTTGTTGACCAATTTAAACATTTATTGGTGAAATGGGCATATTGACTGTATATATATTTTAAGTAAGTAAGTATTATTTTTAGGTATCCCGTGCTGTTTACCCGGCGTTGGCCGGATATCTACATAGTCCGATATACTTGGCATAAATCAGCTGAAAGACTAAATTAGTTATTTTGAGTTATCCGTAAAAGAATACCGGCTGTGCGCTGCTATGCTGTCCCGGGAATCTACCTATTCCGATCTTCTTGGCATCAATGAAAGACAAAAATGGTTATTGTGAGTTATCCGTAAAAGACAAACATATGTTGTCCTGGACTTTTTTGTAGAGTTTTTTTTTTTTTTTGAGATATTCAATTCTGTGTACATTGATTTGGTTTATTGTTTATGGTTTAGGCAGAGTAAGCGATTTAAGCATATATAACGACGTGTTTTTTTACATGTTTTAGTACAAAGGTGATTATTAAGGGTTAAGGGCTTGAGCATTAAAACTCTCTTATAGCCCATAACGTTCCCGGGAAAATCCTGAACATTTTGCAAAAAATCTCCATCGGAATCGGACAAAGGGTATGGCAGCGCACTTTTTCCCGGGAATCTACTTATCCCGATTTGCTTGGCATCAGTAAAAGAAAAAAATGGCTATTGTGAGTTATCTGTAAAAGATAAACATATGCCGTTGCGGACTTTTTTGTAGATTTTTTTCCGATTGAGGGTCTTTCCACTTTTCAGCGGTTGCCCTTTTACCAGCCGGCTGCTGGCCCTTCACATCCACATGTGTCAATCACAGAAGTAGATGATCAACAGCCAGTGTAGAGGTGACATGTGGTTAGCATGTCGAGTCCCCCAGCCGTTATAGCTGGTTCCTCAACCTGGAGCCGCTACTTATTGTAGCTACACAATTGCCTCACGATGCTGGGTGGGCACCGGTCCCATACTGGCCGAAATACCATGAGAAAATTTCTTCCCCCATGGAGACTCGAACCAGCGCAAGTCCCGTAGCTCTGCGCCAAGGCTTCCTACCTAAACCGCTCGGCTACGGCGCGGGACGTAGAATTTTTTGAGATATTAATTTCTGTGTACATTAATTTTGTGTTTTTGTTATGGTTTAGGCAGCGTAAGCCATTTAAGCATCAAAAAATGTACTTTTCATATTTTTCACGTTTTTAAGAGTATAGGAGTGCATCACAAGTCACTTATAGCCTATGTTCATCTCAGGAATTTGCTGAACATTTTGCAAAAGACCATCACAATCGGATGAATAGTATGGCAGTGCATAAAATACGAACCAACAAACATGTATTTTTAAATATTTGATTTCAGCCTACGTATATTTGTGATCGCGAAACTCGAAAAGTAGTCTATCGATCGATGGATAAATTTAATGAAAATCTACGGTTCCCTAACATATTTTACAAACTTACTAATTGCACCGAAGGAATATTTATAAATTGGTTACGAATTATCTAATTTAGGGGTTGGAAATATAATTTAATCTTTCCGTTATATTTTTAATTTTTACGCAATGTTGTATTTGAATACGCTGGTGTTTTTATACACGGCGCGACACAATCGTCGTTTGTTTTTCGCGGGCTACATTACGAGTTTTAAGAGTATAGAGAAGTTGTACAGGTTTTCAGATACGGCGAGTGTATAGTCGCTATTATTTTCAGAAACCATTAGGAGTAGGAGTTCACCTGAAACGGAAATTTTAAAATAGCTATAGCGGTCGCAATTTTCGATGTTTCACAAAACATTAACTCAGTATATGTTATTAAAATAAAGCAAGGTGGAGTGATAATGATGATGATGATGATGAATAAAGCAAGGTAGATATTTTCCGAAAATCAGTGAAATCCGATCATTATAAGAGGGGTTTACCTGAAATCCGAAATAAAATTTAATTAACAACCGGCATGATTAGATCGTCGCAATGTATACCTAAAAACTAACTTACTGGCACTATGGAAACCGTAGGTTCATTCTCGCGCAGACATAAGCTCTCCATACATCCCTATCCTGAGCAAATGATTTCCAACCATCCCCTGGTACAATCTACGTATAGGTCGAAGGCGATGAGCCAGACGAAGAAAATACCTTGATCGAAAGAGTGACGATCTTTCAGCGTAAAAATACAACCGTCAAGTAACGCGGGCATGGGTTTCATTGAGGTAAAATTTTCTGGAGGTAAAATAGTCCACCATTCGGTTCTTCGGGCGGGGACTACTTCAGGGAATCCATGCCAACAGCTCAAGGTATATCGTATACGTAATTTAATTAACCCGCAATTTTCTTTCAACGTATTCAACTAAAATTAAAAACATATTTAATTAATTTGGGCGTAGCAACACACGCCGAGTAGTTCCTATTTTATAATTAAAACCGTAGAATAAGTTATGAGTTTTAACCATAACGAATAAGAAGAACCTATTTAACCAACTGGAAACTCAGTCAATAAAAGTCCGTCACGCAGGAACTGTGGAAACTAAGTGAATTCCTAAAAAAAATCCGATTTTGCTGGTTTACCCTAAATATATCTGGATTAAAATATCTGGCCACACCAAGATCCTGATATCTACTCAGCCTCTAACGGAAATGAGTACTAGACATGGGTTGTGGGAGTAAAGGAGGCCGTCACGCAGAGCTAAAAACCGTACCATCTAAAGGGCTTCACAACGCTTGTAGCGGGATCGCTTCACTTTTTCTGTACAAAATATTTATTTATATTTTTCCCTTAAATTGTCGAAACAGTGATTTTAGGTTCTAGTTAATTAAAGAGTATCGAACTTAACCTTAGTGTTTTTTTTTAATTTATTATTATATATAGATTTTAAAATACGTTACGAAACCCATTGAGGTCACGGTGTTCAAGTTTTAATAATTTTAAAACACTACCTGATATCTCAGTCGTCCTCAATAATTTGCATGTTGTTTTATAGGAGGCCTTTCGATAACTTCAGTATCTTCTTCTGATTTGATTTTGGTAGCAGAAGATGATACTTAAGTTATCGAAAGGCCTCCTATAAAACAACATGCAAATTATTGAGGACGACTGAGATATCAGGCACTGTTTTACAATTATTAAAACTTTATTTTTAAATATCGAGTTTGCCTCAAAAACGTTAAAAGAAGTAGATATATAATCAGAAACACATTTTAGTCGGATCCTTTAGGTGTCTAGTAACTAGCATTGAATTAGGATTTACTAAACATTTGTTCATGTTATTAATCAGAAGAACAGTCTCATTAGTTTGGATTAGCTATTCTAACACACATACATACACACACACACACACACAACATATATATATATATATATATATATATATATATATATATACAGAATTCTAATGTTTACACATATTTCTGTGCCTAAAGTTTTATTTTTCTTCTCCACTCGTCTCTCTCCATCCAATCCATGTCCTCCAGTCCTCTTGCTCTCATTCCAGTTCTTATTTCCTGCATCCACGAGTTTCGATGACTTCCTCTCCTTTTTCTTCCAGATGGACACCATTCCAATGTTTTCCTGGGTAATCGTTCTTCTTGCATTCGCGGTACGTGTCCATACCAATTAAATTGCTTATACCGTATATAATCTACTATTGAATAACCAATATTCATTTTTTCTCTTATGACAGTATTTCTTATTTTGTCTAATTTTGAACATCTTGCTGCTCTCCGCAAGAAATCCATTTCCATCGACATACGTTTTTGTTCTAAATTTTTGTTGAATTTCCAAACTTCAGCTCCTTATGTGACAGTACTTCTCACTATATATATATATATATTCATTCATTCATAGTGTTCTGCTCAAGAGCAGGTCTTTCACTGCAAACTCAGCATTCTCCACTCTTTCCTTGACTCAGCTTTCCTTTTTGTATCTGCATACAAACCATTTATTTTAATATTGTCTATCATCTGATGTCTTTTCTGCCTCTAACTTTCTTTCCGTAGACCATTCCTTCTAGAGCATCCTTCAGCAGGCAGTTTCTTCTTAGCCAGTGGCCAATCCAATTTCTTTCCTCTTCTTTATGAGTTCCAGCATTGTTCTTCTTTCACCCACTCTGTCTAGCACATCTTCATTTCTTACTTTGTCTGTCCATTTTATACGTTCCATTCTTCTCCATATCCACATCTCAAAAGCTTCCAGTCGCTTTTCCTCATTCCGTCGTAATGTCCACGTATCTGCACCATATAATGCTACACTCCACACAAAGCACTTCACTAGCCTCTTTCTTATTTCTCTTGCCATAGGTCCGCAGAAAATGCTTCTCTTCTTGTTGAAAGCTTCTTTCGCAATTGCTATCATCTGCTTTACTTCTTGACTGCAGTTCATGTTACTACTGATAGTACAACCTAAGTATTTTAGCTCTCCACTTGCTCAATGGCCTCATCTTTAATCTTCATGTTTATCTTCCTTTGTTTCTTTCCTATAATCATGGCCTTTGTCTTATTTATATTTATCTTCATCCCATAATCCTCGCACTTATCATTCAGCTCCATCAGCATGTTCCTCAATGTCATTGCATCTTCTGCTAGCAAAGCCATATCATCAGCAAATCTTATGCACTTTATTTTTCTTCCTCCCATGTTTACGCCTCCCGTATTACTGAAGCAGTGTATATATATATATATATATATATATATATATATATATATATATATAAATATACAGTGCGATCAGTATAGCATTGGACAGTAGACCTGCAAATGCGGGGTTTGTGCTGTGCGATGACGAAGGCTTACACATGCAGGAATGTCTGTTGTCCAATGCTATACTGATCGCACTGTAGATAGAGATATATAGATTCATATATATATGGCCTAGGTAGCAAATTCGGCCAATTTCGTGATAATAAGCTTTTAGACTATTATAACCTAATATTATGAAAATTTCTGATTACAGTCTTAGGAATATTGATTAAGGATATATGAATGTCTTGAGGTTCGAAGAACTCGGATGATTTCATGATAGTATTGGAATAAATTCGTGACTTACTTTTGAATCATATAAACATGTATGTAAACATGTAGAAAATAAGTAACATTTACTCTGAGTAACAGGTGACTAGGGGACTGGAAAGAGAAGGACTGTCAATCAACAGACCACATTCAAAATAAATAAAAACAACAATACTCTACAAAATCCTTCATAATCCTTTATTCCCCTCCCATCCCTGAGACTCATATAAGCAAAGGTAATTTCGCCGGCTATACACCATAAGAGCCGACGCGTCAAGGCCCTGACATGATTTTGGCCATATTTCGATTCCATTTTACTAACTTCAATTAGCTTTGTTAAGATTTTGGTGGTTTCCCTTAACGTCATGGTAAATGCCGTAGCGAACCTCTAGACTCCACCAGTAAAATTAATATTACCAAAAAGTTATATTCAAAATTACAAAGAAGGCAAACTTAACTAAAATACATGATCATACAACGCAAATTATTTTCTTCAAGTCTCACATCATCAACTATATTATTAGCTAAATAACATATTACTAACTACTCTGCTAAGGTTTCTAGTGGTTTCCTTAGCGCCAAGGCAAATGCCGGAGTAGTCCCCTTAGTCCCACCAGTAAATTCAATGTTCAGGGGAAGCCTAAGAAGGGTAAGGAGGGAGGAAAATTGGAGGATTTCATTTTTGCTTTGGGGCACAGCCTTCTCACCAACAAGCCATCTGATCAACAAGCGTGCGAACTTCAAAGGGTCCACTTCAATAAATTAATAAATAAGCACAATAAAATAACTTACTTACTTACTCACTGACAGTATCGAACCCATAGGTTCATGGCCACGCAGACATAAGCACTCCATACATCACTATCCTGAGCTAATGCTTTCCAATCATTCCCTGTATAATCTACTTCCCTCAAATCATAGTTAATGAATGTTGTTCTTCCACCTGATTCTTGGTCTACCAACTGGGCGTTTTACCTCTGGCTTTCCTACAAGAAGCTTCCATGCACGTCTTTCATTCCAATGCGCGCAACATGTCCTGCCCATCGCAGTCCAATAAAATAACTACACAAATAAATAAATACTTACTAAAAAATCACTAAATTTATAGAAAACAAGGCTACAGTGGAACCCAATAGGATACATACATATTTAAACAACAATCATTTGTGGATGTTTTTACTAATTTAACATTACAATTAAAGCATCCGGAAACTAATCATATTTACACATATATGTCCACCGCTGTGGTCTCGAGGTAGCGTGCTGCTTGTCACACAGCTGGCTCGGGTTCGATTCCCGGTCGGAATAGGCTCGTGGGTGAGGTTTTTTCGGGGTTTTCCTCACCTGTAAGACAAATTGTAGGAAAACTTAGGGTCCAACGATCACCGAAAATCATCCGGCCATCATCATCATCCTTATCATTATCATCATCATCCTACACCGATGTGGAAAGCAACGGGAAGCTACCACACCTATAATTCCCTAGTAAAGCTACAAATCATAGCATGAAAATGCTGTGATTGCAGTGAAAGACCTGCCCTCGGGCAGAATTACTATTATATATATATATATATATATATATATATATATATATATATATATATATATACCTTGAAACACACACGAGCCAATCAGCGCGGAGCACTACAACAGCTACAAGTCTTCAGCCATGCGGCGAATGATTTTCAATGTTTTCATATATTAAACTAAGTAATTGATTCGGCATTACTTCAATTTTTTTGGGGTTAATGGACTCAGTGTTCGTCCCCTTGTCAACGTCAATTGAAGTTGGCCGGCAGCATGATAGCCGCAAAACAAGCCGCATTCTGCGTTGTCCATCTTGATTTTCTTTTTGACTTCTTGACTTTTTAATCACTCTCCATGTTACATCTAATGCATTTGAAATCCTATTTATAAAGAGTCAACCTTGATACTTTTCATGGAACCACAGATCACAATTTAGAGATTGTATCCGTTCATGTTTAGTGTCGAAGAACATCTATTCAAAAATGTTCTTAAAACACAGACAAGTGTTAAATCTAACAACTGATAACAAGAATGAAAACACTTCCTCTACAAGTTAACATAAAATACATCCAGGAACGCTGTTATCGCAAATACGAAAACACAGCAAGAAAGTAGACTTTCTGTCATCTACGACACAGAACACAATTTTCTTCATGTCAATTCAACTTCGGTACAAACGAAAAAAAAAAATAATAATAACGAAATTATCCGTGCCACGAAATTAGCCGAGTTTACATATATATATATATATATATATATATAATATATATATACATAATGTTCCTACGCGCTATAGGTCGATGTGGATTTGGTATTTTACAAATAAAAGAATAAAGTGGTTTTGTGGAAATTGTTTCCAGATGAGCTGTCTGTAGGCAATTATAAACGTAACTAAAGAGAAAAAAATTACCCTAGACAGTGTTTGGACCCAAGGTTTTCGGTTTTGTATGGTGGCGCTCTACCACTGAGTTTCGTTGGTACACCTCCCGGAACAAGAGAAAATAGCCCTCTTTTTTAACCCAGAATTCATTACAAGTTTTCACAATACCTTAAGTAGAAAATGATTTCAGATAAGCCATATGTAAGCAAATATTAACATAATTATGGAGAAAAATTTGCATCCGATAAGTAATTGCTTGCTCTTGGAGGTGTGTCCAAGTAGCACAATGATAAACCGCCACCACATAAACCTGAAGATGTTGGGTTCTATCCCCGGCACAGGTGCATTTGTTTTCTCTCAGGTTATGTTAATTACAATACTCTTATTGAGCTGCTAAAGTACAAAGGCGGTCGAACTCTGTTTTACTCCCTCTCGCTCCCGTAAGCGAGAGCGGCTGAAATGGTGTGTGGCCACGATAGTCTCGTGTACCGGTAACAAGAGCTCGAGAATGAGAAATCCCGGGATTCTCGCAACAATGAGTACTGAGGTTGAAGTCATGCAGTGTTCGTGCCACATAAAAAAATGTTTAGTACATGTACGAAACCATATGTTTTCTAATAGCAAAGTAATTTCTTCTTTTACGAATAAACATTTATTATTTTTATAAGGCATATTCCACAATACAGTCTTTCTCCTTCAAGTAATTTGTCGCCAGAGATTCCTGTCTAAAGGAGATTCTTCCCTCAAATCTCTAGCTTCCAAACTTTTCCTCACTCCATCTATCAAACGTTATCTAGGTCAGCCTCGTCCATTTCTTCCATTAGTTTTCCAATCAAGGAACTTGTTTGGTATTGTATATTCTTCCATTCTTATTTGGTGTCCATATCACTTCAAAGGTGTTTCTATTATTATTATTATTATTATTATTATTATTATTATTATTATTATTATTATTATTATTATTATTATTATTATTATTATTATTATTATTATTATTATTATTATTATTATTATTATAATCATTATCATTATTATTGTTGTTGTTACGTAAATATAAATCTATAAAACTTTCAAGAATTATTCCATATGAACACATTAAATCTGCAGTGTGTGTGTGTGTGTGTGTGTGTGTGTGTGTATATATATATATATATATATATATATATATATACTGAACTCGTATTTTCAAAAGTTTAGAATTTTTTAATTCTGAAACTTCATGGTACACTGAACATCTAAACTGAATTTTAGGTCTCAGTTTGATATAACGTAATTAAAGAATAATAGATCAATCAATTAGCCGTATATTTAAAAACAAGCCATCTTATCAAATACATTTCTAAAAGTATATATATATATATATATATATATATATATATATATATTGCCATAATTTGAAAAGATAGTCACATTATATATAATTTTATGTAGTAACGATTGAAAATTAGTTCGCTGACATTTACATTTTTCTGAATTGCGTAAATTCTGTTAATCTATAATAGACCATTTTAGTAATTTTATATAAATAAATTATAACAAGTTATTCCGTACTGACCAACTATTTTATAATATTTTTATTTATTCGTAGATGCAAGCAAACGTCATAATGTATAACTTTCTTAACAATTTCACATGGTAATAAAATTATGTAAATTTTAAACACATGTTCAGTGCTTTCGGAGTATACATTTTATTTTTTATTTTTACAGTAGTAAGTACCGGTATATGTTTCATTATTTTTCACTGTAATATACAGGCTTACATTCAATAATAATAATAATAATAATAATAATAATAATAATAATAATAATAATAATAAATGTACGCTTATAGTAGAATGTATGTTCCATCAGATAATTTATTTAATACATTCTCTTTAGCTTTCGCAGTCATTGTATTCATTATTTTACTTATGAAAACTGTTCATTTCTCACGAAATTCTGATCCAACGGGACTCCCGATCACTCTCGCTTGCATTGTACTCCCGCGCATGCGTTTGGCACCCTCCTCCAATGCCAGGTGCCAACGTAGAAGCAGCGAGACTGAGAAGTTTGGCGAGCGAGATACGAGCTTAAGTGAATGTGAACTTGAGCGGCTCTACTAAAGTGATTGTCATATATTTCCGTATAAGTTAATATTGAATTAACCACAGTCCCTAGGAGACCGTAAAGTGGAACTGTAATGTCTGTAACATGTTAATAGCTTCCTCATTGTCTGTTAATTAACAAATGCCAAACTGTTGCTGTTCTCTCGTCGATGCTCTTTTATTATTGACAAGCCACTCCATGAACCACCTTCCTGGCAATTCACATCATGTTGGTCGGATGTTTCCTCGTAATATAATGTCATTACACTAACGACAAATTCTCTCAAACGAATAGTTTCTCCCAAATTCAATATTTCTTCTCAATTTCGTAAAATTTTAATTTAATTCACTTCAAAATTTCAATGAAAACTGACGAAAATATTCATATTCATATTACTGTAGAAATTGTATTTTATTAACATAAACAGTTTGAGAGAATAATAGTAATAATAATAATAATAATACTATTATTATATTATTATTATTATTATTATTATATTTTTATTTATATATAGATTTTAAATGTTTACGCCCTTCAGTTGCTAAAGTTTTGTTTTCCTTCTCCACTCATCTCTATCCAGCAAATCCATGTCCTACAGTTCTTTTATTTTTATTTCAGTTCTTATTCTTGCATCCATGAGTTTCGAGGTCTTCCTTTAATTATTCTTCCAGGTGGTACCATTCCAATGTTTTATGAAATAATAATAATACATTCCCGGTTTTATCTATGTTGCTACATTTTTCCGGCACCAATGATATGTCCTCAATTTCGCTTTATAATTTTCCTCCATTCGTCTCAATTATAACACATTTTTTCCTCTAATTCCCAGTCCTTCAAAGTTTCTCTAATCCCTTGGATCCACGTGAGATTTGGTCGTCCTTTCCTTCTCGTTCCTAATAGTGCCCATTCCATTATTTTTTTTGTAATCTTTCATCCTCCATTCGCCTAATATGCCCGTACCATTTTAGTTGCAATAATAATAATAATAATAATAATAATAATAATAATAATAATAATAATGAAATAATGATAATGAATTATTTCAGATGGGAAAGTTCAGCCATAAGGACTTCTCTTCCACTCAACCAGCGAATAATAAAATCATACGAAATTTTATACAATAAATGTAATTAAAAACTATTTTTAAAGTTTAGTCTGTATAATGCACAATGTAATCTAGCTTATATCAATATTAACAAAAACAGAGAATAAAATAAAGTAAAAAAAGCTATTTTTAAAAAATATATGATATGCAAAATGTAATTTACATCTTAGATTAATTTTTATATTTACATTTACAAAGTGCTGAATATAGCTGTTATCAACGTAGCATTTTCATTACGAAGAGGAACATCAACTGGAAGTATAAAATGTTTATGTATAACAATATGTATGGGAGCGCTCCCTAAACTCTATCGAACGACCTTAGCCTCTGAAATCGTCTCTTTTTAGTAAGGTGAACAGGACGAAATTAAGCAGTGGCTATATTTTGAGCAAAGGCCCATCGGGAACTTTGAGGTCTCTAGTGGATTGCAGAAATAAGGTCCTCGGTTTCCCAATATTTTATCTTTAGCATAGCAACTATAAAAATTATTGAGTTTCCGCAGAAGTTGTTATAAATCTATAGTCTTGGTTCAAACTTGTTTTTTCAGCTAATAGCAGCGGATTTTCTGTTTTTATGGCTGTTGTGAAAACATCGTAAATTTGTATATCCATAGTCGTGATTCTGAATATTTTAAGAAGTGGCTGATTTCAAATACCGAGGAATAATAAATTAGAAACGGGAATTATCTTCAAGAAGAAATTAAACATGACCTCAATTCTAAAAACGCATGATATTAGGCCTATTCATTACAGGGACTCTTGTCATTCCACCTTCTCTAAAAAAAATTTAACCCAAAAATTTAGAAAACTGTTATTATTTCAGTTATATTGTTTGGATGCGAAACGTGGACATCTATTTCAACTTAATTACTTACTCACTGGCACTATCGAACCCTATAAAGGCCATTCATTGTTATGTAGTCTTCTCTATTCACATGTTTGTCTTCTTCTTCTTCCTTCCAAGTATTAGGCCAAGGCCTGTTACGATCCTATAGAAAATTTTCCCTCCAGCGTTTCATAGGACGGCCCAGTGATCTTCGTCCTCTTGGTATATAATTATAAACAGCTTTGGGGATCCGATTTGAACTCATTCTTTCAAGATGGTGTTTCCAATTTAGTTGGTACTGTTTAATATATTCCAAAATTGGCGTAGTCTTCAATTCTTTTAAGATATCGGTGTTCCTTTTCAGATCCCATCTGGTGTAACCCGCTGTTCTGCGCATGAATCTCATTTCACACAGCCGTTATTCTGCTTTCATGTTGTTTTTTTAGTGTCCATGCTTCACTACCATAGGTCAACACTGGTCTAGCCAAAGTGTTATATAAACGCAATCTGGTGTTTTTTTTGTACAAGGGATGGTTTCATAACTTGATTAATAATTCCTAAACTTTTATTATAACTAGTAACTTTTTCAGGGATATCCTTTTCATCCCAGATAGAGAGATAATATCCAAGATATTTAAATTGATTAGATCTCTCTAAAATTTTATTCTGGAGACAGATTTTACTTTGTATGGGGTCCTTCCCATGAAATGCCATAATTTTAGTTTTGTTAATTGATATTTCCATATTAAATTTGGCACCTATTTTTTGTAAATTATAAATTGATCGTTGCAAATCATTTTCGGAAAGTGCCAGAAGAGCTAAATCGTCTGCAAAAAGAATAGCATCGAGTTTGAGGTTCCTATTGATGGGTATATATCCTCGTTGTGTTTTCCTCCATTAATTTATTAATTTATTCATGTATATAATGAAAAGCACCGGTGAAAGTCCACATCCCTGTCTTACACATGTTTGTTCATCTCTCTTTGGTCCAAAAATTTTCCTGAGTACTTTATTCTCAAATACTTGTAATCCCCTTTCCTCCCTTAAAGTAAGAGTCCATGTTTCGCACCCGTATAATATAACTGGTAGAATAATATTTTTATATATTTTCCTTCAACAGAGAAGAAAATTTCACGAGTATTTGAGAATAAAAGTATTTGGAAAATTTTAGGACTAAAGAGAGACGAACAGACATGTGAATGGGGAATACTTAATAACAGTGAGCTACATGATCTTTATGGAAATGCAGATGTAATTAAAGCATTTAAATCTCGTAGAATGAAATGGCAGGACATATGACACGAATGGGGAATGGAAGAGGGGCGTGGAAAAAGAAGCAAAAGCAGAAACCAGAGATATAGCATCAGGTAGATAGGCCAAGAATGAGGAGGGAGAATAACATAAATCATGATGTGAGGAATGTGAATTTTACACGATATGTTTGGAAAGCATAGAAAGCTTATGTAAGCGCAGCTATTAAATCTCCGGGTTCAATAGTGATCATTGATCATGATTCATTCTGCTTGGTGTCTGCATTCCACACTCTGACTTGATCGGACAGATGGAAGATCCATTCATGCACGTTACTAATTAGATGACGAAGCATTTGGCTACCTTCTGGGAGCCATTGTTAATTCCCATGTTTACTCATTCTTGCTTCAGTTTACTTACAAAGGCATAGCATTCAGAGAAATCAGGTTGCGTCAACACTTGCTAGGACACTCGCCAATCTTTTTTTTTATTAGAGGGGTTTTACCTCGTGAAAACCCAAAGATTCGATGAGGAA
The DNA here is from genome assembly GCA_030220185.1 of Diploptera punctata. Taxonomy (NCBI): domain Eukaryota; kingdom Metazoa; phylum Arthropoda; class Insecta; order Blattodea; family Blaberidae; genus Diploptera; species Diploptera punctata. The sequence goes on along the minus strand of JASPKZ010008381.1, from coordinate 1,752,171 downwards.
TATAGATGCAGTAATAGCTCCTTATTCGCGGAGGACATGTCCCGCAAATATGCCGGAAATACAGAAAGTTCGAATGTGGAACGTGATTTGTATGGGCATAACAAAGAAATTAAACATAGGCTCAATTCTGGAAATGCGTGCCATTATTTATTGCAGAGACTTTTGATGTCCCAACTCCTTTCAAAAAACGTTAAACTGAAAATATATAAAACTATTATTCTACCAGTTATATTATATGGGTGCGAAACATGGACTCTTACTTTAAGGGAGGAAAGGAGATTACAAGCATTTGATAATAAAGTACTTAGGAAACTTTTTGGACCAAAGAGAGATGAACAGACAGGTGAATGGAGAAGACTACATAACAATGAACTACATGGTCTTTATAGGAAGCCAGATATAATAAGTACAGTTAAGTCTCGTATACTACGATAGGCAGGGCATGTTGCACGTATGGGGAATGAAAGACTTGAATGGAAGCTTCTTGTAGGAAAGCCAGAGTCCTGTTGGTAGATCAAGAATGAGGCGGGATAATAACATTAACTATGATTTGAGGGAAGTAGATTATACAGGGAATGATTGGAAAGCATTAGCTCAGGATAGGGATGTATGGAGAGCTTACGTCTGCGCGGCCATGAACCTACGGGTTCTATAGTGCCAGTGAGTAGGTAAATAAGTATGGGTATAGAGGGGATACGTTCCAAGGCTACAAAATATAATAAAAATTATCAAAATAAAATCAACGAATGAGAGCTTATGAACAATTTCTATTAATTACACTGGTCAACATGATTTTTGTCTGATAAGTACCAATAGTTGTACTTATGCAGTTTTTTATCGTATTTTCAAATATGTATTCAGAATTTCTCCATCACCCACAGTTTTTTATTTCAATTTCAATTAATGGATTTAAATAATTATTTTCTTAATAAACCTACATTTCTTCCCGGGAAATCTTGGCGCAGTGAGCGATGAGCACGGGGAACACTTTCATCAGGAGATTTCAGCTATGGAAAAGAGATATCAAGGCAAAGGGAATTATAATATGCTGGCCGATTATTCTTGTACCATCAAGAGGGATATTCCACAGGCGAAATATGGCAGAAAATCGTCATTTCTTACTTTCTAGGTGTGTCCGAATATTCGAATATTGTGTAGTTACGAATGTAGAAAATATTAAAGTGTTTGAAATTATTATAAATGCCTATCTCTCGGAAACCTTGCGTGACGGAGAAAAGACGATATCATATTTGAATTCAGGAGACAAAATACTATCGGAATCACATATGTTTCTTTCTGAGACAAAAAAAAGTTTATTTTTTGTTGCTCAGTGTTATTACTGTCAGGTTTAGGCAAGGACTTAAAGATCTTAGTAGTGTTTCCCTGTTTTGCCGCTTTAAAAGGTATTTCAATTAAGATTCATTTTTAGGTGTGAATTCTGCGTTAGAATTCCTCATTTATATTCAGATCTAAATAATTGAAATATTAAAGGTTAATAAAATTGTAAGGTATTATTTAAAAATATACACTGAAACGAATAAGCATGGCGGTTACTAGTCAGTTTTTTATTTCAGATATCTGGTAAACCTGTACTTCTAATTATCGGATTTCGCTGAGTTTTGGATAATACGTACCTCAGTTTATTTTAATAAGATATAGTAAGTTTCGTTGTAAAACATCGAAAATTGTGACCGATAGAACGATTTTTAAATTTTCACTTCAGGTGAACTCCTACACCTAATGGGTTTCGAGAGTCCAATTGTGAATCTAAATCATTCAGAAACCTACTCAAACACACACATTCATCAAAATCGGTCCAGTCGTTTAGGAGGAGTTCAGTGACATATGCACAATTATATATATATATATATATATATATATATATATATATATATATATATATTTATATTTATATAACTTTAATTGGACCAGTTCTAACATATGGAGCTGTGACATGGACTTTAAAAAGGAATATCTGTGACCACTACTAGACGGAGAATTCTGGTTCCCGAACACTTTTGGAAAGTTATCAGTTAAGATTGCCTGGAAAGCTGAACTTCGAACTCTAAAGTTGGAAGCTTTCTTCGCGGAACAATAAAAGATAGAATTCATTACATAATACTAATAATGAAACATATTTAGCATATTTTCCTCAGTCGCCCTTGATAGGGGGAGCACCAGTACTGTATTGTACTACGCGAACACATTTTGCAGTACTATCTACGTGTACGTCAGAGGTACATAGGAAGAACTACTCGATCAGATGTTCGGTCCGGAACTAAAATGCTCCGTCTGGTGATCACATAGCCATATTTCAAAGAAAGATTCTTTGGATAATTTTTGGTACAGTCAAATAAGGAAATATGTGGAGAAGCAGATATAATAGTGAACTGTATGAATTACATGAAGGAATAGATATGTCTTGTAAGCCCTTGTTTCCCATGAAGTGATTTAGGCGTTCTCCCCCTACAGGGAAGAAATGGAACCATACTAACTTAGTTAAACCACCGCTGTGGTCTCGAGGTAGCGTGCTGCTTTGTCACGCAGCGGGCCCGGGTTCAATCCCCGCTCGGGACAAGTTTCCTGGTGAGGTTTTTTCGGGGTTTTTCCTCACCTGTAAGACAAATCTCAGGATACTTTAAGGCCCAAACGGTCCCCGAACATCATCTGGCCATCATTATCATCAATAATATATTCACCTCATTAAATTAAGTTTAGGTTTAAGGCCTCTCCTGGCGCATCATTGCCCATCGTCATCACCCATTATATCATTTGGGCAGCGTAACCCCGCCTTCCAGGCGCCCCAACCTCAGAAGTGGGTTACAATACGCCAATGCTAGGAGAGAATACCTGAAATGTCTAATGACAAACAGGTGGCATTGAACAAAAAAAAATTGTGTTCGTATAGATGTCATTGGAGTGGCCCGTGGTCAGCGTTCCGCCTCATAGTGACATCTAGGAAACGAAGGTAGTACTAGGACGGGAAAATTCGGTGAATTTTGCCTAGAGGCCTTTTTATTCAGGGTCTTTTACGAGCCTGAAAACCTTCAGACTCGAGGCCCACGCTTAAAGTCCCTCCCGGAGGACTTGCTCCTTGAATTTTTCCATCATAAAAAATCCATCGACCCCGGCCGGGTTTGAACTCGCCACCCTCGGAGCCAGAGGCAAGGAGCATAAGCACAAGTCCACCGCGGCCGATAGAAGTAGATATAACAACATATATCAGACTGTCAAGGTTGAGATGGCTGGGCATGTGAATCGAATGGAGGTTAATAGGGAAGTTAAATCAGAGGAAAGAGATCAAGAAGTCGACCGAGATCAAGATGGTGGGACTGTGTATGACGGGATCTGCAGAGGGCAAAAACGGGAAATTGGGGACAGCAGTCGAAGGAAGGGATGAATGGGGGAGAGCCATAGAGGAAGCCAGGATCCACCTGGGTTGTTGTACTACTTAAGAAGAAGATATGCAGGCCTATATACACTAGCTAAAACCTAGCGTGCGCTGCTACACCTAAATAAATGAAATAATAATTAACTCACTGTCTCTATCGAACCCGTAGGTTCATGACCACGAGGACATAATCTTTCCATACATCCCTATCCTGAGCTAATGTTTTCCAATCATCCCCTGTATAATTTACTTCCCTCAAATCATAATTAATGTTATTCTCCCACCTCGTTCTTGGTCTACCAACTGGGCGTTTTCCCTCTGGTTTTCCTACAAGAAGCTTCCATGCACGTCTTTCATTCCCCATTCATGACACATGTCCTGCTCATGGCAGTCTATGAGACTTAACTGTGCTTATTATATCTAGCTTCCTATAAAGACCATGTACAGTAGTTCACTTCTTTAGTCTTCTCCATTCATCTGTCTGTTCACCTCTCTTTGGTCCAAATAAATGAAGTACAATTCTTAAATTTTCGTTCCATATGAACTCATGCACCTAATTGTTTTAGAGTATAATGGATAGAGTGTAAACACTCGACGTACTTGAAAATCTGATATGTACAAAGGTAGTATACATTGCGAAAAACTAAACATGGCGGTTGATAGAGTTTTTAACTTCGGATTTATGGTAAATCCTCTCTTGTAATCTTCGGGTTTCACTAATTTTTCGATACTATCTATCATGGCTTATTTGAATAGCATATTCTGAGTTTCGTTGCGAAACATCGAAGATTGCGGCAGCTAGAGCGATTTCTTATTTTTTGCTCCAGGTGATCTCCTCTACACCTAATGGTTTTAGATCATAATAGATAGAGGATAAATACTCGCCATACTTGAAAATATGTATATACAACATTTCAGGAAGATCAGGAGCGCTTTAGAAGTCTGTGTTACAAACATACGTAGGCTTAATTTGTATATATAGGCCTAATTTTTTTTTATTTTGTTCAATGCCATCAGGTTGTCATTTATAACAATTCAGATTTTTTCCCCTGGCATTGGCGGAATTCAACTTCTATCAGATTCATGATGTGTTCCGTTGAGGTATTATTAAAAATTAAAGTATAACATTATGAAATATTTACCTACAAGGACCGTCTTCTCAACTTTATTAATAGTTTATCTGTATCGCTTTCGGGACTAGTGCCATCATCAGCAGGATTCAAAACTGGTGTTTCACTGAAGATCTGGTAGAGGGGGTTACACGTACTGGGTTCGTTTTTCGACCATCTGATAAATGAAAACTAACTCAGTACATGTAACCCCCTCTACCAGATCTTCAGTGAAACACCAGTTTTGAATCCTGCTGATGATGGGACTAGTCCCGAAAACGCTACAGATAAATAACTAATAAAGTTGAGAAGACGGACCTTGTAGGTAAATATTTCATAATTTTATATTTCAATTCGCGGAATTGTAACTCATTCCTGACATTGGGAAACCTGTAAGGCGGAATTACGTTGGCAGAAGAATCCTTAATCCAAACTTAACCAAACTTCCAGATCATGGCAAAAATTCCTATCCTCATATCGGGAATCGAACCCGAGGCCTCACGAACCATGAAAAGGGTCAATAGAATGGAAGAAAATAATGCGTTCTAAGTTCTCCATGACGCAACAGGCCTACAAAGCCCTTAGCTTACCGGTATCATTCGGCTATTGATCTCTCATCCAGGTGTGTTAATCTCGGAGGTAGATGATCGTCTAGCCAGTGTAGGAGTGACATGTGGTCATAGCTGTATTTATCAACATGAAGCCGCTGCTTATTACAGCTACCCAAATTCCTCACGATGGTCACAGGTCCCATATAGGCCGATATTCTATGAGAAAATGTCTTCTCTCATAGGGACTCGAAACAGCTCCTGTAGTTCTGCATCAAGGTGTCATGCTTTAAAATTCTATAATATGGCTGTTTAGAGGCGCAATTAACATTCTGCAGGTGAAGTTTTGACCTTGCCAACAAGAATTATTTTCTTCATTATATCAAGTACTAATGGTGTCCAGTTTACAGCTTATAATATTTTTTCAACTATTTAATTACGTCATATCTTTATCTCAGTTTAAATCTTAAATGAACTTTCGTTAATAATTCCATTCCATTAACTTATTTTAGCCTCTCACTTTATAGGTACTTTTACTTACCACATGCTATCTGGATCGAATAGTGGCAAGATTTGTCGAGAGAGGAATTTCAAACTGTTAATCGTGCAAATAATATTTCCGATATAGTAAAATTCATGGAAATCGACAACAACCCGATTCTTAATGAGAACATACCCAGTTCACACAATCTTCTATACAAAATATTCACAACCAAATCAGTGCTTCAACAAGAGTCAACAAGAACGGACCAAATGCATTCTGCTGACGATGGGATTAGTCCCGAAAGGCCTACAGAGTTTTAAAACAACTTAAGTTGAGGAGACGGACATACAAGGTGACTATTTTTATAGTTTTTAATTTTACATTATATTACTATAAATACTATTTTGCCCACACAACAACATGGGGGATCTCCCATAATGATCAGTTCAATGTCATAGCTTCTTCCGATACAATACAACATTAACACGAAACACAGCACACACACACACACAAATGATGAATATGATAATGTTGATTATGATTGTCAGATGATATTCAGGGACCATTTGGGCCTTAACGTGTCCCGACGTTTGTCTTACAGGCGAAGAAACACACCGAAAAAAACACTCGCCCAGGAAACTTGTTCCGGCCGAGAATTGAACTCGGGTCCGCTACGTATAAGACAGTTTCTCTACCCTTAAACCATCGAGCTGCACTTAATTAATAATAATAATAATAACAATAATAATAACAGTAATAATAATAATAATAGTAATAATAATAATTCAAGCATTCGAAAAACCCCGTAGAAGTGCCATCACCCAGGAAACTTGTCTCGGGGATTGAAAACGGGACCGCTGCGCTGGGTGAGAAGCAGCAACGCTACCCCAAGAACAGAGGTGTGGATTTTATTAATAATAATAATCCATCCATAGTAATTCTGCCCGAAGGCAGGTCCTTCACTGCAATCATAGCATTTTCATCCTTTGCTTGCAGCTTTACTAGGGAATTGTAGGTGTGGTAGCTTCCAGTTGCTTTCCACACCGGCGAAGGATGATGATGATGATGATGATGGCCATATGATTTCGGGGACAGTTTGGGCCTTAAAGGTTTCCTGACATTTGTCTTACAGGTGAGGAAAAACCCCGATAAAAACCTTACCCAGAAAAATTGCCCCGACCGGCGATCGAACCCGGGCCCGCTGCGTGACAAGACAGTACGCTACCTCGAGACCACAGCGGTGGACTAATAATAATAATAATAATAATAAAAATAATAATAATAATAATAATAAATTATTCTAAAACTCTGGAAAAAATATAATTGTCCAGGATACTTCGTTCCGTCCGAGAATGGAAGCTGGTCTTCTTTGTTAAAGGCAACAAGGCTATCCCGAGACCACAGCGCGGAGAGCTGGACTTTTATAATAATAATTATTAATAATAATATATTATTATTGTTATTATTCAAAAATTCCGAGAATATACCATATCCCAAGAAACTTTTACCAGCCGGGGATTGAAGCTGGGCCTCTCCGTAAGAGGAAACGACGCTATCCCGTGACCATAAGGATGGACGTTGTTGTTAATAATAATAATAATAATAATAATAATAATAATAATAATAATAATAATAATAATATATTATTATTATATAATAATAATATATTATTATTGTTATTATTATTATTATTATTATTATTATTATTATATTATTATTATTATTATTATTATTATTATTATTATTATTATTATTATTATTATATTTCAAGGATTCTACATTGAACGAAATGTTCAATTGAATAATTGTTCTTGTAACGAAGTAACCCGAAATGTTCTATAGCGGTTTTGGGCTGTAGTTCTGCTGAATAAGTAGTATTTATGAAGAAATGCCCAAAAATGGATAATTGCGTTTGTGACGAAGTCAGTCGAAATGTCCTGCAACGGATTTGTGTTGCAGTGCTGCTGAAGAGAGTTTATAATGAAGTACCAGAAACAATTTTCACAAAGAGTACAGTATATGGATGTGTATAATATTTTACGTGTCTCGCTCTTCATTAAAGTTAAGTGGAATACAAGGACAACGTTTCAATTATTAATAATTTTAATGCAAGACACATTTTTCCATTCATATACGATATGACATTTGATTCCCTGATGACTCATCTGCTGTACTTTAAAACGTACGGGAATAAGTTAGTAGACTCTAATACACTTATGAATTTGTTCCATTTACAATATAAGCAAATATCGACTCTAGTGACAGATATGAATGACACTGTTTACATACATTAACAATGGGAACTGATAAAAACATTTTAAGCCAACTCTTCACACAAACTGATGGCATCTGCTTTTTCTTTCACTGGATCGATTATTACATTTATAATTTAAAGGGTTACAGGGAAAGAACAGGATAAGTCACCTTTTTCTTGTAACCTAACTTCCCAGGTACCAATTTCATATTTAATACCTTACTTACTTACTCACTGGCACTATCGAACCCGAAGGTTCATGGCCGCGCGGACATAAGCTCTCCATACATCCCTATCCTGAGCTAATGCTTTCCAATCATTCCCTGTATAATCTACTTCCCTCAAATCATAGTTAATGTTGTTCTCCCACCTCATTCTTGGTCTACCAACTGGGCGTTTTCCTTCTGGCTTTCCTACAAGAAGCTTCCATGCACGTCTTTCATTCCCCATACGCGCAACATGTCCTGCCCATCGCAGTCTACGAGACTTAACTGTTCTTATTACATCTGGCTTCCTATAAAGACCATGTAGTTCATTGTTATGTAGTCTTCTCCATTCACCTGTGTGTTCATCTCTCTTTGGTCCAAAAATTTTCCTAAGAACTTTATTCTCAAATACTCGTAATCTCCTTTCCTCCCTTAAAGTAAGAGTCCATGTTACGCACCCATATAATATAACTGGTAGAATAATAGTTTTATATATCTTCAGCTTAACGTTTTTTGAAAGGAGTTGGGACATCAAAAGTCTCTGCAATGCATAATAGCACGCATTTCCAGAATTGAGTCTATGTTTAATTTCTTTGTGCATCTCATTCCTATTTGTGATTATTGTTCCTAGGTATTTGAATTCAGCCACTTCCTGAAAATTTCCCTCATTTGTCATTAGCTGTCCATTTCCATTATATACTGAATTTCTACGTGTGACCATATATTATATATTTTACTGATATTTACTTCCAGTCCTAATTTCTTAGTGTTACTCAATAGTGTGTGCTAGAAAACGTATTTCTATTTGTCAGGGACTATCGATTACTTTCATTATCTAATTTAAAATGAAAGTAAGATTTTAATATTGCCTAAATAATAAAATTAAAGTTTCTAATAATTTAGTATTTTAACATTCTCTTTATACTTAAATTTAACTTTGAATAGTAAATTAAATATAGGCCTATCATTGTTATTGTCAAACAAAACAAATAATAAACAACTCTTAATAATAATAATAATAATAATAATAATAATAATAATAATAATAATAATAATAAATATTTTACTACACTATTTAACTCATGCCACAAATGCTAGTCAATTACCAATCACGTTTCAATGAATTTTGTTTTACAACCAATGACAGTCGTGTTTCACCTCGCTCTTTATCGATTTATCTTTATCAGCTCCTGCTTTTGTGATAAAGAAAGCTCCTTCTTTTTAATGTTCAGAACAAGTCAAAGCATTATTTTTCTCCAACAAATACATTGAATATAGTAAATAATGAACAGATTCCTTGATTTTACTGAGTTGTTTAGTAAAAAAATAAATGAATAACCCGTAATGTTGATTATGATATATAGTTTGATGTGTTTCATTATTTATCCACTTGGGTGCACTCTTACAATATTGTGATCTTATTTGGCAATAAATAATATGATTAAGCAGCAGTGAATGAACATAACCTCACATTTCTTATTTGTTTTCAAATATCGCCGTTTACATTAAATGTACTCGTATAAATATTTTAAAATAACTATAGTTAAACAATGATTTGTGAGTAAACAGCTTATTTTTATTCGTTAAATAGTCCTAACAAATGCCACTCTTGATTTCCAAATTATCATAAGTAATGCCACGAGTGATTTCCAAATTATCGATAAATTCACGACTCACGAAGTGAGGAGTGAATATATCTAGAGAATTTGGAAATCAAGAGTGGCATTTGTTAGGACTATTTAACGAATAAAATTAAGCTGTATACTCACAAATCATTATTTAACTATAGTTATTTTAAAATATTTATATATTTAATGTAAACGGCGATGTTTGAAAACAAATGAGAAACGATAGGTACGCTTCATCTGCTTCTTTTGTATATCATTGCAACCAGATCATACTATTTATTGCCAAAGGAACGCAATATTGTAAGAATGCTCTCTAGTGGAGAAAAAATGAAACACATCAAACGTATATTAATTCATTTCTGATGTCCTATGATGTAAATATGACAATTATATTTTTCTGGATTATTACCTGGGAAAAAATACATTTAAGAAAGTGCAAACAGTGGGTTTTTTTTTTGGTGGTGGTATAATAAATTGCTACAAATGTTTTATATTTCCTTCAAGCGCTATATATGTTGACATCTATGAACTATATATACAATCTGGTAGCCGTATTTCTTTACAGGCTCAGTCACTGCAAAATAATGGTCAGTCCTGTTCACAATATTAAAAAGGAGGAGCTTTCTTTAATATGGTAAATTTAACACTGATAAATATTTCGTGAAACACGACTCTGATTGGTTGTAAAACGGAAATCATTGAAACGTGATTGGTTATTAACTCCCATTTGGGGCATGAGTTAAATAGTCTACATAAAGTCACTCCTCACTTCGTGAGTCGTGAATTTATCGATAAATTGGAAATCACTCGTGACATTACTTATGATAAAGAGGTTCTTAATAATGCTTTTAAAAAATATCTTCAACTCATTGTTGTCAAATTTTAAAGACAGTAAAAGCTCCTTATTCGCGGGTTAAACATTGCGACACAGTTCCTTTATTCGCGGCTAAAAATTTCTTTTTGCGCGATAGTGCGTTTCGTCGTACTTACAGCAATGGCGACCATTATTGAAACTTGAACTTCCTACATTTCAGGATTGCCAACCTAAATAACTATACTCTAACATTACATTTACACCCACGTGTGGGAAGTAAAACCATTGCTACCGTTGAAAATTATGTACAATGTATATACAGAAAATATGTAAAAGTTGTGTTAATATACATTATACAAAACAAATCACTGCATTTTAAATGAACTGAACTTTATTTGAAACAATATAAAACAATAAATACGTACTTGCGGCCATGTTATCAATAATTGTTCTCAAGGCCTCATGTTTTTTCAACTAATAAACATTGCCCACACTGTTAACGTTAGTCAATTGTTTATAATGAACGCAAATATTTCCAACAAAGATGTTATTATTTTACTATTATTTATTATTTTGAAAACACCATCGCGCAAAAAAATTATGTACAACGCACGTTTGTGAAGCGTTTTACAGAATCTCGGAAATTAAAAACCTCGCTATCGCTCGGGTTTTAAACATTTTTCCTCGATTCTGTTAAAAACACTTCCCAACCTCGTATCGTATATACTAGGGTATTATTCGCGGATCTAGTCGGTATATTAAAAGGATTAGTGTCCTTTATTAACCAATCAGCGTTTTTTTTAGTTTTTTTTTTACTGCAGGCAGGTGCCAAGACGGCTTTTACTAATAGTGATTCAAACCGAGTTGGACCAATAAGTATCAAAACAAAACTAAACTTATTGTCACTAACCCTAAAGTTCATTGTTAAAAGCTGTTTTCGCATTTCATGTGCCGATATGTACTTTGATAAATGCCACCATCGCCACGATCGGTATATTATTGTTTTAACTCGTCATTCGTTACAATAATTTTGATTAAATAACACATGTCTCTTGTGCTTTGTTCCCAGTTTATAATGTCGAGTAAATTAAAAATAGTACCGAAAAAAATAGTGTTGTCGCTTAAAGTAAAAATAGAAATATGCTTGACTGTTCATACGCGTTGGCGAGTCATTTGCGTCTATATCATGCTGTTTCAAAGTTAATGTATCAAAAAATTCGAAGATAAAATAAGGAATTCTATCGCAGAATTCACAGCTGAATATCAATCTTGATCGAAAGACCTTTTAAAAGCTGCAAAACAGAAAGAGATTACTAAGTTCTTTAAGTCCCTGCCTGAAACTGACAGTAATAATTGATAGAAATTGTTCGAAATCTCTCATTAATTGGTTTTATTTTGATAATTTGTATTTTATTCTGTAACCTAGGAACGTATCCATATGTACCCATACAATTTACCATTCCTTATTAGCGGTTTCGGTATTCGCGGCATATTTGCAGAACATATCCCCCGCGAATAAGGAGCTTTTACTGTATTTCTACTAAACTTTAATAATATAATCTGAATAATTTTATAATCTTAAAAAAAATAACTTAAATTGTGATTGGAATTAAAAACACTTATTTTTTTTCCTTTTATGAACAATCGGATATAACCATATATTAAATATAAATTAAGAATGTAATGTGACGTAATAATTAACTTTATATTATAACATGTCCACCGCTGTGGTCTCGAGGTAGCTTGCTGCCTTGTCACGCAACGGGCCCGGGTTCGATCCCTGGTCGAGGCAGTTTTTCTGGGTGAGGTTTTATCGGGGTTTTTCCTCACCTGTAAGACAAATGTCAGGAAAAAATTAAGGCCCAAACTGTCCCCGAAATCATATGACCATCATCATCATCATCATCATCATCATCCTTATCATTATCGTCATCATCATATCCTTCACCGGTATGGAAAACAACGGGAAGCTACCACACCTACAATTCCCTAGTAAAGCTGCAAGCATAGCATGAAGGATCTGCCTTCGGTCAGAATTACTATGGATGGATGGATATTATGACATATTAAATTTATCATTCTGGCATTAACTTTTATTCTGATTGGAAGCAGAAATTAGCTCTTTAAGTACAATATAATAATCTCTCCGATTTTAGGATTGAGAAAAGTGAAATAATCAAAGGTATATAAGAAGAATTGATTTACACATATGGTGAAGAAAAAACACCCAGTCTTCTTGGATATTGATAATTAAAATAAAATTGAATAATTTTCATCAAGCAACAATTTCTTTTATGAAGCGTCTCCTGTTCACTAATCTCTAATCCCTGAGAAGATAATCCACAGCTCTACCGCAATTTACCTAAATCAATCCTCTATCAAACCCAAACCTAAACGCAACTAGAAATCCTGGGGCGCATTAAAGCCTTCAACAAGCCTTCAACAAAATTAACTGATATTTTAAGCTCCACATAATGAAAATATTATCTGCATGACAACTTTGATGAACATTTTTTCGATCTTGTAAGCAATAATTTAGGACACTTTTCTTGCTTTATTTATTTATGTCTTATTAGGGTTAAGTTTAGACCACATTCGCATTGTACATTGTTAGTCTTACTTACTTACTCACTGGCACTATCGAACCCGTAGGTTCATGGCCGCGCGGACATAAGCTCTCCATACATCCCTATCCTGAGCTAACACTTTCCAATCATTCCCTGTATAATCTACTTCCCTCAAATCATAGTTCATGTTATTCTCCCACCTCATTCTTGGTCTACCAACTGGGCGTTTTCCCTCTGGCTTTTCTACAAGAAGCTTCCATGCAAGTCTTTCATTCCCCATACGTGCAACATGCCCATCGCAGTCTACGAGACTTAACTGTTCTTATTATATCTGGCTTCCTATAAAGACCATGTAGTTCATTGTTATGTAGTCTTCTCCATTCACATGTCTGTTCATCTCTCTTTGGTCCAAAAATTTTCCTAAGTACTTTATTCTCAAAAACTTGTAATCTCCTTTCCTCCCTTAAAGTAAGAGTCCATGTTTCGCACCCATATAATATAACTGTTAGAATAATAGTTTTATATGTTTTCATTTTAACGTTTTTTTGAAAGGAGTTGGGATATCAAGAGTCTCTGCAATGCATAATAGCACGCATTTCCAGAATTGAGCCTATGTTTAATTTCTTTATGCATCTCATTCTTATTTGTGATTATTGTTCCTAGGTATTTGAATTCAGCCACTTCCTCAAAATTTCCCTCATTTGTCATTAGCTGTCCATTTCCATTATATAATGAATTTCTCCATGTGACCATATTTTTAGTTTTATTGATATTTACTTCCAGTCCTAATTTCTTAGTGTTACTCAATAGTGTGTGCGTGTTGGCCTTTAGTGTCTCCTCGCTATCGGCCAATAATACTACATCATCAGCATAAACTAACAGCTTATTAATACCATTCAGTTGTAAGCCTTCCTCATTCTCTAAAGATTTAATGGCATGCTCTAGTACAAAATTAAATAGTAGAGGAGATAGTGCATCTCCTTGCTTCAACCCATTCTGGATTTCAAAAGTGTCCGAAAACTGTTTGCCTACACGCACCCTAACATTGTTAGTCTACATTTTAATAATATTTTGAAATGGTAAGAAGTAGAGCCCGGAATTGTATGCAAAACAAAGTACTAAATATGCATGTAAAATGTAGAAAATATGCTTACTAAATTTGCAAAAACAGGTTGTAATAAAATCAATCAAATTATTTGCTTTGTGTATAATCTTAACGTATTCCTATATTTTACTGTAGATAATGAAGGTTTTCGTGAGGTTTTCTTGTGTGAAGCGCCTTCGTCTGTCAGTGAAAAGTTTTATACAATGAAAATATTCTTTCTACATCATATGATGTTATAGGTGCATGTGATAAAACACCACAGTTCTTCTTCAGTAAATTACGCTTATATCCCAATTGATTGCAGAGGCTTTATTAGTTAAAAAAGTATTAAATAATAATTAATTAATTACTAGTACTTTTCCCCCGTGGACTATCACCTCGACGTGGTGGGGGCGCCGAGGACCAAATGAACCAGACGACCAAATCGGGAAAGTTTAACTTTGCTAACTTGCCGATTGGTCAGAGGTGAGAGGAAACTAAGAATAGTCCGCAACGTGGGAGACGTCTGCCAGAAGGTTGACTTCGACCACGAAGTCTGTAACGGTCTACCAGGCGACCATCACAACGGCTAAGGGGCGGAAGCAGCAACCCTCTCTAAAGGGAATTAATACTTAGAGGAGCATGGATAGATGCTCTGAGACAGCAGCCTTGTCATTATCCTTACCCTGCACAGCTCTCGCAACGCGGTCAGGGGACATTTATTACTACTGACTCATCTCAAAGCAAAGGCCGGATTGGATTTCAGGATACGACCACAGCAAGTAATAAGGACAAACGATTAGGGATAGCGGAGAGGATAAAAATCTGCACTTGGAATGTAAGAAGAATATGTAATAAAGAATTAGAGCTACAAAAAGAACTTAAGGACAGAGATGTAGATATTGCAGTCATCCCAAATACTAAAAAGAAACTTAAAGGCTCTACAGATTTATCAGATTATATAGTTTTATACAGTGGTGTAAATCAAACTAGTATTTTTCTTTGAAAATGCCCCAGGTTGTCTTTTCGACATTCCTGGTGTTCTCTCCTGGCATGGCGTTCTTGTAACCCATGTTGTCCCGATGATATATGTGATGATGATGATAGTGGTGCGACACGAGAGTCCCTAATCCTAAGCTTAATCTGAGATGAATCTGAATGATGATGATTGCGATGGCCATATGATTTTGGGGACCGTTTGGGCCTTAAAGTTTTCCTGACATTTGTCTTACAGGTGAGGAAAAACCCTGATAAAAACCTCACCCAGAAAAACTGTCCCGACCGGGAATCGACCACCCGGGCCCGCTGCGTGACAAGGCAGCACGCTACCTCGAGACCACAGCGGTGGACTTTACTAGTAATATATGAAGAGAAAATTATAACTTAATGTCACCATTAGAAGTAAAATATGCATTTATGCATTACAAATCTGAAATAAGCATTTCTCTCCGGAATATGTATTTCTATGTATTATCAAATATTACTCAAATTGTCTGTGAAGGGGCCACTTCACATGTAAATCATTTCCGCATACTTTTTATTGCGTAAAACAAAACATGCATTTTGCATACAAATGTAGGCTCTAGTAATAAGTATATACAATTTTGAATTCATTTATTATTCGCTGATTTTGTGGAAGAGTAGACCTTATGGCCTTAACTCTACCAGCTTAAATATTTTTTTTTCGTTTTACCATCTTTGGGGTACGTTGCATCAATAATATACGGGATGAGTCATAAATATGACTATACGTTTGTGTGATGAAAATATTACCATTACAGGAAATATGAAATTACCGTTGGAAAGGCAATTATTCAAATTACATCAATAGAATAAAACAAAACAGTGTAGAACTTACGCCATTAGTCAAAATGGCGTTGAATATGCAACAGCAAATTACAATTCCTGCATGGGCAATAACGTATGCCAATGATCATGAGGCCGCAAGACGGGCAAGTCGTGAGTTTAATGTAGCATTGCAGCCGTCGACTGTGGAGAAGTGGAGAGAACGACTGCTGGAAACGGGAAGGATGCAGAAAATCAAACCTCCTGGAAGGCCTTGCATTAGCACGGATGCAGAAACAACGAAGAGAATTGTGGAGGCGTTTGACGCTAGCCCACAAAAATCAACCCACCAAGCTGCTCGTGAGCAGCGATTTGTTTTGTTTTTTTTTTCTATTGTTGTAATTTGAAGGATTTCCTTTCCAGTGATAACATCGTATTTCCTTTAATAATAATATTTTCGTCACAAAATGCGATCAAACGTATAGACATATTTCTGAATCACTCTATGTGTGTGTTGTTCCTTTCTTAGTGCCAAGTATTATTTAATTCTTTCTGATTTTCGTTTCCTCTCTTCTTCCGAGATAATAGCTTTGGATTGTATTTTTAGATTTATCTTGAAACCTTGTGTTTTCATCTTGAATTGCTTCATTAATTCAGCTTTTCGATCAATTAGTGAATTTTCTGTAATCTTTAATTCTGTTAGGTCTTTTTAGAGTTTCTTTAAACCAGTTGCAGTTTGTTTTGTGGTTACGGAAAGAATCAAAGATTTGTTTGGTAAATCTGTTCGAATTCATTCTGAGAAGATGACCGTGAAACGTACAGTATTCTCCTTTTCCGCATAGTATTTGAAAGCTTTTTTTTTTTTTTGAGAGTCTAATTATTGGCGAATATTATGTTATTATCTTGAAATTTTGGACCTATGATTCTTCTTAAAATTGTCCTTTCCTTTAGCTCCAGTTTCTCAATTTGGCCTTTGAAATTCATGGTTAGTTTTTCTGCTGCATACAGTGCTTCTGACTTGATCACTATCTTGAAATGTGTAATTTTGTATCCCTATGAATGGGATTTTTTGTTGTATATATTTATTTTGTCAGTAATAATAATAATAATAATAGTAATAATAATAATAATAATATTAATAATAATAATTCTAACTTCCAGTGAAATGAGATTCATGGGTACACCAAGTGGGATTACAGGCGCAGTGATGATGTCATAAAGGAACTACGCTCATGACCACTAAGTGGGCCTACTTACATGAATATCAGAAAAAAAAACTGGAAGAATGATTTGCGAGGAATGAGTTTAGACAGAGTTCGCAAAGTCATGCTTCGTTATTGTCCAACAGGGAAGACATCTCTGGGCTGTCCAAGGAAGCGCTGGATACAAAATGCATCGCTTAGATTGTAACAGGCCTCTAGGACTTAAACTTGAATGGATTAAGATGATGATGATGATTATTATTATTATTGTTTTTATATATATTATTATTATTATTATTATTATTATTATTATTATTACTTGCATACTTCCTTACCTATATCCAACTTTGGAGGTAAATAAACCCATTACAAAACTCTATCTTCTACTTTTTCTCATTTCTAAATGATAGTGGTTTTCATGGAGAATCTAATGACAACTCACACTCCATTTCAACAAAAAAAGGGACTTGCATTGCTCTTTTCCTGTACCCATTATTTCTCGTCGTCTATGTATCGTACATTTGGAAATAGTATATGTAAATTTATATATAAGATTGCATTTAAGGGTGTGATGATACTGAAGAAGAGTAAATACTAACTCTTAATCGAAAAAATAAGTATATCTTTGTAATTACTTGACATTATTACTATAATCTTGTTTAGTCAGGTGAGGACAAGGGCGCTCTCTATTGGGAGTTACTTAATCTAATTTAGTTTCCCTTGTTTCTCTACATACTTACTTACTTACTTACTTACTTACTCACTGGCATTACCGAACCCGTAGGTTCATGGCCGCGCGGACATAAGCTCTCCATACATCCCTATCCTGAGCTAATGCTTTCCAATCATTCCCTGTAAAATCTACTTCCCTCAAATCATAGTTAATGTTGTTCTCCCACCTCATTCTTGGTCTACCAACTGGGCGTTTCCCTTCTGGCTTTCCTACAAGAAGTTTCCATGCACGTCTTTCATTCCCCATACGCGCAACATGTCCTGCCCATCGCAGTCTACAAGACTTAATTGTTCTTATTATATCTGGCTTCCTGTAAAGACCATGTAGTTCATTGTTATGACGTCTTCTCCATTCACCTGTCTGTTCATCTCTCTTTGGTCCAAAAATTTTCCTAAGAACTTTATTCTCAAATACTCGTAATCTCCTTTCCTCCCTTAAAGTAAGAGTCCATGTTTCGCACCTATATAATATAACTGGTAGAATAACAGTTTTATATATTTTCAGCTTAACGTTTTTTGAAAGGAGTTGGGACATCAAAAGTCTCTGCAATGCATAATAGCATGCATTTCCAGAATTGAGCCTATGTTTAATTTCTTTGTGCATCTCATTCCTATTAGTGATTATTGTTCCTAGGTATTTGAATTCAGCCACTTCCTCAAAATTTCCCTCATTTGTCATTAGCTGTCCATTTCCATTATATTCTGAATTTCTACGTGTGGCCATATATTTAGTTTTACTGATATTTACTTCCAGTCCTAATTTCTTAGTGTTACTCAATAGTGTGTGCGTGTTGTCCTTTAGTATCTCCTCGCTATCGGCCAACAACACTACATCATCAGCATAAACTAACAGCTTATTAATACCATTGAGTTGTAAGCCTTCCTCATTCTCTAAAGATTTAATGGCATGCTCTAGTACAAAATTAAATAGTAGAGGAGATAGTGCATCTCCTTACTTCAACCCATTCTGGATTTCAAAAGTGTCCGAAAACTGTTTCCTACACGCACCCCACTCTTTGAGCCATTTAGACACATTCGTATAAGTCTAACTAACTTTTTAGGAATTCCGAACTCCAGCAGGATACTATATAACTTCTCCCTCTTAATTGAATCATATGCTTTTTTGAAGTCTACATATAGTTGATGTACAGTACCATTATATTTCCATTTCTTTTCTAAAATCTGTCTTATACTAAAAATCTGATCTGTTGTAGACCTGTTTCTTCTAAATGCACATTGATGATCTCCTAGAATGTCATCAATATAGGGAGTAGGTCTGCTTACTAATATATTTGTTAGAATTTTGTACGAAGTTGAAAGTAATGAGATGCCCCTGTAGTTGTTGCAATCAGTTTTATCTCCTTTCTTAAAATTGGTACGATAATTGATTCCTTCCATTCATCTGGAAGAGCTTCTTTTTCCCAAATCATACTAATGTTTATATAAAGGTGGATTTAATAGTAATATTATAGAGATTATTAATTTGATTTAGGCTCTAAGATGTGTACACATCGCCCGTCTCTCGCGTATCTTGTCCATCAATTTTTCTCCCCCTGATTTTATCAGTTCTGGTGGGATCTCATCTGAACCTGATACTTTATACATCTTTAATTTTCCAATTGCCATTTCAACTTCTAATGCACTTGGCTCTGCGACTAGCATTTCTGCTGTCTGTAAATTATCCTCCTCAATGTCCTGTTCTGTATGTACATTTAATAGCTGATTAAACTAACTTTTTCGTCTATTTAATATACTCCTAGAATCTGCAATCATATCCCCATTTTCATTCCGAATTATGTTTGTTCTAGCCTGAAACCCTTTCTTCTCTGTACTAATTCCCTGATATAATTCTGTAATGTTCCTTTTTTTGCATTCATTTCAAGATCATTAAATCTTCTCTCTCAAATATTCCCTCTTTTTACTCTTTAGTAACTTGGTGGTTTTCCGTCTAACACTACCCAAGTGCTCTAAATTTAGCTCATTTGGCTCGTGTAACAATTTCATTTTTGCTAGCTTTCTTTTCTTTACAATGTCGGCACATTCCTCATCAAACCATTTCTTGTTTTGCCTTTTTTAAAACAACCAATGCTTTCTGATGCTGAGAATTTAATAGTATCTCTTATAGGCTCCCATTCTTTATTTATATCAGTTTCTTCTTCGTTTGTCACATTGTCATCTGAAAATTCCAGTACTTCAAATCTATTAGCAATTTTTATTTGGTATTCTTGCCGCATTTCATCATTTTTCAAGTTTTTTAATTCAAATTTTACAGAATCATCTTTAGCGTTTGTTCCTCTCATAAGCGATAGCCGTTGTCTGATTTGAACTCTTACCAGATGATGATCCGAATTGCAGTCTGTCCCTCTAACTGATCTAACATCAATGATGCTACTGTGCCAGCGTTTATCCATTAATACATGATCTATCTGGTTCCGAGTTTCTCCATCTGGAGACGTCCAGGTGTATTTATGAATATCCTTATGCTGAAATGTTGTGCTCTTAACAATGAGATTCTTTGATGTGGCAAATGTGACATATGTCTGCAAATTACACGTGGTTAGCAAATCGCCTCAAAAATGCATCTGATAGCAACTAACGTAGGTTACTTGGGTGGATAACGTGATTAAATTATAGCCATAAGCACTAATTTAGGGTTAAGGATATTTTACGAGCCCTAAAATCTCCGTACTCGGGTTCACGGCTTAACGTTTCTCCCAGAGGACTCGTCCCTTAAATGTTCCATCCTTAAAAAACTAATGGACAATAGGTACGAGATGTAAGTCGCGTAATCAGCCCTGCGCGACGGCCGCCTTTACACCTAAAATATAGTCTCGTTACCCAATTAAGTTAAAGGCTGAGGTCCATGATACCAGGTCCATGATGCCACCAGATAGTTTATATGAGTTTAAAATTCTTGACCACACTGAGACTCAAACTCGCGATCGTCAGAATTGTAACATATTAACTTAAACAACTAGTCTACGTCATGTGTGTGTTAGTATATATATATATATATATATATATATATATATATATATATGTGTGTGTGTGTGTGTGTCATCGTTCTGGCAGATTTCACTAAGTCCAAAATTGTTTTGAGATACAATAATATTTAAAAATTTAATCAAACTTCGGAAGTCCTTTGCGTCACAAATGACGAACATTTACCAAATAATTTCCTCCGATCATACTTCCTAGCTATATATATCATAAATGTGAAGTTTTTGACATGCTTTGTTTCTTAAAACAACAGACATAAAGGAGTTAGTGACTTCTGTCTGAAGTAGCATATATATTTTAGATATATATATATATATATATAAAGAGGGAGACCAAGGTTAACATGGAAGGAAAAACATGAAGACAGTAATACAAGCTAGAGGGCTAAGCATCAAAGATGCCCAAGACCGTAGGCTTTGGAGGTTTGGCACGGGAAGGCGGCAGCAGCTGTAAAAACCCGAAGATAAAATATATATACACACACACATATATATTCATCTTTCTTTTTTTTTGTTTGTCCCACCTTTTTGTTCATTCGTCTTTTTTTCCTCTCTCTTTTTTCCCTTTTTTTTCCCTGTTTTTCTCCCTTTTTCCCTCTGTTTTTACATTTTCCCTCTTTTTCCCCCTCTCTTTCACCCCTCTCTCTTTTTTTTTCCTCCTTTTTTCCTGTCTTTTCCCCCTCTCCTTTTTCCTAACTCTCACCTACTTCTCCTTTTTTGTTCCTCTCTTTCTTTCTTTCTTCTATCTATTTTTATTTTACTCTTTTTTTCTTTCGCCTTTCTTTTGTCTTTATCTTTATTCCTCTTTCTCTATCTTTTAATCTATGTTTTTTCTCGTTTTTCTTCATTGTTTTCCTATACTACTTTTTTCTTTATTTTTCTTTTACTCGTATCATTCTTTCTTTCTCTTTCAAAATTTCTGTCTTTGCTATGCTATCAACAACTTTCACTTTCAATTCTACTTTATTTTTCACTCTTTATTTTCCTCTCTCTCTGTCTCCCTTCCTCTCTATCTCTCTGGGAGAGATGAGTTTATTGATGTACAACAAGAGTGAGTTTAACGGAGAGGTTGTTGTGACATAAATACAAAGGTTGTTTGAAAAGAACATCATTCTTATATGCACAACATGGAAGGGGGAGTGTATCGATCGTCTGGCAGCTATTTTATTGCAGCAAGTGCCCGATAAGCTCTCCCTTTTATGTTTTTGTGTTTGTGTATGTCGTTGAACACAGGAATCACTTGATCAGCAAATCGATAGGTACGTCCGACCCGCCCTTTACAAGGAACATGATGGCAGAAAATCGGTGAGGTGTGGTTCGCTCCACTTGTTAATAACTCTGTCCTTGTCGCCAGAACAACGTCCTCAATACATTTTTAGACTTCAAGTTTGTATGCACTTAAACTGTATCACAAGCAATAAACAAGTAATATCACTAGAGCCCAGAAGTTTGGCAAAAACCCTTTTCCATCTGGATGGCCATATAAAAAAGTCAAACAGATGTAAACATTTGACTTTTTAGGAAATGGGACTGGAAGCAATTATATACCAAGAGGACGAAGATCTCTGGGCCGTCCTATGAAACGTTGGAGTGAAAATTTTCTATAGGATCGTAACAGGCCTTGGTCTAATACTTGGAAGGAGGAACAAGAAGAAGAAGAAGAAGAAGTAAACATCAATAAATCAAATATATGTTCACACATAGAAATATATTATATAATGAAAATGTACAGTTAATGATAAATGAGGGAAATTTTGAAGAAGTGACTTGGTTCAAATACCTAGTAACAATAATTACAAATAGGAATGAGATGCATAAAAAAATTAAACTTAGACTCAATTCTGGAAATGCGTGCTATTATGTATTACAGGGACTCTTGTCGCCCCACCTTCTCTCAAAGAATGTTAAACTGATATATATTAAATTGTTATTCTCCCAGTTAATTACATGGATGCAAAACATGGATTTTTAATTTAAGGAAGGATAAAATATTGCAAGTATTTGAAGAAAAGTTTTGGACCAAAGAGAGATGAACAGACAGGCGAATGGAAAGGGCTACATAACAGTGAGCTGCGTGATCTTTATAGGAAACCAGTTATAATAAGAAATTTAATACACAAGTGATCTTCTTGGTGATCAAATATTAAAATATATATACAGTCAATATGCCCATTTCACCAATTAATGTTTAAAAAGGTCAACAAGTTTCCACAGCCAAGCTGTCATTCTCAAGACCAGTCAATATCTGGTCTTGAGAATGACAGCTTGGCTGTGGAAACTTGTTGACCTTTTTAAACATTAATTGGTGAAATGGGCATATTGACTGTATATATATTTTTTTATTATAATAAGAAAGTTAAGTCTAGTAGATTGCGATGGGCAGGATATGTGGCACGAATGGGGAATAGAAGAGGGATATGGAAGCTTTTTGTAGGAAAACGCCCAGTTGGTAGACCAAGAATGAGGTGGGAGAATTATATTAACCACGATTTGAGGAAAGTAGATTATACAGGGGATGATTGGGAAATATTAGCTCAGGATGGGGATGTATGGAGAGCTTATGTCCACGCTGCCATAAACCTACATGTTCGATAGTGCCAGTGAGTAGGTTAGTTAGTTAGTTTGTTAATCGTGAGTGGTATTTTACGTGAAGACAAATATTAAAAATCGCTCCAATGGTTGATATATTTGGTTTCTCTTAATAAAACCAAATAGGATTTTACTAATAAAATAAAAATATATTTAATAAATTAGCAAAATTTGTATATAAATTGGAATTGTTGAGGAATTATATTTTTACACGTTTCCTGCGTAACAAACTTCTATTGTAAAAAGACCAGTATGTGAAATGTACGATACAATAAGTAAAAAATATATCCTAATGCCCTCTAACTAATAGTCAAAACATGAAATTTCATGTTCGTTCTATTCACGAACTACGGATTTTCTGAGCAATCTGGTTTCTCAATGATGCCTGTACTTCCAAGAATTAATAAGAAACATAATATTCAGCTAAAAAACCAACCAATCCTTGCTTGAAACTGGATTTTCCAGAATTCCAGCTGATATACGTGTTTCAAATTTCCTCGCCACCCACATCAAACACTCATGTGCACTGCTTCGCTCTCAACACGTAGCAATAACTTATTTCAATTATATCATTTCATATGATATATTCATATCTATCTTTCATTATAATATGGTTAGGCTTTTAGTTATATGGTTGAGAAACATGGTCATTTATTTTAATGGAGGAGAAAATACAAGTATTTCAGGATAAAGTGCTTGGACCAAAGGGAGACGATCTTCATGGGAAATCAGCTGTATTTAAGAACAGTTAAGTCTCGTAGACTGCGAAGGACAGGACATGTGGCACGAGTGGGGGAATGAAAGAGGGTAATGGAAACTTCATGCAGGAAATCCAAAGGAAAAGCCTCCAGTAGATACGTCAATATTAGGTGGAAAAGGAAAATTAACAATGATTTGGAGAAGTCACGCTTATACAATTACAAGGACTGCAAGATGCAGATGAATTATTTAGGTAAGAATAGAGAGAGAGAGAGATAATTAAATACTGGGTTTTCTATGTACTGGTTTGAGGAAAAACTACAATATTGCATAAAGTCCTAAATAAAATAAAATAATAATACATACTTCTTATTATTGTTATTATAATCAATAAAAACTTAGAACAAAAACTTATGTTGATAGAAATGGATTTCTGGAGAGCAGCAAGATGTTCAAAATCAGAAAAAGTAAGAAATGTCATACGAGAAAAAATAAATATTAAATATTCAATAGTACATCACATATAAGCAACTAAATTGATATTGACATGTATGACGAATGCAAGAAGAA
This sequence comes from Diploptera punctata, assembly GCA_030220185.1. Lineage (NCBI taxonomy): Eukaryota > Metazoa > Arthropoda > Insecta > Blattodea > Blaberidae > Diploptera > Diploptera punctata. Next base: position 1,727,510 of record JASPKZ010008381.1, on the reverse strand, counting down.
AGGTTGCCCAGAAAAATGTTGGAATGGTGTCCATCTGGAAGAAGAAAGAAAGGAAGACCTCGAAACTCATTGAACTGGAATGAGAATAAGAGAACTGGAAGACATGGAGTGGATACATGGGGACGAGTGGAGAAGGAGAATAAAGCTTCAGGCACAGAAATATGTTTAAACATTGAAAATCTGTATGTAAATAAATAATAAATAAATAAATAAATAAATAATAATAATCTTGTATCTTGTAAGCCCATGTTTCCCTTAACAGAGATTTTGGCGCTCTCCTCCTACAGGGAAGAATTTGAATCATACTAATTTAGTTACACTTGTTTTCGTATAGATGTCATTTTGAAGTGGTCCATGGTCAGCGTTCCGCCTCATACTGACATTTAGGCAACCAAGGTAGTACTAGGACGGGAAAATTCGTTAATTTTGCTTAGAGGCTTTTTCATTCAAGCTTAAGGATTTTTTATGAGCCTGAAAATCTTCAGACTCGGGACCCACGGCTTAAAGTCCCTCCTAGAGGACTTGCTCCTTGGATTTTTCCTTCCTAATAAAATCCATCGATCACGGCCGGGTTTGAACCCGCGACTCTCGGGACCAGAGGCAAGGAGCATAACCACTAGTCCACCGCGGCCGACGGATAATAACAATAATAATAATAATTATAGTAGCAAAATAATATCATCATTAAATTCCATATGGTGGGATAAGCATATTTGGAAAGACACAAAAAAATATATTGGTAAAACATTGGTGGAATCTGTTGCAATGTACGGAAGTGAGGTATGGACAATCAATAAGTACTACAAGAATAGACTAATAGCTCTAGAAATGGATTATTTACGAAGAAGTGCCAGAAAGTCTAAATTAGAACGTGTCACAAATAAGGAAATTAGAAACATAATGGAAGCAGAAGAAAGCATAATAGAAAGAATTGAGGAAAAGGAATTAAAGTGGTTAGGACATGTTTTAAGAATGGAAGATGAGCGATGGCCGAAGCAACTATATGAATGGCATCCTAACAGAAAGAAGAAAAGAGGAAGACCAAGGTTAACATGGAAGGAAAACATGAAGACAGTAATGCAAGCTAGAGGGCTAAGCATCGAAGATGCCCAAGACCGTAGGCTTTGGAGGTTTGGCACGGGAAGACGGCAGCAGCTGTAAAAACCCGAAGATAGATAGATAGAACAATAATTATTATTATTATTTATTATTATTATTATTATTATTATTATTATTATTATTATTATTAAAACAACTGAAACATATGATTCTGTATATATTTATATGCTTAACTAGGAAAGTGTTAAATATCTTGAGTAATGATAATCATAGGAATAAGTAATTAAAAATTAAATTTTGAATTTTTATTACATTCTCCTTCCGATAGAATCAAGTAGTTTATGAAACACTGTAATTATTTTACGGGATAGAGAAGGTGATGGAAGGATATTATTTTTTTATGATACAATGTTAACAATGGGAAGTTTATAAGGTTTGAGTAGTTGGAAAACGCCATTAGTCTCTGGAATGAAGCCTTAAGATGCACTTGTTCCGATGTACGATGACTTGCTGTTTCGATAAACCGCGCTTTAATTGTGTTTATCACTCATTACATTCCAAATTGTACCCTCACTTGACAAGCAGTTTTAAGTCTGTTCACTTCTTGAAATCATATAGAAAAAAATTCTGCCCGCATATGCTTGTGCTCGCAAAACTCGAAACGTAGTCCATCGAGTGACTTGAAATTTTGTATAAATAGTTTTTTTTATCCAATTTTTACTTCCATACAACAACAAAGGAACAGCCATTGTTTCCGTCCGACTTTCTCCTTCGCTTTTTAGTAATAGAAATTTCATCTGGCCGCCTTACAAGGGCTGCGCAGATATAGTTGGGTGGTGGGATTGCCACTTTACAGCCTCCCAACTTGCTTCAGCTTTGTTTTTAGGGTGCCTTCCCTTAGGTAGATTGCCTTCTCTTCAGCTCTGAGCTCTACCTGCCCATTATAGCCGTCCAATCTGGAACAGACGCTATGCTGATTTTGGTTCACCCCGGGTATTTCATTTCCCCGGTACCACCTATATTTAGGAGGCATTCCCCTATCCACCACCTGGGGAGGCGCCCGATGGGGGATCAGCAACCCCTCACGGGTTATGAATAATGAAATCAAGGGATAAAAGCAGGATACAGACTGCGGAAATGCTGTTTTTACGTAATGTGAAAGGATGCACAAGAGCGGATAGAATAAGGAATGAAACTATACGAGAAGAATTAAATATATATAAAATTGAAGATAAAATCAGTGAAAATAATAAGAAATGGACAGAACACTTAATGAGAATGAACAACGAAAGAATACCAAAAAGAACCTTCATGTATAATCCCAGAGGAACAAGAGATGTTGGCCGACCACGTAGAAGATGGACTCCACTTTTAACTTCGCCGAAACAGGCTGCATAGCCTAAACCTCGTAGAAGAAGAAGAAGAAGAAGTTTTTTTTTTTAGGTACGGAGAGTGACATTTATGTATTATTCTCTGAAATCATTAGGTGCATGAGTTCACCTAAAATGAACATTTAAAAACAGCTGTAGCCATCACAATTTTCGATGTTTCAAAACTAAACTCATTATAATGCTATTAAAATAAACAGTAGTAAAGTAAATATTTTGAGAATAGAATAGATTTATTTAGCCTGATGGAGAGAAGGCCACATGGCCTTACCTCTTCCACTCACCAGGACAAACATATGTTACATGAATACCATAAAATTACAATAACAGTACCTACTAAACAATTAATTATTTGGTCAAACTGAACAATAATGAAAATAATGTATAATAATACAGTAAAATTAAATACAATCAAAATTAAACTAATGGAATAATATATTGTATACTTAACGGAATAACAGTTCGAATCTACTATACATAAAAATAAAAGAAACAATATACAGAAAGAAAATAATAAACTCTAATGAATTTATCTATCGCATATATTATAAGACATTAGGTAAATATATTGACAAATCTTAATGCTATTTTTATTAAATAATGAAAAAAAAAATTATATTAATAGTTAGGAAAGTAATATTACTGAGGTGGTTTCTGTTAGAAATATTATTTTCAATTTGTTTCCGAAAGATGGCAAAGTTTGGCAGTCTCTGACGTAGGGTGGAAGAGAATTCTATGTTCTAGCAAGAGAAACTATAAAAGATTTTTAGAAAACCAGTTAAATCCGACCATTATAATTTAGGGTTTACCTGATATCCGAAATAAATAAAATTGACTCTAGCAATCGTCATGTTAGGATTGACACAAAGTATAACATATAATTTAATTAACCCTTAATATTATTTTTACATACTCAGAAAAAAAAAAACATTTCATTTATTTAACCGTAGCAGCGCACTCCGGGTATTCACTAGTATTTTATAAAAGCGACTTCAATGCGCCCATCCCTTGGTTTATAGCTCTCGTCTCGGTTACTCCATTTGGGGTTTGTTGTGGACGAATTGGAGCCAGGCCTGTTTTTTTTATCGTGGTTTCTCTTGTATTCCCCTGCCAAAAACTTCATTACACCCCTTCTTCGATTTCATTTTATCCATCTGTATTCGTCTGCTCATGCTATGGTGCTACAGCATTGTTCAGTTTATATCTTGTATATCATGGTAGTTCTGATCTTTTCCCTTGATCTGTATAGCGCTGGAAACGAGTAGAGGGTGTATATATAACCCATAGGTTCCTCGTGGAGACAAACAATCTATATCAACAATGGCGTAACAGCCCAATGTCGAACCTTAGCCTTTCTTATGTTAAGAGTTACTAGACCAAGTTAATTTAGTTAGGCTTACTTCCCGAAGATGTCATGAATGATAAGCTGTCAACATACTGATCCAATGAGACATGTAGTAGGCAACTAAGGTATTACTAGGGTGAAGAAAGGTCGGTAAATTTTACTTAAAGGCATCTTTATTCGAACTTAAGGATCTTTTAAAATATTCAGACTCGAGACCCACGGCGTAAAGCCCCTCCCGGAAGACTTGCTCCTTGGAGTTTTCCATCCTAAAAAATCCATCGATCCCGGGTGGATTCGAACCGCGATACTCGGGACCAGAGGCAAAGAGCATAACCGTGGAGATACAGTTGCTCCCTAACCGGGTGTTTCTGTACCAAATCTAATTTAATAACGCTTAATTCCCTATAGATGTGATATAGTCTGGATATGCACCAGGGACACATTTAGTAGATATTGCTTTGATGGGGAGGCACTAATTTAGGTTTGAGGTACTTTTAAGAGCCCTAAAATCTTGAGACTCGGGACACATGGCTTGAAGTCCCTGCCGAAGGACTAAACCCATAGATTTTTCAGCCTAAAATCCATCGCGTGTTTTAATCCGCATTTTCATTTAATAAAGCCCCTCAGGGGTCCTCATCTAGGGGATATGTGGATGGCGACCACAAGATGCCCAAGCTGTGCAAAACATTTCTTCCACTTACTTGTGTTTTGCACTCTTTTAACTTTACTATCTAACCTCTCTTGGTTAACTCTTGTTTTTTTGACGCCGACGCTATTAGGGCATCCGAGGGCTAGGGAGTCTTTCTTTCTTTCTTCCATTTCTTCTTTCCTTTATTTTCTTTTCTTCTCCAGAAAAGCCTGACCAGAGGCTATAAGATGGCAGCCCCATCACTGGTCTTGCCTTCCTTTGGCCAGCAACCAATCGAAGGGACTATTATTATGCTTTCAAGTCTTATACGAGAATTTCCCTCAAACGCTGGAGGGAAAATTTTCTATAGGATCGTAACAGGCCTTGGCCTAATACTTGGAAGGAAGAAGAAGAAGAAGAAGAAGAAGCATTTTCATGCTATGCTTGCAGCTTTACTAGGGAATTGTAGTTGTGGTAGCTTCCCGTTGCTTTCCACACCGGTGAAGGATGATGGTGATAATGATGATGATAAGGATGATGATGATGCCCATATGATTTCGGGGACCGTTTGGGCCTTAAAGTTTTCCTGACATTTGTCTTACAGGTGGGGAAAAAACCCGATAAAAACCTCACCCAGAAAAACTGCCTCGACCGGGGATCGAACCCGGGCCCGCTGCGTGACAAGGCAGCACGCTACCTCGAGACCACAGCGGTGGACACTTACGATATATATTACTATAAAAATTTGAAATGGCGTGTCTCTGTAACTAATAAGCAGACTTCGGGGAAATAAGCCGGAAATTGTATGTTTACATGCTTACAAGTACTATTGTACTCAAATACTGGTTGCGAGTAATCCAAGGTGAACAAACAATGCTTAGAGCAATTTGTTACGTCCACCAAATTAAAAACATAGATGTTAAATTTTGGGCAGACGAGGTTAGGAGAGAACTCCAAAAGATTGGGATGGGCTGGATATGGGAAAAAGGGACTGAAAATCGCAAAGAACGTGTGGAGAAAAATAAGGAGGAGGTACTTAGATATAAACCAACAAGATACTTTCGCCGAATGTACAGGAAAACGCTCACTGTGTTTACAAAGAGACCTAAAACACGTCTGGGGAAAAGAATCGCATATACTCAACCTAGGATTTAAGGAGAGATCAGGGCTTGCTTGGTTTAGGCTAGGGGCATGGAAATTTCTAAAAATTAGCGACGATCACGATATGCGAGTATGTCCAATGTGCGGGAACTTTGAAGATGAGATACATATATTAGGAAAATGTAATGATTTAGAATATTGGAGACGTCAGTTATTACCGGAAAGATTTCTAAATTCAAATCGGGAAAGATTGGCATGCTACGAGTTATTGGTAAATCCAGAAAATTGGATAAACCTCGGTAAATTTCTGGACAAAACGCGAAAAATAAGGACAACACTCATTCATGAATAAATATATGTTATCAAAATGCAATACCATTAATTATTAACAATTATATATAAATTAATTAGTGTATAATGCTATTGTGTTATTATTTAATTGTAATATTAATGTTTTCTTTATGTAGGGCCTAATTGTAATGTTAATGTTTTTCTAGTGTATAATGCTATTGTGTTATTACTTAATTGTAATATTATTGTGTTTTCTTTATGTAATTGTAATGTTATTGCTGTTTTTGTTGTTTATTTTTCTTTACACTAGTACCAATTATTACTTTATTGTAACGGACTGTCAACGGCACGTACGGCTTACTGCCCGTGCGACCCATATTTGTAAATAATATTGTAAATATCTTACTTTTTGTCTAATAAAGTCCTACTACTACTACTACTACTATTCGACTTAACTGTAGACTCAAACAGAGGGAGTACGACAATTTCGTCACATCTCGATTATGAAGATTTTCGGGCACGTGAAAGAACCTAAAGTCTAATTTACAGCCTCTGAGCAAAAATTCAATCGACTTTTCCGAGGAAATGAATAGGACCCGAATTATATCACTCTTAGAATGTTAATTAGGCCTGTATTGTAACAGCCGACGTGACATAAAGAATCAAACAAATAATCTACTGTATTACACATTAGGGGGCCTATAAATTAAAACCAAATCACCAAACTAAAATACGAGTATTAAATTAATCAATGCGTTATTGATCAATAAACAACTAGTCTTGATATCATTGCCGCGCTATGGAAAGGTTCATACAATAACTCGTTGAATAACAGTTGTAACCACAGTTATTAGTGTGGTCATGACCTCCATGATGTATTATTAGAGCGGTCGGGAGAGGAAATAATCCCACTTTTTTTCATATTTACGACTAAAATAAGATGAAGTTTATAACCTTCCGTCACTAAAAACAATAATTATACAATTATATGCATATTTGTTGCATTTAAGTTGTGTTAAAGTGCGTAAGTAAAAATCGACTGTAAAACACGCCACCCCGCGTTGACTATTTAATAGTTTAGTTTGGTAATTTGATTTTTAGTGATAATGTGTAATTTAGTTTTATTACTACGAAGAAGATCCTATTTATTAATATAGTAAAAGCTCCTTATTCGCTGGGTATATGTTCCGCAAATATGCCGCGAATACAGGAACTGCGAATATGGAATGGTAATTTGTATGGATAGGCCTATATAGGGGATACGTTCCAAGGTATTAGAATAAAGTAAAAATTATCAAAATAAAATCAATTAATGAGAGATTTTGAACAATTTATATGAATTATTACTGTCATGTTTAGGCACGGACTTAAAGGACTTAGTCATTTTTTTCCTGTTTTGCCGCTTTTAAAAGGTCTTTCAATTAAGATTGATATTCAGCTGTGAATTCTGCAATAGAATTCCGTATTTTGTCTTCGGATTTCTTGGTTCATTAACATTGAAACAGCGTGATATAGATGCAAACGACTCGCCAACGCGTATAAACGGTCAAGCATTCTATTTTTACTTTAAAATGCAACACTATTTTTTTTCTCTTCGGTACTATTTTTTCTTTACTCAACATTATAAACTGGGAACAAAGCAAAAGAGACACCTGTTATTCAATCAAAATTATTGCAACTAATGACAGGTTGAAACAATAATATACCAATCGTGGGGATGGAAGCATTTATCAAAGTACATATCTGCACGTAAAATACGAAAATAGCTTTTAACAATTAACTTTAGGGTTAGTGACAATAAGGTTTGTTTTGTTTTGATATTTATTTGTCCATTTGGTTTGAATCACTATTTGTAAAAGCCGCCTTGGCAGCTGCCTGCAGTAAAAAACTCCTGATGGTTAATAAAGGACACCAATCCTTCTAATATACCGATTGGATACGCGAATAAAGAAATTTTTAGCCGCGGATACAGGAACTGTGTCGCAATTTTTTAATACGCGAATAATGGAACCACGAATTAGGAACTTTTACTGTATAAATAAACTACTGTTTCAAAAGTTGTACAACTGCGCAGGAGGTAAAATTAACGTTAGTTAACATGATAGTAAATACAAGTATTGCCCTATAATCTCACCTACAGTAAACCATCACTTCGATGTTTATGGATATTTTTATTACTTGTGGTTTTTGTTTAGTTTTAGCTAAGCTCTTCTCTCTCTTTTATTTTGTTACTATTTACGGCCAGTTTATAGCACAACCAAGGGAAATTATGAAGAACTAAAGAGCTTTTTTAAAACATTTTCAAAAGAAAAAGAAAATAGTTACTGATTAACAACGGTAGTGGTCGTCGTGCATGAAAGCTTCTTGTAGGAAAACCAGTGGGAAAACGCCCAGTTGGTCAAGAATGAGGTGGGAGGATAACATTAACCATGATTTCAGGGAAGTAGATTATACATGGACCTATAGGTTCGATAATTCCAGTGAGTTAGTTAGTTAGATAGCTTTTAACAAATGAATTTCGTGTGTAAATATAGTTTTTTACACCAAATAAATTTAAATAAAACAATTCGATATATTAGTTACTGGCTAGGTCTTCCTAATGAATGAAATAAATCAGAATAAGTTTCTGAATTTCATTACTTCGTTCACCTAATATCTGATATAAATGACATAGCGATAAAGTTACAAAAAATACAATGCAATAAATGGAGCCATAAAGGAAATTTTGATAAACAGATGCCAAACACAATCAAATTGAGATTACACATTGTAACTGCAAAATCAGAACTGAAATATAGCAGCGAAAATCGGTTACTAAATTCTAAAATCAAATCCAAAATTGCAAGCTGCACAGATGGGATTTTTACGTTCGCTCCTAGTGTTGAGAAAAATGGACAAGCAAAGAAACACAGATATACGCGATAAATTAAAAATTAAAAAATATATATATATATTTGTCTAATGCCACCAGTTTGTCTTTTATGCCATTTCTGGCTTTCTCCCCTGGCATTGACAAATTTGTAATCCACCTGGAAGGCGCAGTTACGTAACCCCGTGATTACTATAAATAATATAATTATCCCTTATTCTTCTTCAGTAATAGATCTTGGACTACATCTAGACGCAAATTTAACCTGGCAAACACAAGTGAAACTCATATTTATGTAAAAAGACTTTCTCCATCTTACATTATCTTAGACGTTTAAAGAATTTTCTCCCAGTTTCGTTAAAACAAATCTTTGTGCAGAATCTTGTGTTACCACACTTCGACTATTGTGACATTATATATAATGATCTAAACTATGACTTGTCGCATAGACTGCAGCGTGTTCATAATGCTTGCGTTCGATTCAATTTCAATATCCGCCGTTATGACCATATTTCCGAACACTTTAATAACCTCTCTTAGCTCCGTCTTACTGACAGGCGTAAATTGCACTCTCTTGCACTACTTTTCAAGCTTCTGAATTCCTACATTCCTACTTACCTGGCGTCTAGATTTGAGAAGTTATCCTCTTACCACAATATTGACACTAGGTCACAAGATAGCAGTCTGCTAACAATTCCTCTTCATAGCACTTCCTCCTATTCTACTTCACAGTAGCCTCTGCCCGCTCCTGGAATCTCCTTCCTCAAGATATCAGGGATTGCCGCACACTTGGCACCTTTAAGTCAAGCTTATACAGTACCTGTTGTCTAATAATTAATTTCTCTTTATTTATTTAAATTTATAATATGCCATTAATATTTTTTTCTCTTTTTTTATACCTTGTACATATTATATATTTAATTCGTTAAATTTAGAGTAAATCAAAATAGGTTATAAATATTGATTGTATTGTATTATTTTTATAATATGTAATTGTTCATGTAGTTGTAAGACTATTTTTTTTTTGTATTTTGTATTTTTTAAAAACCTGGTTGAGTGGCAGACATGGCCTTAAGGCCTTAACCCTGCCAGGTAAAATAAAGCTATTTTTTTATTATTTATTATTTATATGATGAGTGATAAATTATAATGAAACGCCAGGAGAGTTAAATTCAAAATAAAATTGAAGAAATTCAGAATTATTAAAGCAATTGGTTACAACATGTCGAAAGAATGGACCCATCTAGCTTTCCGAAATTAGCCTTGTAGTATCAACCTGAAGGACTTTGAGGAAAAGGAAGACCAGAATTAAGATGGACTAACGAACCACATCTTGAGATCTCATACGAACAGGCTCAAACGACCTAAACTAAATAAGTTCATGATGATCGTGATACCTTGAATTAATGACCAATTATGGAAGTTTTGAATAACCGGCCGAATTCAAATACCTAGGAACAATAATTACAGTCAGAAATCAGGTAATAAAGAAATTAAACATCGGTTCAACTGAAACCCCATTACAGAGAATCCTGTCGTCCCAACTACTCTCAAGAAAACTTTAAACTAAAAATATATAAAAATGTAATTCCCTCAGTTATATTAAATGGATGCTAGGTCTCTTACTTTAAGGAAGGAGAAAATATTATAATTATTTAAGAATAAACTTTTTAGGATAATTTTTGCAACAAATTGAAACAATCAGACAGGCGAGTTCAAAAGACTTTTTAACAGTGGGCCACTTGATCTTTATGGGAAACCAGATATAATAAGAACAATTAAGAATCGTAGGCTCGATGGACGAGACATGTGGCATGAATTACAAACGATAGAGGCTGATGGAAACTCATTGTAGGAAAATCAAAGTAAAAGCGTCCTGCAGGTAGGCCAAGAATATGGTGGGAGAATAACATTGATCGTGATTTATGGAAAATTTACTTTAAGGGAGAAAGGAGATTACTAGTATTTGAGAATAAAGTTCTTAGGAAAATTTTTGGACCAAGAGAGATGAACAGACAGGTGAATGGAGAAGACATCTTAACAGTGAACAGTGATTAATTATAATTAAATTAATTATAAACAATAATTGTATTGTATTTATAACATGTAATCGTTTATGTTTATTGTAATTTAAATGTAAGACTATTTTTGTACTTTTAAAAACTTGGTTGAGTGGCATATATATGGACTTAACGCCTTAACTCTGCTAGGTAAAATAAAGCTATTATTATTACATGGTCTTTATAGGAAGTCAGATATAATAAGAACAGTTAAGTCTCATAGACTGAGATGGGCGGACATGTGGCACGAATGGGGAATGAAAGAAGTGCATGGAAGCTTCTTATAGGAAAACCAGAAAGAAAACGCCCATTTGGTATACCAAGAATGAGGTGGGAGAATAACATTAAGTATGATTTGAGGGAAGTAGATTATACAGGGGATGATTGGAAAACATTGGCTTAGGTTACGGATGTATGGGGAGCTTATGTCCACGCGGTCATGAACCTGCGGGTTCGATAGTGTCCGTGTATTAGTTATGATTAGAATTATCTCAGTATAGGGATCTATGGAGAATTTATGTCCGCATGGTCATGAACCTAGGGTTCCTTAATACCAGTGAATTAGATATGAATTTTTGGCTTCTCATGAAAAACGGATGTTGAGTTTTGAAAAAAAAAATAAACTCGCCAAATGGTGTCTAGCAAATAGTATCTGTGAAGTTTTATAAAAATCTGTACATAACGTTTTATGAAAACAACCTCAATTGCGATATTCTTTTCGTGAGAAATTTATTTTATTTAGGATACTTATCTAATTTTTTAAGAATTTTAGGTCACAGTTAGTCCAAAAACATTCAAGACTAAAAGTGTATAAAATACTTGCTCTTCCAACTCTTTTGTATGGTAGCGAAGTATGGACGTTGAAACAGAAGGATATACAGAGACTTAGATCTGCTGAAATGAGATACCTTCGGAGGACTCCAGGATACACACTACTAGATCACAAAAAGAATGAATACATCTTAGAAGAATTACACATGGAACCTTTAGAAAACAAAATTACTGATTATAAGTCAAGATGGATGCAACATGTTCATCGAATGGAAGATCACAGGATACCCAAACAAATGTTAAGATATCAACCAGCAGTAAGAAGAAGACCAGGACGTCCTCTCAAAAGATTTCTGGATGGTGTTTCTCTTGAGGCCGAAACAGGTCAATAAATGGCATAAATTCGTGGATGTACTATGATGATGACGACTTATTTACGTACTTTATTTTACCTGGTGGAGTTAGGACCATAAGGTATTTTCTTCCACTTCACCAGATTAAAATTATGCATATAATAGCAATTTTGAATTATCTACAATTTGATTAAAATGCATAACATAAGGTACACAATGTACAAGTGACAAGGAAAAAAATTGAAATAATAATAATAATAATAATAATAATAATAATAATAATAATAATAATAATATATAATTTGGGTTTATTCGCTCAAATGAAAGTATGGTTTATTACGGCTCATTTCAACGAATCTCACTAGGATCATTTAAATGGAATGAGTCGTTTGACGTTAAATATTCGTAAAATATGAGGCTAGTATAATTTCTGTGCATGTACAGAATATATTTACGAGTAATACAAATATATTTTTCCTTGATCTTCTCCGGTTCCTCCCCAGGAGGCTGTTAACGTGATTCCATTACTCATATCTGATGGCCCTAGTATAATTTCTGTGCATATACAGAATATATTTACGAGTAATACAAATATATTTTTCCTTGATCTTCTCCGGTTCCTCCCCAGGAGGTTGTTAACACGATTCCATTACTTATATATGATGGCCGCGAGGCTGATGAACGGGTTCAGGATACTCTTGAATGCATTGCGTGGGCTGCGAATCACAGTAGGAGTCCTAAATTCCAGGCAATAGAGCTCCTCCCATAAGTAAGGGAGAGGTTCCCCAACTGGAAATTTTTGCACATTGTTGGTTTCGACACTATGACCTTCTCAATAGGAGGTAAATGGATATTGTAAAACTAACTCGCTGACACCATCAGCCCGTAAGTTCATGGACCCGTTGACATGTGCTGTGTATACATCACTGTCCTTGGCTAATGTTTTCCAATTATATATATATATATATATATATATATATATATATATGTAAAAATGAATGTTTGTTAGTTTGTTTTTTGTTTGTTTGTACTTTATGCGCGGCTGATCCGATTGTGATGGGGCTTTTTGCAAAATGTTCAGGGGATTCCCGCGATGAACATAGGCTATAAGAGAGTTGTGATACACCCTTAAAAATCGCTCATTGTAATGGAAAACGAGAAAAAAGTAGCTCTTCGGACGCTTAGATGGCTTACGCTGTCTAAACCATAACAATGTCACTAAATTAATGTATACAGAATTGAATATCTCAAAAAGCTCTACAAAAAGTCCACAGCAGCATATGTTTCTCTTACGGATAACTCACAATAACCATTTTTGTCTTTCATTGATGCCAAGAAGTTTGTTCTGTATTTCACTATGTTTGCGTTTAACTTCTCTACTTTTAGTTGCTGCCTTATTTCTTTGTTGTGTTCTTTGTCCACTCTTTGATATCCTGCTATTGGTTTGAGGAATTTCATTTCACAAACTTGTATTCTGGCAGATTGTTGTGTTATCACTGTCCATGTTTCGGATCCATAAGTAATAATAGGAACTGCCTTCGTCTTGTATAATTTCATTATAGAGGCTTTTCTGACTTAATTTTTCGAAGTGATTTTTAGTGTTCCTGATTTATAATTAAACTTATTTAGTTTGCTGTTTATGTTTCGTTGTGCATGATATTTTGCAACCCAGGAAGTTATATTTTGTCACTTTTTCTATTGGTTCATTTCCTAATATTATCTTTATCCGAACTGGTTGAGCGCCCTTTGAAAGTTATCGTATTTATATTTCTGATGATATTTCCATAGGCTATTATATTTCTTTGATATTTCGTTTAGTTTATACAGCATCCTTTGTAATTCCTCTTCTGTTTTTGCTATTAAAATCTGGTTATCTGCAAAGGCTAATGTTTTTATTATTAGATTTTCTAAGTTAATAATTTAGTAGTCTATTATTGATATTTACTTCCATTTTATTTTCGAATTTCCGAGTGCATCAGAATATCCTCCGCATTGAACTTAAAACAATCTATTTTTAATTAATACATTCCAAGCCTATTAAATGAACTCTTAAAAAAATTCAAAATTATCAAAATAAGCAAAATAAGGTTTATTCCTCAAGTTTAATCTTATTCAAACTTTTAAATTCTCCCCCAATAATATTCATCATTATTTAATAATGTGTTGTGTTAGAATAGTGTTAAAGTGTTGACTTTTAATATATTTTCTCACTATTGACCAGCGTATTGAAGATTATATTATTTAATAGCTGTTTTGTGATAATAGTCATTAGCCACTTTTCAGGGCTCGTATCCGTTCATTCAACTCCCTCTCCCTCTCTTTCTCTTTCTCGTCAGGTTGGTTTCTTTGCTTTCTATTTTTGCCCAGGCTCTCTGGATACCTCGGGAGAAACTAAGCCGTAATTGCATTATGTAAGCAATCTTTCTCCAGTCCCGTGTCAAGGTCTCTCCATTACGTTCAGCCTTGCAATATTCGTCCCACATGCCATCGTCTTTCTTCTTTATAAAGACTACACAAACACATATTTTAAGAAATTCAATCGTATTATATACTTTATAACATCATCATTTTCAGTGTTTCTAGAAAACTGTTATTTATTTATTATTTAATAATTCCATTCCATTGAGGCAGTTTTACTTCCTCATATTATAGGAATTTTACGTGCAACATGCCATCCGGGTTTTACAGAGGCACGACTTGTCAGGAGAAGGATTTTAATTGGGGATTAAAAAATGCACGTTACCATAATTGTATGATTAATTGTAATAATCGGAAATGCACGCACATTATATTTAAATAAAGAGAAGCCTGGATGCCCTCCCAATATAGAGTCATCCGAAAGCCAAACTTGGCAAGATCCCGCGTGATCGACTATTCCGATTGAGGTTTTAAGCGGTTTCCCTCAATCCAAAGAGCAAATGCTGGAATAGAACCCCAAAAGGTCCGCTTCCGACTTCACTCTGCTAATTAACTTCAAAATTAAATTCAAAATTTAAACCGGGGCTAATGTATTTTACAGGAACCCGGGGTTCTACCTATTAAGGAGGACCAAAATGGATCGCTCACCGCCAACACTTAAGTGATGGCCGCAGAGCTTTCCATCTATCTATCTATAGGCCCTACTTAAACGAAAACACACATACTTTTTGAGCACACAAGGTTATGAAGGGCCTCCCCGAATGGGATATCAAATCAGTGTCAGGGCCTGTTTCAAGACAACACATACTTAAGACGAAACACACCATTCACACACTCATAACGTGACAAACATGATAATGATTATAACAATCAGATAATATTCGGGAACTTTTTGGACCTTAAAGTTTCCAGAGTTTTGTGTATTCTTTCTATAGTGTTCTTCCTAGGGCAGCTCTTTTACTGTAATCATAGCATTTGTCATGCTATGCTTTGCATTCCTATTAGGGAATTATAGGTGTGATAGCTTCCCGTTGCTTTTCACACCGGTGGATAATGATAAGGATGATGATGAGATGGCCGGATGATTTTCGAGACCGTTTGATCCCAAGCTTACTGAAATTTGTCTTAAAGAATAATTAATATTAAAGTTAGTAATTTTGTATTTTAAAACTATTTTTATACCTAAATTTAACTTTAAATAAAAAATCTAAATACTTCATTGTAAGTTAATGTCAAATAAAATAATAAAATCGTTTAATAATGATGAAAGTATTATATTAGGTTATTATACTAGTTTTTTTACATAATGCTTTTAACATTTGTTTTAATTCATTTTTGTCTGAATTCTAAATATTTAGAACTAAACTTTAGTAAAGGTATCTTGAATAACTTTATACTCTCATAGATAAAAAGTAAAATGAATTGTGATTGGAATTAAAAACACTTATCTTTCTTTTATGACCAATCAGGTTTAACCTTACATTTAATAGAATGATTAACCATATGAATTAAGGATAATGTCATGTGATGTGTTTGGGAAGACCAAAGAAAAGATGGAAACAGCAGCAATTTGGAGCCGGAACAGGCTAGTAAATAAGTCTAAACTGTGATGAAGAAAAGAAGAAGTCATGTGACGTAATAATGAAATTATTATAACATATTACATTTATTCATTATATATAAAACTTCCGTTCTGGGTACAAGCAAGCAGAGCTCTTCTGACAAAATTTAATATTCTCTTCAACACAAGGACTGAAAGAAGTGAAATTTTATATTTAAAATAAAAATAACAACATTGTAAATAAGAAGAGTTGTTTTTAAAATAAACGGTAAAGAAAATTACCACCAGAATTAATTTTATGTACTTGATCTACTTGGAACTTAATACTTGTAATAAATCATCACAATTTCTACAAGAAACAATATTTTATTTTATGAAGCGTCACCTGTATACCAACTTCCGACCCCTGAGAAGAGAATCCAACTCTATCCGTGAGATGAGAATCCAACTCTGCGTCCTCCTCCGACGAATTTAGCACTCAAAGGAATGTGGTGTGGGGGATGGATACTGGATGACAACAGCAGTCAGGAAGGAAGTACAATCATATTGAAAACATTCGCAATATTTACGAAAGACACAGTCACAGAAAACCGCAAACTGAAAATTGCATACTTATGAATGAATAACACTTCTCTTCGACTCGGCTGTAGGAACAAAAGAAACTACCTGCAAGAGTAGTAAACCGAATGTAAAGAATACCCTACCTCCCTGCGCTAAACTCGACGGAGGAGGACAGTAAATAAATCCCAACCTAAACCCAACGAGACTCGACATGCTGACCACATGTCACCCCAATACTGGCTGGATGATCATCTACCTATGTGATTAACACATGTGGATGTGAGGCCAGCAGCCGGATGATAGGCTAAGGGCCTTGTAGGCCTGTCGCGCCAGGAGTTTTAAAACCCAACCAGAAATCCTTGCGAAACCCAAAATCCTTCTTTATATATAATTTTTTTCAGTATAAGGTTTTATGAAAGTAGGATAACAATAGTTCCCTGTAATATGTATTATTATTATTATTATTAGTATTATTATAATTACTATTATTATTATTATTATATATTATTATATCATTATCATTATCATTATATTATTATTATTATTATTATTATTATTATTATTATTATTATTATTATTATGTAAATTAAATATGATAGTAGCTGCAGAAATGAAGTTATTAAGACCTTTAGCGGGTTATACGCTTTATGATCACATGTGTAATGAAGATATCCGCAAAGCTCTCAACACACCAGCAATAACTGAAATCATTCAAAAATATCAAAATAATTGGCATGAACACCTTCTGAGAATGCCAAACAATAGACTACCTCTGCAGCTATTGAACTACAGACCCGCAGGCGAAGAGACCCAGGAAGATCTGAGAAGAGATGGAGGGATCAATTTCTTTCCTGAAGCGGAACAGGCCAATGGCCTAATCCAGCCTGCCATTGATGATGATCATGATGATGATGATGATGATTATTATTATTATTATTATTATTATTATTATTATTATTATTATTATTTTGAATACATAGGCGAATGGAGAAGACTACATAACAGTGAGCTACATAATCTTTACAGGCAACTAGATATAATAAGAACAGTTAAGTCTCATAGACTGCGATAGGTAGGATATGTGGAATGAGTGGGGGCAAAGGAAGAGATACGTGGAAACGTCTTCAAAACGTCAAGGAAAATCAATGGGCAAAACTCTGAGTTGGTAGGCCAAAAATGAGATGGGAGAATAATTTTAACCATGATTTGAGAGTAGAAGATTACACAGAGAATGATTGGAAAACAACAGCTCATGATAGGGAGAGCGGCCATGAATTTATGGATTCGATAATGCCAGTGAATGTATTATTATTATTATTATTATTATTATTATTATTATTATTATTATTATTATTATTATTATTATTATTACTATTATTACTTAATTTTAAAGATTTATGTTGTCTTCTAAAAAATGTCCTTTTCCTCTATGATGAGTTTTAAAGCAAAATTATTATTACATTTCAGCCTCAGTACTTTTTTAAATAATATATTTGTATTTTGTATTAATATGAGACAAATATTTATTTAATCAGCCAACAAGTAAAGAGGCTTGGTTGGCGCACCTTTATGTGCTCTAATGACCCAAAATACCATCTGAATTTCCTGATACAGTTTATTCTTAATGTCAAACATTGAATTTATAATAACCTTACCTTGAC
Source organism: Diploptera punctata (assembly GCA_030220185.1). Lineage (NCBI taxonomy): Eukaryota > Metazoa > Arthropoda > Insecta > Blattodea > Blaberidae > Diploptera > Diploptera punctata. Next base: position 1,709,444 of record JASPKZ010008381.1, on the reverse strand, counting down.
CCGTATACAAAGGTGACACAGTTAAAGAAATGCACAATACAAGATTTTTGCATGTCATTGATTTTGTCATTACTGTTACAAGACATTGTCATAAATGAATGCCGAGATCTAAAATTACTATTAGCGAATCCGGATGGAGTGTAGCTAATGGGGTAGTTATATGAAAAAAAAATTAAAACATATTTACAAAACCATTACCGATCCTGTATGCTGTATAAGGAAAATTCAATTTTACGTTTATACATATATATATATATATATATATATGTATATATAAACTTGTTCAAAGCGGAATCGCATGGGACCATTTTATTCCACATTAAACAAAATTCCGCATTATAAAAAAACAAAAAATTGGGTTATTTGATCCTGTTTGGTGTAAGAATAATAAATGAATTATTACTATTGCTACCATAATAAATGGTAGTAGAAAGTGAAAAATAAAAAATCGATTCAAAGTAGCGTTATCTACTGCAAAACCTCCCGTTATTAACCAATCTTAGATCATAGAGTACCGTATATGTATTTTTATGTACCTTGGATTAATTGTAGTTCCGCTGCCATTGAAAAGTGGAGTATAGTATGTACCAGCGATTTCGACGTAACGCGCAAAACAAATAGTCCGTTTCGTCAGCGTTAAAAAGTCTCTTAGACCCGTATCCAGAAATTAAAGTAAGCAGTTTCGGTTTCCACTCACTAACTATACTTTCGTCCACATCTTTTGATTTCCCGCAAATTTCATTCCACACTATATTGTGTCGTTTTTTAAAACTGTACAGCCAACCTGAAGATGCCTAGAATCGTTATTCTCTAGGGATACAGCAACAGCTAGAGCTTGACATTGGAGCATCGGTCCGGAAATTTGGAGATTTTTGATCGTGCACTTGTAAAACACTCCCACGCCACTTCCTTGATTTCTTAATTTATTTTATTATTTATTTGTTTATTTTGCTTTCCTATTCGTTTGATCATTTCCTTGCTACCATTCATTAATTATTTTTTCTTTGTGTTTTAAAATCTCAGAAACTTGAGGTTTTCCTCATTTAAATTGAGTCATTATTTCGTGTACTAAGAGTTTGTTTTTCTTTATCTTCAATCACTTTCACATTTTCGTTTAATAATGACAATGATACATACGATTTATCCATCTTTATTTCGGAAATTCAGAACGCTACCTGTGAAAGATACGTACATAATCGGTCTCAGATCTTCAACTAATTTAAGATTTTACAGTGCACTGGTTGTTTGTAAGACAGATGTCACACGCCAAATATATGTTAAGCGAACCTGTATTTCGCATAACGGGTGCAGTGAGACCAAAAGAAAATTTCAGATACCGGTAGAAAATCTACTTCACCCGGCGGCAGAAATCATCCCTTATTGTTATTTCGCCTAACGGGAATTCAATGAAGTGGAATATAATTTATTTCTCTCTCAGTCTTTCCGCCTTATAAACATATTTTTTCCGTGAATTGTATAGAAATATCCTTCCCTTTCCGCGTTGGACAGATTTTGTTTTATACAAAAAATACACGTAATATTACTATTATTTCGCCGGGACCAATAAATTTGTTCACATTGGACAGATTTCCGCATTATTCTGTTTTACTGTATATATATATATATATATAATGTAACTCACTATAGTGTCACTATCGAACCCGAAAGTTCATAGCTTCACGGACATAACCTCTCCCATACACAGCTATCCTTAGCCAATGCTTTCCAATCATCCTGTGTAAAATTTTATCTCCATCAAATTATGGTTAATGATATTCTCACACCTCATTCTTGGTCTACTTACTGTACAGCCAACCTGAAGATGCCTGGCTTTTCTCAAGTTTTCATGCATCTTTTTGTTTTGTTCACTCCTCCCACTTGTTCTACCCACCGTAGTATACGAGCCATAACTGTTTTAACTACATATGTTTCCCATTAATTCTGAAGCATATCGTTACGTTTCTCCATCTAGCGACACCATAATTACTTACTAGAAATTACATTGAGGCGATATGCTAACCACATGTCACTCGTTGATATATGTAGGTAAATAAGCTTAACTGAATTAGCTTATGGTTAATATAAATAACTGGTAAATTTAATGAAACGGTTAGTTTAAAGAAATCCCGCTAGGGTGCACCCATGTCTCCAACGAGGAAAGAATGAGGCATATACATACACTGTTAAGTAGTCTTTTCCAATCACCTGTCCGTCTCTCTGGTTTTCAAAAATTTCCCTTATATATATATCTATTCTTTCTATTATCCCACAACAGACCCGGAGGTCCTTGGGGTAGTAGGAGGTTAAGGCTCCCACTTTTTCTAGACAATCGGCACTTTATGTCAGCCGGGTTGTCAGCCCTGCGTGACGGCCGCCTTTACCCCCAGAACAAGCGTCTGGTACTCATTTCCGTTAGAGGCTGAGTCGACCCCAGGGCCATAGTGCCGCCAGAGGGTTTGGGTCAGTTTAAAAATCCTGTCCCCAACGGGACTTGAACCCTCGACCCTCCGGCTTGTAGCTCAGTGCCTTAACCACTACGCTACGGCGTGCTATATATATATATATATATATATATATATATATATATATATGAACTTTGGGTAATTTGGCCCCCTGCTTCGAATTTGTTGTTTTTCTTCTCTTAAATAAGAGATTTGAATTTTGTTTAATTACAGTGATTATCATTAGTGTTGTAACTATGAAATAGCATTGTTATTTTATTCACATATGGACACATCTTCATTAATTTATAAACTTTTTTACATTACAAGAAAGGTCCATTTTAACCTCCATACTCGGTTAAAATTGACCTCAGAGTCCACATTAGCTTTTAGTCTGTTTTTAAGTTTATTTACTCTATTAATTTATATAGACAGGCACAGATTAATCTTAAAATATTTATTATTGACTGATCATAAATAAAAAGCGTTGATATTTATTTAATGTTTTGAAAAATTATTGTAGATTATAACATTAACACGTCATTCAACTGCAGGAAGCTACGTCTTTGGGTTCAGTAAAATTGCAAGGTTATTAAATTAAATTAATTAGTGAATGTTTTTTCAGATAGCATCCTCATTGAGAAAAGATGCGTATTCGTGTAAAGTTGACCCTGAGGGTCTACATTAACCGAATAGCTTTACTTACTTCCTCACTGGCACTATCGAATCCGTAGGGACATGGCCGCGCGGACATAAGCTCTCCATACATCCCTATCCTGAACTAATGCTTTCCAATCATTCCCTGTATAATCTACTTCCCTCAAATCATAGTTAATGCTATTCTCCCACCTCATTCTTGGCCTACCAACTGGTTTACCTATAAGAAGCTTCCATGCACGACTTTCATGCCCCATACGTGTCACATGTCCTGCCCATCGCAGTTTACGAGACTTAACTGTTTTTATTATTTCTGGCTTCCTATAAAAACCATGCAGTTTATTGTTATGTAGTCTTCTCCATTCACCTATCTGTTCATCTCTCTTTGGTCCAAAATTTTTCCAAAGTACTTTATTCTCAAATACTTGTAATGTCATTTCCTCCCTTAAATGAAGAGTCCATGTTTGGCATCCATATAATATAAACCGAGGACCTTTGTTATGTTTATTGTTTTATATAGCCACCATGTCACATAATATCAAATCAAACCCGTCAGTATATTAAAACAGCATCTAGATAATAAAATATATTTAGGAGTTTTTTTCAACATTTGTTGTATTCAATAGCAGAAATTAACAATTGATTCTTAGCTTGAAACTCCTTTAAATTGGTCAATTTCATAAATATCAAAATACTAAACCCTTCTTCGGACAAATAATAAAAGAAACTGACCTTTAACCCGTCAAAGTTGATGAGGGGAAGAAGTTAATTTTTTTTTCTGTTTGAGGCAGCACCAGTTAAAGAAGATATTAACAGGGTCCACTCAAACAAAAGGGACGACATTACACAAAATTCCATATATATATATATATATATATATATATATATATAAAATATAAAAAATATAAAAAAATATTCTCTTTAATTTGCTTACTTGTTATAGATGGCAGTGAAGACCGAGTTCTCGCGACATCTAGTAATAATGGAGAATATAATACATATATAAGAAAAATAAGTGTTTGAATTGGATTCGCCTGGTAGTGTAATGGATATCACGCTGAGGTACAGACTCAGAGATCCGGGTTCGAATCCCGTCCAGGCATTTATTTTTCTTATATATATAGGGCAAACCCGGCTAATTTCGTGACACGGATAATTTCGTTATATTTTTTCTTTCGTTTGTAACGAAGTTGTACCGGCAAGAAAAACACATTTTTCTGTCTCGTACAGTAGATGGCAGAAAGTCTTTCTTACTGTGTTTTCATATTTGTGATAAGAGCGTTCGTTGGGTGTATTTTATGTTAACTTGTAGAGGAAGTGATTTCATTCTTGTTAGCAGTTGTTAGATTTATTACTTGTCTGTGTTTGAAGAACATTTTAATTAGGAATTCTTCGACACTAATAGTGAACCATGGACTCAATGTTGAAAATGTGATCTGTGGTTCCATGAAAAGTGTCAAGGGTTGACTGTTTATAAATGTGATTTCAAATGCATTGGATATAATATCATCATCATCATCATAGTACATTCACGAATTTAGGCCATTTGTTGACCTGTTTCGGCCTCAAGGGAAACACCATCCAGAAGTATTTTGAGTGGACGTCCTGGTCTTCTTCTTCCTGCAGGTTGATATCTTAACATTAGTTTGGGTGACCTTCCATTCGATGAACATGTTGTATCCATCTTGACTTATAATCAGAAATTTTGTTTTCTAAAGATTCCATGTGTAATTCTTCTAAGATGTCTTCATTTTTTTGTGATCTAGTAGTGTGTATCCTGCAGTCCTCCGAAGATATCTCATTTCAGCAGATCTAAGTCTCTGTATATCCTTTTGTTTCAACGTCCATACTTCGCTACCATACAAAAGAGTTGGAAGAGCCAGTGTTTTATACACTTTCAGTCTTGAATGCTTTTGGACTAATTGTGGCTTGAAGATAGAATTTATTAACCCTAAAATTCTTAAAAATTTAGATATTTTTGCATTTACATCCTTTTCTTCTTCATATGAGATATTGCATCCTAGATATGTAAAATTATTCACCTGCTCCAAAATTTTATTGTCTAGTACAATTTTACTTCTGACAGGATCTACACCTTGAAATGCCATAATTTTTGTTTTTTCTATAGATATTTTTAATCCATATTCTTCTGTAATTTTGTTAAGTTCATACAGACCTTTCTGTAGATTATCTTCGGAATTTGCTATTATTATATGCATATAATATGGAGAGTTATATATATATATATATATATTCGACAACTCAGCGTATATATTTCATTCATATATCCTTAACTTTAATATTCCTATTTTCTTAATATTAAGTTATAATAGACAAAAACCTTAGCATCACCAAATTAGCCTTGTTTTCTCTCGCTCTCTCTCTCTCTCTCTCTCTCTCTCTCTCTCTATATATATATATATATATATATATATATATATATATATATATATATATACTAGCTAATACCCGGCGTGCGCTGCTACTCCTAATTAAATGTTAACGTGTTTTTACCACCAGCCTTGCGCTTTTATACTTGCTCGGGTTCTGCTTATTCCGATCTTCTTATCATCAGTGAAAGACAAAAATGGTTATTGTGAGTTATCCGTAGAAGATAAACATATGCTGTTGCGTACTTTTTTTGTTGACCTTTTTGAGATATTCAATTCTGTGTACATTTATTTGGTGTATTTGGTATGGTTTAGGCAGCGTAAGTCATTTAAGCTTCAAAATAGGGACTTTATTTCACGTGTTTTACTACAAAGGGTCATTTTTAGGGGTGAAAGGGTTGAGTATTATAACTCTCTTATAACCTATGTTCATCCCTGGAATCTCCTGAACATTTTTTCAAAAAGCCCCATCTCAATTGGATGAACGGTATGGCATAGCACGCTTGCCCGGGAATCTACTCATCCCGATCTTCTTGTGATCAATGAAAGACAAAAATGGCTATTGTGAGTTATCCGTAGAAGATAAACATATGCTGTCGCGGACATTTTTGTAGAGTTTTGCGAAATATTCAATTCTGTGTGCATTCATTTGGTGTATTTGTTATGGCGTAAGTCATTTAAGCGTCAAAATAGGCACTTTATCTCACGTTTTTCACTACAAAGGGTCATTTTTAGGGGCGAAAGGGTGAATATCACAACTCTCTTATAGCCTGTGTTCATCCCGGGAATCTCTTGAACATTTTGCTAAAAACCCCATCAAAATCGGATCAACGGTATGGCCGCTCATAGAATACGAACAAACAAACCAACAAACAAACAAACAAACAAACAAACAAATAAACATTGATTTATATATATATATATATATATATATATATATGTGTGTGTGTGTGTGTGTGTGTGTGTGTGTGTGTGTGTGCGTGTGTGTGTGTGTGATATTGAATTAAATTAAGAAGGTTACTTTCGATTTCGTTTATGAGCAAATCGGATCATTTTGCTTGGAATTTCACCTAAAAAAATAGGAAATTGTTCTAAAAACAAATCTGAACCAAACTACATGTTGTGATAGGTGTAGAAAGTCTTTGGGGTTCCAGCGGCTCCTGGTCGCATTTTTACATGAGATGATCTGCCTAATATGGGGTCAAAATATGGTCAGCATTCCGGGCCTCCCAACCATTACAGATGTTCAATCTGGAGTAGGAAATTATTGTAGATATCCAAATTCTTCTTCATGTAGGATGGGCACCTGTCGCATACTGTCCGAAATTCTATGAGTAAATTACTCCTTACATGAGGACTCGAAAAAACTAATAACTTATAATATCTCTTGTAAAAATGATGACTAAAATCCTTCGGTTACAATTCGGGAAAAATATATATTCTTGCTGCCCATTTTTCGGTATTTCGCAAAGAAATTAAATATATACCGTAAAAATAATACGAAAAATTAATTCTTCAAAATGCAGGATCATCTTCTACCGTGAGGACTCGAATGCGGTAAATTCCGTAGCACTGCATGGACGAATGATGCCTTAAACACATTCTTTACGGTGCGGGATAAAAAGGATGTATCGGCCCATTTTTCGTTAGTATGCAAAAAAATCTAACAAATGCTGTTAAAATAAAACGCAAAAGTTATTCTTCAAAAAGCAGGATCATCTGTCCTTAAGAAATGGAAGATTGTCTGAAAAGCTTAATATAAAATTCTCTTAATTTACTCAGTATCAGAATGTTGGGTGATTTTTATCTTGACATAATTAAGAAACCGATCACATTTCTCTCCAATTATTCTTAATGGCTTCAAAATGGAATGCGCGTGTGTAACTGATGCTGAGGGAAGATTAGTGAAGCACAACAGGGAGGCTGTTGATTGCATCCGTGGGACGAATGAATAACGCATCAGAAAGATTGCCAATTAAATCTGCAAGACTTAGAAAACATGGGATTAGTCTGATTCTCTGTTCGGATGTGACTGGAATTCCAGTTATTACGGCGTTGGTGTAAGAAACAGAGACTAATAGTTAGTGTCCTGGTCATACAACATTCCTGTTTTACACAACATGGAATTTGCATTGAACATATACAGCGTCTATAACTAACTCACGATACTATCAATTCCGAAGGTTCATGATGAGTGCGGATGTAACCTCTCCATAAATCCCTACACTCAGGTAATTTTTCTTCAATCATCCCCTGTATTATTGAATGAATGAATAAATGAATAAGCGACCGTGTCCCATGAAGGACTAGGGCCTCCTATAAGAGGGATGAGATCAAATTTCTGTGGTTTATGTGGAGAGTGACTCCACTTGATCGGGTAGCACTGTTCTAGTCTCCACCCATCCATCCATTAGTAATTCTGCCCGATGGCAGGTCTTCCACTGCAATCATAGCATTTTCATGCTATGCTTTGCAGCTTTACTAGGGAATTATAGGTGTGGTAGGTTCCCGTTGCTTTCCACAGCGGTGAAGGATGATGATGATAATAATAAGGGTGATGATGATGGCCGGATGATTTCCGGGGTCCGTTGGGCCCTAAGCTTCCTGACATTTGTCTTACAGGTGAGGAAAATCTCCAAAAAATCTTACCTAGGAGCCTGTCCCGACGGTAATCGAATCCGGGCCCGCTGCGTGACAAGGCAGCACGATACCTCGAGAGCAAAGCGGTGGACTGTTCTAGTCTACTCTTGTGATTTAAAATACATTTTGTGATTGGACTCAATGTTTTTGACTTTTTAATAGCATACTTTTGTTTTATTTCTCGCAACTTATGAATTGATTCTACTAGTTTGGTTAGCATATTGGTTGTACTTACGTGTAGATACTGAATGTTCACACTTTTTTTATGTTAGCACTGCCTCCTTCCACACACTTCTATTACGGGTGGTGGTGGACTATTGGACTCCTACTTCTTGCTTGAAATCGTATGCCCATCTTGCGTTTGTGCCGGGCTTGTGATCTTCTGCTTGTATAGGGTCCCACATGGTGGTTTCGTGTGCCTATTTGCCGTGTTGCTGTCTCGCTACGTGGCCAGCCCATTTTCATTTTGTCACGGTAGCGAGTTGTTAGACATTTTCTGATGAAGTGAGGTTTTGTAGTCTTAACCTCCCTGAAATCATGGTTAATGTTATTCTTGGCCTATCTATTGGACGTTTTCCTTCTGGTTTCTCTATAAAAGTCTTTATGCCCCTCTTTAATTTTATATTCATTCCACATGTCCTACCTACACTCTATTTCAACCCAGGAAGTTACTACAGACCTTATGGGCTATGCCAGTGTCCCCATACCTACAGAGGGTAGATGTTGCCAAACTCATAATAACGGTATTTGTTTGTTAAGGAGGGGTGGAGCGGCAAGGTTAGCAGTACTTTTTCCAAATCTATGTACTATACATTTAAAAACGTAGTTTATTTACGGAATGCAAACTAGTTTTGTAGTAAATATGAGAGTCGACACTTTCACACATGATAGTACAGATCCGCAAGAGCTCAGTGACAAATGGCAACTGTTTTTGTCTTTAAGAGGGGGGTGGCTTGGACGGTTACAACTTACAACTATGTACCTGCTGTGTTGCAATCTTCAATTTTATATAAGGATTTCTCTCAAGAAAATACTGTTAAAATGGCAACCCAGTTCTCTATTCCAAACATACAATTACTTCCTGGGTTGAATCTGAGTGTATCACAGTGTACGATACTTAACTGTTCTCAATGTGTCCTGTTTCGTATAAAAATAATGTAGCTTAATTATATTTAATCTTCTATGTTCACTTATCTGTTCATCTCTCTTTAGTCCAAAAATGTTCGTAAGAAAACGTTATTTTAAAATACTCATTATATTTTTTGTTCCCATAAAGTAAGTGCTCAGGTTTTGTATCCATATAACTGGAAGAATAACATATGTTTTCAGTTTAACTTTTTTTAGAAAAGTTAGGATGACAAAAGTAATAATATATTTTTAAAAATGAGCCCATCTTTAATTCCTTTCTGCACCTCATTCCTGTTTGTAATTTGTGTCCTGATGCATTTGAATTCACCCAACCCTACATTACAAGAACATGACTGTGGGGAGAAGATTTGTAACTCTGGATAACACATGCCTAGTTTTTTACCTACAAGGACAGGGAGGCCCTCCCAGGAAGAATGATTAGCCCATTGCCATAGCGAATACAATAAGATACATTTTGAGATTGAAGTTTTAATCGGTTACATATCAAAATAAGTACACTATTTGTGCATTACACTTAATATAATAAGCCACACTTCTCGCATTTAATGCTAGACTAAAGGTCCCAAAAAGTTTTGACAGCGAAGTAATGCAACACTCTGTATAAGATACATGTTGTGATTGAAGTTCTAATTGGCTAAATATCAAAATAATTACAATCTTTATGCATTATTTTTATAATAAGCCACTCTTTTTGCATTTATTACTATACTAAAGGTCCCAAAATGTTTTGACAGCGAGGTAATGTAACACCTGTACAATTCCTACACTCCTATTTACCTGGCGTCCAGATTTGAGAAGTTATCCTCTTACCACAATATTGACACTAAGTCACAAGATAGCAGTCTGCTAACAATTCCTCTTCATAGCACTTCCTCCTATACTACTTCCTTCACAGTTGCCTCTGCCCGCTCCTGGAATTTCCTTCCCGAAGATATCAGGGGTTACCGCACACTTGGCACTTTTAAGTCACGCTTTTACAGTTACCTGTTGTCTAATAATTCTGTTTTTTCTCAATTTATTTAAATTTATACTATGTCAATAAACTTTTCTCTTTTTTTATATACCTTGTACATATTATATATTTAATTCGTTAAATTTCGAGTAAATCAAAATGCATTAAAACTATTAATTGTATTGTATTTATAACATATAATCGTTTATGTATATTGTAATTTAAATGCATGACTATTTTTGTGTATTTTTTAAAACCTGATTGAGTGGCAGACAAGGCCTTAAGGCCTTAACTCTGCCAGATAAAATAAAGCTTTTTTTTTTTGATTGCGGATGAGCCCATGTAGGACTGCGCTAAGTAATTAGAGGCGTTTCCTTTGAGCCCAAATTTCTTTCATTCTTTTGCTATGAGCTTGTTTCCTATCATCTGTCCAAGTTGTTCCAGTTTTTTTCTTCGGTTTGTCCTCTTGGTCAACTTGCCACTTATTCACCTTAATTCTAAATATATCTCTGTTTGGGATATCTTCTTTAGTAATTCCTGCCAATTTTAAGTCCTTTTTGACTTCATCAATCCACTTCACAGTATCCACTGGAGCTTTACTTCTGTTTTCGTAGAATTCCATTATCTGTTGTTATCCATTATTATTCATCATCATCATCATCATCATCACTCCAAGGATTAGGCAATTGCCCGTTCCGACTTCATATTGCATCAGCCCAACGTCTTCTAGGTCTTCCAACATCACGCCTTCCTCTTGCTTGATAATTTCTGGCTAACAATGGATATCTCTCCTTGCTCATTCCATCCATGTGATCAATCCATTTCTGTCTGTAATTCGTGACTTTATCCAACAAAGGCTGTACTTTCAATTCTTCTCTTATATCCTCATTTCTTATTCTATCAAGTCTTGTACATCCTTTTACTTGTCTTAGGAACCGCATCTCTGCCGTCTGTATTCTATCCTTCTGTCTTTTCACTGGAGCCCAAGTTTCACATCCATACAATATTGTGGGAACCGCCATAACATTATACATTTTTATCTTGGTTTCTTTTCTAATTTTATTTTTGAATGTTCTCTGTATTGTTCCACACACCGTCTGAAATTATTTATTTTGGAGTCAATATCTCTTTCCACATTGTAGCCAACATCACAGCCCAAATATTTGAAACTAGACACCTGTTCTATACTTTGATTTTCTAAAATAATTTTGGTTCTCACTGGATCTCTTCCTCTAAAAGCCATGGTCTTCGTTTCCTTACAGAAATTTTTAGATCGTATAATTTACATATTTCATTTAATGCATGCATTGATTTCTGTAAGTCGTCTTCATTTTTCTGTATTATGATTACATCGTCAGCAAATAAAAGATTATTTATGCACATTTTATTATCCATTCTTATTCCTGGATTTAAAAAACTTTCCATTTATTAAAAATATCGTTATATATATATTAAACAAAGTGGGTGATAAACTACATCCTTGTCGTAATCCAGTATTTGTTTTGATTGCATCTGTTCTTTTGAATCCGGTATCTATAATTATATTTGTGTCTTCATATAATGTCTTTATTGTTTCTACAAGGCACAGCGGGTATCCTTTCATTCGTATATTTCCCATAATTTTTGTCTGTTTACTCGATCGAAGGCCTTATCCAAATCTATAAATCCTATGTGAGTTTCTAAGTTATGTTCTCTTCTCTTTTCTATGAGTTGTTTCAGTGTAAAGACATTGTCTATACATGACCTTCCCTTTCTGAATCCACTTTGATTTTCACTTATTATTACTTCTGTTATGTTTCTCAATCTATTATTTATTATTATTATTATTATTATTATTATTATTATTAACATACATGTTGTGATTGAAGTTCTAATTGACTAAATATGAAAATAATTACACTCTTTATGCATTATTTTTATACTAAGCCACTCTTTTTGCATTTAATACTAGACTAAAAGTCCCAAAAAGTTTTGACAGCGAAGTAATGTAGCACCCTGTACAAGATATGTGTTGAGATTGAAGAGGTGCAGAATGTTCATGAAGACTTGTGAGAGTCTTGTGAATGACTTTGCAAAGAGTTAGCGTCAGAATGACAAAGTTGTGTAAATTTATGTCAGTTGAATGCCACCTACGCATTGTGTGGAGACATGCCTGCATGGCATTCATGACAGATGACTTTAAGCATTAAGTCTGTGCCACAGAATACCAAGATGTCCTCATCTAGCATTCTTTATATTGAATGGGAAGTGGATCTAATGCCTTCTTTCCAATTCCGCCTCTCAACAAAATCGCTTTCTCATAGGTCATACGGTGATATTCTATTAAGAGATGATTTTCACGAATTTTATGCAGAAGGAGGTACAAAGCTAGAAACCTCTTTAAATATTTTTTTAAAAAGTCTCTCAAACAAGAACTACGTAAACTAAGCGAAGTTCACAGCAAGTCGAACTTAGGGTCGCTCTTTGTGATTTACGGAATTTTACTTTTTAGTCGACTCCGAAAGAAGCTATTAGGTTTCTTCTCGTGGAAAAAAAAAATAGTAATAATTTTTTTCTTTTACATTTCTCCATCGATCCTTTGTATTATCCAACGAAATGTACCATAATATATAATAATAATAATAATAATAATAATAATAATAATAATAATAATAATAATAATAATAAGCATTACTGCTATAAAATAAGTGTTCTCTTTAAAGTGCCTAATCGTTATAGTAGCCACGAGCTGGCAGTTCGACCGATGTCCCCCTGCATCTTATGAATTGAGAATTATATATATATATAAGGAACAAAAATAAATTGTTGTCCTAGGATTACTTAATGGCGCAATTGGAAGCGCACTAATGATAGAGCTAGAGGTCTCGGGTTCAAATCCCGGCTCAGACATTTATTTTTCTCTTCATGTAATGTATATATATATATATATATATATATATCATGACTGTTAAAAACCTCTAGCGCCCGTACTTTCAGTTTAATCAAAACAAAACTTGGCACATGGGAATTAATTAGAAACTATATCAAGTTCGTTGACCAGCAAATTCGTAACATAATGTTTAGGTGTTCGTCTGAAACGAAATTTTCTAGGGTGATGAATTTTTTCGGGGTTTTACGTCACCTGTAAGACAAATGCCAGGAAACTTAAAAGGCCCAAACGGTCCCCAAACATCATCTGGTGATCATTATAATCATTAACATATTCATTAAGTTTAGGAGTTCAGAGTTAATGTATCTCCTGGCGTACCATTACCATTATCATCACCTATCATATATCATCGGGGCAGCGTAACTCCGCCTTCCAGGATCCCCAACCTCAGAAGTGGGTTACAATAACTCCATGCCAGGAGAGAATATCAGAACGTCGAAATAAAAAGGTGGTGGCATTGAATAAATAAAATAATTTTAGTTGAACTTCGATTCACTTCTACGTAAAAAATACAAATTTAAATGCTTCTTCTACGTCGACATTTATGTCAGTAAAAAGTACCAATTCATCTCTTGTATTCCCAAATACAATGACTTCGTGGACCTACGAGTTTAGAGTGCACGATCTGTAAGTTGCTTAGCTTAAAATAATTTCTAAGTACAAATTCAAATTTGAAATGCCTCTTAAATAATAATATTTGAATCGATATTTATAAATCCGTTATTAGTACCAATTCACCTCTCATTTCTCCAAGTACAACAATGACATCATGGACCTACCAGTTTAGAGTGAGCGAGCTATAAGTTTAACTTAACTTAAAATCATTTCTAAGTACAAATTCACATTTGAAATGCCTGTTAAGTAATAACAGATGAGTTGATATTTTTTAAGTTAGGATATACAGAGACTTAGATCTGCTGAAATTAGATACCTTCGGAGGACTGCAGGATACACACTACTAGATCACAAAAAAAATGAAGACATCTTAGAAGAATTACACATGGAACCTTTAGAAAACAACATTTCTGATTATAAGTCAAGATGGATGCAACATGTTCATCGAATGGAAGATCACAGAATACCCAAACAACCTGCAGGAAGGAGAAGACCAGGACATCCACTTAAAAGACTTTTGGATGGTGTTTCTCTTGAGGCCGAAACAGGTCAACAAATGGCCTAAATTCGTGAATGTACTATGATGATGATGATGATGATGATGAAGTTAGTCACTAGTAACAATCCACTTCTTGTTTGCCCAAGTACAACAATGACGTCACGGATCCGAAAATTTCGAGTGCGCGGGCTATTTACGATTGTACTAGGTATATTGTTGAATGAAACTGTAGCACTTGTGAAGGTCTTGATGCCACAAGCCGTTATTCGAAAAAAACGCCGACTTATTTTGATTTTAGTAAACTAATACATATAAAAGCGTTGATAGGGTAAGAGTTTTATATTTAGTGCAGAATGTTTCTGTAAAATGTGTGCTTTCAAAGTAGACCTCTTACTTGTTTTATTAGTGCTTTAATCCATTCCAAAGTTCCAGGATATTGTAATGAAAATTTAAGTAGCTTTATTGGTTCAAAAATTAAAGTTTGTAACGATTTTAAACGGGATTATAATTATCTCTGTAATTTTAAATGAGTTTTAAAAATAATAGGGAATTTAAGAATATTTTTAATGATGGAACTAACTGCATTCCCTGGTGTAGGAATTCTGCGCTTTATTTGACTCTCATTCTAGAAAGAAGGAGTGGAATGCATCCCATCATTAGCAACGTTGCTTGCCTCTAATTGGAACCTTGCTAATTATACAAAAAAAGTGCCTTGCTCTCTCTCAGAAACTAAATACTTCAACGTTACCCTTCCTTCAATAGAGTTACACTTGATATTAACAGCTAGTTGATTCAGCTCTCTCTCTCTCTCT
Organism: Diploptera punctata; assembly: GCA_030220185.1. NCBI lineage: Eukaryota > Metazoa > Arthropoda > Insecta > Blattodea > Blaberidae > Diploptera > Diploptera punctata. The sequence continues at coordinate 1,694,360 of JASPKZ010008381.1, read as the reverse complement.
CTCTCTCTCTCTCTCTCTCTCTCTCTCTCTCTCTCTCTCTCTCTCTCTCTCTCTCTTATAGACATACTTCAATTAGCTCAAATAAAACATGGCAGATCCCACTAAAACAAGAGTCCTTTGACTTCAGAATAAATTCGACATTATACAAATTCCTGAAACGTTAAGGAAATGTTTGCCTCTTTTACACTGGAAATAATCAGTGTTCACTTTTGAACTTGAAAAAAAAAAGTCTATCATGAAGGAACTGCCTAAACTAAGAAACAGTAATTCCTCAGCAAGTTGAATACATTTTAGGATTTTCCTGGTTTACGGAATATACATTTATGTTGTTAAGTAAATTACATATAATGGCAAATGAGGGATATTTTGAAAAAGTGTCTGAATTCAAATACCTCATCATCATCATCCGGTATGATGGCAGCTGCCGCCGTCTTCCGGAAACCAAACACCATTCCTCTCTGTCAATCCATTGATCTTCCTTCAATCCTCTGAGATTCATAGCTGCTTGTAACCCTTCTATCCAATTTTTCTTCGGTCTTCCTCTCTTCCTCCTTTCAATTGGGATCCATTCCATAACACTTTTAGGCAATATTTGCTCTGGCATTCTTTTGACATGGCAATACCACTGTAATCTTTTCTTTTCTATAATGTCTATGATGTCCGGCTCGTCTTATACAACCATAATTTCCTATCCGAGGCATGGTGTTTGACTTGTTAGCATTTTTTATGATGTACGAGGAGCTGGGGGACGGGTAATTTTTGTTCAAGGTTTTCTTCATCTAGCCTTTGATAGTCCAGTATCTTACTGCAAGGCAGCAGCGCTTCAAATACCTAAGAACAATAATATTACAAACAGGAATGAGGCGCATAAAGATGTAAGCTCAATTCTGGAAATGTATGTTATTATGTATCACAGGAACTCTTGTCATCCCAACTTCTCTGAAAAAAAGTTAAACAGAAAAGGTATAAAACTGTTATTCTCCCAGTTATATTCAGATGGAGGGTAAATATGGGCTCTTAATTGAAGGGACGAGAAAAGGCTATGAGTATTTAAGCATAACGTTCTTAGGGGGAAAAAAATGAACAGACAGGTGAATTGAGAAAATACAATGAGATGCATGATCCATATAGGAAATCTGATTTAATAAGAGCACTTAATTATTTAATGTACGTGGGTAGTTAATGATATATTAAGGCAATTTTGAAGAAGTGGCTGAATTCGAATACCTAAGAGCAATAATTACAAACAGCAATGAGTTCCATAAAGAAATTAAACATAGGCTCAATTCTGTAAATACATGATCTTATGCATTACAGCGACTCTTGTCGTCCTTCTCTCAAAAAAAGTTAAACTGAAAATATATAAAACTGTAATTCCCCCAGTTATATGGATGCAAAACTTGGACTCACGCTTTATTCTATTTGTTTATTTATTTAGAATTGTAGAGTTAAGGTCATGTTCCTTGTTTTCCACACACCAGGACAAACATATGTTACCGATACATTAGAATATAGCATTCACATTTAGCTCTAATATTAATACTAAATAAATATATTATCAATAAGATAATACAAGATTAAGATTGATAATACAATAATGTTAATGATAGTTAAAACTAAAACTAAAGCTACTTATATAATGTGTACAAGCAAGATAAATTAAATTGTTTAGTAGACTATCCCTATCTAATGTACATAAAAATACAAGAAAAATAATGAGATATAAAAAAATTAATTTGTCGGTTGTACAATATTTAAAACAAATATTTGTTAATCTTAATACAATTTTCATAAAATAAATTTAATTATGAATTGTTAAAAGAATACTGTCAGTGAGGTTTATTAGTTAATCTTTAAATAATTATTCAATTGTCCACCGCTGTGGTCTCGATGTAGCGTGCTGCCTTGTCACGCAGCGGGCCCGGGTTCGATCCCCGGTCGGAACAGTTTTTCTGGGTGAGGTTTTTATCGGGGTTTTTCCTCACCTATAAGACAAATATATAAAACTATTATTCTACCAGTTATACTATATGGGTGCGAAACATGGACTCTTAATTTAAAGGAGGAAAGGAGATTACAAGTATTTGAGAATAAAGTACTTAGGAAAATGTTTGGACCAAAGAGAGATGAACAGACAGGTGAATGGAGAAGACATAACAATGAACTACATGGTCTTTATAGGAAGCCAGATATAATAAGAACAGTTAAGTCTCGTAGACTGCGATGGGCAGGACATGTTGCACGTATGGGGAATGAAAGACTTGCACGGTAGCTTCTTGTAGGAAAGCCAGAGGGAAAACGCCCAGTTGGTAGACCAAGAATGAGGTGGGAGAATAACATTAACTATGATTTGAGGGAAGTAGATTATACAGGGGATGATTGGAAAACATTAGCTCAGGATAGGGATGTATGGAGAGCTTATGTCCGCGCGGCCATGAACTTACGAGTTCGATAGTGCCAGTGAGTAAGTAAGTATAAGACAAATATCAGGAAACCTTTAAGGCCCAAACGGTCCCCGAAATCATATGGTCATCGTAATCATCATCATTCATATTGATCTTAGATTAAGCTTAGGATTAGGAATTCGCCTGACGCACCACTATCATCATCATCCTAAATATCATCGGGGCAACGTAACCCCGCCTTCCAGGCCCCCAACCACAGAATGGGTTATAATTACGCCATGCCAGGAGACAACCTGGGGCATTTGAAAAAAATCTATTTGTTTTTAAACGATTTTTAGTTTGACAGTCTCTGACGTAAGGGGGAAGGGAAATCCATGTTCTGACAAGTGAAACCTTAAAAGAGTGAATGATACACAGTGAGATGAGGAGAGATACATAGAACAATGTTCTGACGGGATCGAGTGTCAAAAGTATGTGTGTCGGAGAGTCTAATGAAGCGACAAGATAAATAATTAGACGATGATGTGTGAATGGATAGTCCTACGATATCTTAGACGAAGCCACCATAGTTGTTCCAGGGACGGTGAAACATGATATAATTTTCGAATACCACAAATAGAACGCACAAAACCAGTACGTATAAACACATTGAAGTCTTCGAGTAAAAAAAAAAAGTAGGGTATATAAGTCTATAAAAAGAGTGGCGTATCACAATAATCAAAATGGGGCACTGCAAGTATTTCTATTAACATTTTCCTTAGAGTGAAAGGCAAAAAAAATCTTATGTTGCACCGTATAGGTGCTGGATCAAACCGTTATTGTTGATAACTATTTTGATTGGAAAGCATAGATTGTTCAAATTGTGACATTTTTGCCCGGGCCCATAGAGGCAAAGAGGAATTCAACTTTCTTACTCAATTCTCCCAATATGTAATGCTTACTGACTTATAAAATACAATCGTGGAAGTTTTGGGATAAAGGAACTAACACCCGCTTGAGCAAGCTTTTGGAATTTGACTTTGATATCTGACTTATGGTAACTACTGAATGAATAGGCATAAGTAAAAAGCACAACTAAAGCTTTTAATGCGAGTCCAAATATATAGTCAGATATAATATAAAGATAAATAAATAAATATTCGATTTACAAAGAAAAGAAATCATAATAGATCATCTATACAAAAATAAAATATGATATAAATTAACATACATACATACATACATTATCACTCACTCTAGTCCAGCCTCGGGTTGGGGGAAATACTGTCCTAGCGTCCCCACCCTGGCTTACTGGACTAAACAAACAAAACCAGCTCTCCTGAGCTGTTCTGACCAGACTCCAACGGTGACTAAGTAGATGATGATTCGATGTTACAAAACACAGCTATTTATGAGAGTTCACAGGGAGAGGGGGAATGCGCTATAGCACAGGGTGCGCACTAGGAAAGGAAAGGATAAAGTAAAGTAAAGTAAAGCAAAGTGATCCCACAACAGACCCGGAGGCCCTTGGGGTAGTAGGAGGTTAGGGCTCCCACTTTTTCTAGACAATCGGCACTTTATGTCAGCCGGGTTGTCAGCCCTGCGTGACGCGTGCCCCCATGGAAAGGAAAGGATAGATAGGAAAGCTTTTGGCACTGTTCATAAAGATGAAACTTGAGATGGAGACGCGATGACGTATAGTTTGCGCAGTAAGACGTAATTCCTGTATCGAAATGTCCATTTCGGTACAATGTGATTTAATGAAAGTATTATTGAAAAGACTGATTTGCATGTGTTATTTATTTGTGTATTCCAATTTAGGTTGCTATCCATAAATAGGCTACTCATAAAATGTTTACTGGTCCCGCGCCGTAGCCGAGCGGTTAAGGTAAGAAGCCTTGGCGCAGAGCTACGGGACTTGCGCTGGTTCGAGTCTCCATGGGGGAAGAAATTTTCTCATGGTATTTCGGCCAGTATGGGACCGGTGCCCACCCAGCATCGTGAGGCAATTGGGTAGCTTCAATAAGTAGCGGCTCCAGGTTGAGGAACCAGCTATAACGGCTGGGGGACTCGACATGCTAACCACATGTCACCCCTACACTGGCTGTTGATCATCTACCTCTGTGATTGACACATGTGGATGTGAAGGGCCAGCAGCCGGCTGGTAAAAGGGCAACCGCTGAAAAGTGGAAAGACCCTCAACCGGATAAAATGTTTACTGTCTCATTATAAGGGATTTGAACCCCATTAAGTGACACGTGCGAGACTGTATTTACTTTATGGGAGGAGAGAATATTAAGAGTATTTAAGAATACAATTCTTAACAAAATATTTTTGTACAGGGTATAACAGGACCTCACCGACAAAATGGAAGGGATGATACGCCATTCAAAGAGGACCATTTTTTGTGAAGGAACATATAGTCGCAAAGACTTCGTTTATGAGTTATGTGTAGGTGAAGGTGTTAACTCGTAAGGGTCCGAATTAAATACAAACAATTGTACACGTATCATTTTATTGAAAAAGACATGTTTTTTACAATAAGTGCTCAAACAATAAGTATTTTGACGACGTCAAAAATACTCCTGCCATGATTGGCAGTGCTGGCCGATCGTTGCTGTGACGATATCAAAAATGAAATCAGGCGCAGGGTCAACTGTTTGAACAGTTATTGTAAAAACATGCCTTTTTCAATAAAATTGTATGTGTACAATTGTTTGTATTCAATTCCGGCCGTTACTGGTGAACGCCTTCATCTGTCTATAACTCATAAACAACATGTTTGCAATTATATGTTCCTTCACAAAAAATTATCCTCTCTGCATGGCCTATCATCCCTATTTTTCTGTCGGTGAGGTCCTGTTACACCCTGTATATAGACAGGCGTACGGAGAAAATGCGTAATAATGAAATTCATGATCCATATAGGAAACCTGATTTAGTAATAACAGTTAAGTCTCGTAGACTGCACTATTGGCCGATAGCGAGGAGATACTAAAGGACAACACGCACACACTATTGAGTAACACTGAGAAATTGGGACTGGAAGTAAATATCAATAAAACTAAATATATGGTCACACGTAGAAATACATTATATAATGGAAATGGACAGCTAATGACAAATGAGGGAAATTTTGAGGAAGTGGCTGAATTCAAATACCTAGGAACAATAATCACAAATAGGAATGAGATGCACAAAGAAATTAAGCATAGGCTCAATTGTGGAAATGCGTGCTATTATGCATTGCAGAGACTCTTGATGTCCCAACTCCTTTCAATAAACGTTAAACTGAAAATATATAAAACTATTATTCTACCAGTTATATTATATGGGTGCGAAACATGGACTCTTACTTTAAGAAAGGAAAGGAGATTACAAGTATTTGAGAATAAAGTACTTAGGAAAATTTTTGGACCAAAGAGAGATGAACAAACAGGTGAATGGAGAAGACTAGATAACAATGAACTGCATGGTCTTTATAGGAATCCAGATATAATAAGAATAATTAAGTCCCGTAGACTGCGATGGGCAGGACATGTTGCACGTATGGGGAATGAAAGACTTGCATGGAAGCTTCTTGTAGGAAAGTCAGAGGGAAAACGCCCAGTTGGTAGACCAAGAATGAGGTGGAAGAATAACGTTAACTATGATTTGAGGGAAGTAGATTATACAGGGAATGATTGGAAAGCATTAACTCATGATAGGGATGTATGAAAGAATTTATGTCCGCGGGGCCATGAACCTACGGGTTCGATAGTGCCAGTGAGTAAGTAAGTAAGACTGCAATTGGTATGACATGTGGAACGAATGGGAAATGCACAAGAGGTAAGGACACATCGTGTAAGAATTTTATAGGGACCCGTTAAAGGTAGGGCAAATAGGTTGTGCAAGAATCAGGAGGGAGATTAACATTAACCATGATTTGAGGGAAGTAGATTACACAGGGGATGATAAAAAAAACAATTTTCTCAGGATAGTGATGAATGAAAAGCTTATGCCCACCCGGCTATGGAACATCGGGTGCTATAGTGCCAAAGAGTTAGTTATACTCATTTTTTTACACCTCTTTGCAATTGTATCCCCTTTATAATGTGTTGAACTTTAAAATTATAACTCTGAATAGCAGATACTGGAAAACAAGTTAGCCTATAGGTTAGGATATTAACAAATATTTAAATTCCTGCTGTTTCAAAGTAAATAGTTTATGTTGCATATGACGAAGTGAAATAAATTTGCTAATAGAATTGCTAATTGGTAGGAAGTGCTACAGAATCTGGATTATCATTGAGGAAGGGAGTTATCAACACAGTGCTATTAGACCTATTAACACGGGCTAACAGCAATAACTATTACACTGCGCAATATAATTACCGTATCCAGGTAATTACGCGATTCGCATTCACACTATCTGCATTTTCCAATGCTCATCTAATTATGCGCACAATCATAAAACATCGCTCTGATTCTTGATGTCACCAGGATATGATTTTGCTACATATGGACACTGGGTCATCTATATACAGAGGTGAATAAAATCATAAACAGATAGTCATTTATATGCCAGATTTGCTGCGTTAATAACTGGATCACATTCTGCAAAATGGAGCCAACTCTCGAATTAGAACTATACTGTTCTTGTCAAAACTGCTTTCAAAAACATTAAACTGAAAGTATATAAAACTGTTATTCTCCTAGTTATTGTATATGGATGCGAAACATGGACTTTTACTTTAAGGGAGGAAAGGAGATTACGAGTATTTGTAAATAAAATTCATAGGAAAAATTTTTGTACCAAATAGAGATGAACAGACAGGTAAATGGAGAAGACTAAATAACATTGAGTTAGGCTACATTATCTTTATAGGAAACCAGATATAATAAGAACAGTTAAATCTCGTTGACTGCAATGGGAAGAACATATGACATGATTGGGGAATGAAAGAGGTACTTGGAAGCTTCTTGTAGAAAAATCAGAGAAAAACGCCCAGTTGCTAGAGCTTTTTAGTACAAGTGTGGGAGTTTCAGATTTTGTAACTGGTTCTTCTAGATTTAGCTGAATGTTAATTGGTTCAAAAGTAAGAGGGTTTTCTCTGATCAAAATGTTTTCTTTAGATTTAGGAAGATTCAAATCTGTTTTTATTTCCGTTACTTTAGACAAAAAGCTTGTTTGTTTTTTCAACTTGGTTGGTTGTAACTGTCTTTTTCCCCATTTTGATGTTGTTAACCGTAACATTTTTTCGTGTTGTGTTATTGCCTGTTTCTCTAAAGTTAGAAAACGTAAAAACCAGAAAAAGCACCCCACGCTTTTGATGGCAAAATTATTTTTTTGTAGATAACTCTAGTTTTATTCTATAAGTGTTCGAGATGATTTTTTTGTTGACCACTTTAATTATATCCCAAGCGTGTTGAAAATTAAAATTATTTTTCATTTATTAGTTCGGTTTTCTAATAAAGCGTGTTGTTTCAGTTTTTTAAACTATTATTTATACATGTACTAAAAGGTATGATTGCAACATAGTATAATGAGAAGTTAGACTTATGACTCTCTTTTGTTTTGGTTCCACACACAAACAGTTGAATAGTGCAATGAGAAGTAAGACTCTTGACTGTCTTTTATCTTGATTTCACATACAAACAGTTGAATAATATAATTATGCTATCTGTATTGCAATCTTATCTTTAATACCTATAATTCCGAACTCTAGTTATAAGTAAGGAGAGAATACCAGAAATGTTGAAATGACAATATGGTGGCATTAAATTAAAAGAGAAACTATGAGATCGCGAAAATACATTCCGAATAGACCCATCATAACAAGTTTAATACTCTGGCTTCTGTTAACATCACGGTTTTTAGAGTCTCCACCATCAAGTGTGTATTGTTGGAAGTACTTCTGAGATTAGTAAGAAGCCAGAAGTGTGCTCGTAACATTAAGTTTCTATTTGAGCTGCGTGTAATGGACAGAATACTAAACAAGTTGAATATCTTTCGATGCGAGTTTAAAAATAAAAATTATCTTACACGCCAAAAAATATAGAAACCGATATGCTTGTCATATGTTCGGTGTTGCAGAAACGTCCGACGATGGCGTCTTACCTTAAGCTAAAATTATATAATTTGTATGCGATTGTAAGGTGTACCCCAATTTTTTAGATCCAATGATTCGGTTAAAAATGCGCCTTATATTCGGAAATATGAGTGCCTCAGTGCTATAGATGCCTAACCCACAATTTAAAACATTATGCTTTTCCCTGTAATTGCACTAGAAATAATCATCTCTGTCAGAGCCACATCTGCCTATAACATTATGGATGAGTAAAATGTTATAGGAAAATATGGCTCTAACAGAGATGATTATTTCTAGTGCAATTACAAGGAAAAACATATTTTTTTAAAATTGTGGGTTAGGCACCTATGGGACACAGGCACTCATATAAAAAACTCATATAAAAAGTTTGAATTACCATCTTCCTCAGTAAATAGAAACATTTTGTTATTCTTTTAGTTGAAGTAAAATGTAGGCCTATATGTTTATTTTTCTATTTTTTTAATTTTCATTGACATTTAACTTTAATTGCATTTTTATAATTTCAGTTGTTTTGATTACTTTTAGCAAAATGAGGTCCAATTTCAGTTATCCCGTAAAGAGGCTCGGCTAAAGTGGTACAGAAAATTGTGATAATGTAAACATATGTAACTGATATTTGTTAAACGCGAACACATGTAATACATTACAATTACATTAAAAACCTCCAACATTACTAACAAGTGAACGCATACAAGTGGCTCAAACATAAACATTATTATGTTAGTTATATGGGAGTGTGAATAGCTCCTGATGACACTTTCGGCCTCTTTAATTGAAACTGATACACTATATATTAGGCCTATATGGTATATTTTATATATTATTTATTAAATAATTAACTAACTCACTGGCATAATTGAAGCTGAAGTATCAAGGCTGCTCAGACAAAAAAACTCTCCATTATATCCCTATCCTTAGTTAATTTATAAATCATCCTCTATATAATCTATTTACCTCAAATCATGGTTAATATTATTCTCCCACCTCAATCTTGGTCTACCAACTGGACGTTTTCCCTCTGGTTTTCCTACAAGAAGCTTCCATATACTTATTATATTCCCCATTCGTGCCATATGTCCTGCCATCTTAGTCTACGAGATTAAACTTTTAGTATTATGTCTGGCTGCCTATAAAGACCATGTAGTTCAATGTTATGTAAGTCCTCACCATTCACCGTCTTTGCATTTCTCCTTGGTCCAAACACTTTCCTAAGAACTTTATTCTCAAATACTCGTAATCTTTTTTTCATATCATAAAGTATGAGCCCATGTTTCACATCAATAACTGGAAAAATAACAGTTTTATATATTTTCGGTTTAATCTTTTTTTAGAGAAGTTGAGGTGACAAGAGTCCCTGTAATGCATAATAGCATGCATTTCCATTTTGAGCCTATGTTTAATTCCTTTGTGTATCTCATTATTATTTTTAATTATTGTTCTTAGGTATTTGAATTCAGTCACTACTTAAAAATTTCCCTCATTTGTCATTAGCTGTCCATTTTCATTATATAATGTATTTCTATGTGTGAACATATATTTAGTTTTACTGATGTTTACTTCTAGTCCCAATTTCTTAGTGTTGCTTAATGGAGTGTGCGTGTTGTTTCCAACCATCCAATAATGTATAATTTACTTCCCTCTAATCATGGTTAATTTTATTCTCTCGCATCATTCTTAGCTTTCCTACTTGTTACTTTCCCTCTTGTTAACCTCCAGGAAGTTCGCCTTGTCCTCATGGAGTATCTTGCGTGCTTAGAAGTCCCCTAGAGCTATGCCGGCAGTAGCATTGCCACCGAAATAGCTATCCATGTCGGACAAGTCGAAGGCGATAAGCCAAACGAAGAAAGTACCTTGGTCGAAAGAGTGACAATCTTTCACCTTAAAAATGTTGGTTACAGCCAAGGTTTTGACCTTTAATTGATGCTACCATCTAATGACTGCAGTTAAAAAGTTTGAAGCTTTATAGCTAACGAATACGATTCCACCGATCACAGTGACTTGGAGTTATACTCCAAGCGAGAAAAAAATTAAACGTCAAAATTATCATAAGTAATGCCACGAGTGATTTCCAATTTATCTAGAGAATTTGGAAATCAAGAGTGGCATTTGTTAGGACTATTTAACGAATAAAATTAAGCTGTTTACTCACAAATCATTATTTAACTGTAGTTATTTCAAAATATTTATAGATTTAATGCAAACGGCGATGTTTGAAAACAAATGAGAAACGATAGGTACGCTTCTACTGCTTCTTTTGTTTATCACTGCAACCAGATCATACTATTTATTGCCAAAGGAACGCAATATTGTAAGAATGCTCTCTAGTGGAGAAAAAATGAAACATCAATCTGTATATTAATTCATTTCTGATGTCGTATGATGTAAATATTACAATTATATTTTTCTGGATTATTACCTGGGAAAAAATACATTTAAGAAAGTCAAACAGTGGTTTCTTTTTTTGGTGGTATAATAAATTGCTACAAATGTTGACATGTATGCACTATATATACAATCTGGTAGCCGTATTTCTTATAGGCTCAGTCACTGCAAAATAACGGTCAGACCTGTTCAGAATATTAAAAAGGAGGAGCTTTGTTTAATATATGGTAATTATAACACTGATAAATATTTCGTGAAACACGACTCTGATTGGTTGTAAAACAGAAATCATTGAAACGTGATTGGTCATTGACTCCCATTTGGGGCATGAGTTAAATAGTCATAAGTAATGCCACGAGTGAATTTATCTAGAGAATTTGGAAATCAAGAGTGGCATTTGTTAGGACTATTTAACGATTAAAATTAACTGTTTACTCACAAATCATTATTTAAATATAGTTATTTAAAAATATTTATATATTTAATGTAAACGGCGATGTTCGAAAACAAATGAGAAATGATTGGTATTATAGCCTCACTCTGATGGTTAACAGTTTATATAAAAGCGGGTGCCGCGCGGCAATGCTTGACATGCGGTGTTGTCACGTTTCTCATAGCGCTATGGGCGTTTATTACTGATTATTTATTTTATTATTTATTTTTTATGTTATTATTTGGTATTGTTTAAGTTTTAAAGGGGCACGCCGTAGCGTAGTGGTTAAGGCACTGAGCTACAAGCCGGAGGGTCCAGGGTTCAAGTCCCCTTGGGGTTAGGATTTTTAAACTGACCCAAACCCTCTGGCGGCACTATGGCCCTGGGGTCGACTCAGCCTCTAACGGAAATGAGTACCAGACACTTGTTCTGGGGGTAAAGGCGGCCGTCACGCAGGGCTGACAACCCGGCTGACATAAAGTGCCGATTGTCTAGAAAAAGTGGGAGCCTTAACCTCCTACTACCCCAAGGGCCTCCGGGTCTGTTGTGGGATCACTTTACTTTTTTTTTAAGTTTTAAAATTAAAATTATATACGTATTTGTTTAATAAATAATTTAATTCCAACATCATTACATAATTTTAATATCCATACAAAATCATGCTGAAAATATTATTATATTTATTATTATTATTATTATTATTAGTATTATTATTATTATTATTATTATTATTATTATTATTATTATTATTATTATTATTATTGACTGTTCGGTCTGAAATTTTTTCCCATGGCCGCCATATGTTCAAATCACTTATAGCCCTATATAAACTAATATAATATGTAGATATGGTATTATTATTCTAGCTACATATAATAAATCATTGATAATTATACAATTAATCACGGTATACAATTTTATAACCGGATCGAATGTTCCACATCGTTCCGAGTTTTAATTGAAACTGAGGGAAGAATAGCAATGTGGCAACATCGTCGTAGTCGCGGCAGTCGATATCTTTGTATTTTAATAACATATAACAACTGCGGGGAAACAAAGCAAGCCGCTTGTTAAGCATCATAGTGAGGTGATAATACGCTTCATTTGCTTATTTTGCTCGTAATTGCAATCAGACCATATTATTTATTGTCAAAGGAACGCAATATTGTAAGAATGCACTCTAGTGGAGAAAAAATGAAATACATCAAACTGTATATTAATTCATTTCTGATGTCCTATGATGTAAACATGACAATTATATTTTTCTGGGAAAAAGTACATTTAAGAAAGTGTAAACAGTGTTTTCTTTTTTTGATGGTATAATAAATTGCTACAAATATTTTTTATATTAACTTCCGCATGCGGTATGTGTTGACATTCATGCACTATATATACATTCTGGTAGCCGTATTTCAGAGAGTCAGTCACTGCAAAATAACGCTATGACCTATTCAGAATGTTAAAAAGGAGGTGCTTTCTTTATTATGATAAATTTTAGTTGGTAAATTCCAGGCGAAACACGACTGTGATTGGTTGTAAATAAAAAATCATTGTAACGTGATTGGTCATTGACTCCCATTTGGGGCATGAGTTAAATAGTCATGTAAATGATATCATAGGATGCAGGATTCTATTCATTAGTTCACGAACTATCAAAAGTTGAGTACGAACTTTTACTGCACTTTCAGTGAGGTTTATTTACAGTATTTGTTCATTCAATATACTGATTATATAAAATGCCACCATATCTCGAACTGTCATCTGTAAAATTAAATATTGTATTTAACTCATTTTGAAAATAAGGGACTATCAACAAATGATTATTTTTGTAATGGTTACCAGAAAGCATTTACACCACATCTATAAAAAAATTAGTCCATATTTCACTTCATGTTTTGAGAATCTTTAGTCAATATGTATGTACACTTAGCGACAAAAAGAATGAGCCGACGCTTGATCTCGAATATTTCAAGTTCTAACGCGAGATTCACACAAGCAAACTAATAGCACAGTAGAGCTACAATACGTTTTCCTCCTTCCTTTTAAGAGCATTATTTCTCAACATGACAAGGACGCGAAGGCTTAGCTCAGTACTTTAGTGGTTTGATTCGTATGCGAGAGGTTACAGGTTCGATTCCCGGTGAGGTATTTTTTTTTAATTGTTAAAAGGCTTTCTATTTTATTCCGTATGTCCATTCTTAAATAAAAAAGTACTAATTATTTGGAAGTATTACTATTTTTATTATTAATATTATTAATTAATTAATTAATTTATTTATTTATAAACAGGTTTGCAGTGTAATAAAACATCTTCCTACGCCCAAAGCTTTTTAAAATGTTTATCTTCTTTTTCTTGGGTACATTTTGAGTTAATTTTGATCCCCAGGTAATTGCATAATTTGATACATCCCATTATTAATATTATTATTTAGATTATTGATAATAATAATAATAATAATTGTTATTTTTTTATTATTCTCAATCATCTATGGGCTATTATTATGCTGGACTTGACATATATAAACCAAATATTTCAATTGAAGGGTGGAACGTTTTCCTCACTAATACATAAATATATGAAGCTATATTATATTTTATTACATAAATGTATAGCATTATTGTTAAAACGTAGTACTACACACAATTAAATTTATACCGGTAGCTAAATGGTGTTACAGAGTTTACGAAGGCAGGAATATTACTTATGATAGTGTAGATGGACGTAGATTATGTGGCAGAAATTACATGTTATAGGATGTATTTTGCGAAAATACAAATGAATAAAAAACAATTTCGGAGGTTTCGAACCCTGGCTTTTACATATATTTTGTCTTTTTGTAAGTAGTTTAACGATCTACGCTACTCGACGCCGGGTACTAGTTGCCTTGTTTACTTTTGTACTATGAACGAGAATTGAACTTTATTTAAAATGTCGCAATTTTAGTAATATTGCATTTGTCGAACACCCGTAAATAACTAGAAACATGTCTTCTTCACTGTTCACTATTTAAGACGGTTAAAACCAAATACAGCATATTTAAAACATTTAACAATGCATTACTTCGTGAACCGTAGCTATGGCTTTTCGAGAATGCGCAGTGGGCCATAACAGGAGCTCTGCTTCTTGCAGCGGCTCATTATTTTTGTCGCGAAGTGTACATATGTACCATTTGTTCATCATCATCATTATAGTTCGTTAACGAATTTAGGAAAATTTGTTGACCTGTTCCGGCCTAAATAGAAATACCATCCATAAGTATTTTCAGTGGTCGTCCAGATCATCTTGGGTATCTGTAATCCTTCATTCGATGAAAATGTATCATCAATCTTTAGTTATAATCAGAAATTCTGTTTTCCAAATATTCCACACGCAGTTCATTTGAGATGTCTTTTTCTAGTTGTCTGTATCCAGCAGTCCTCCGAAGATATCTCATTCCAGCAACTTTAAGTATCTGTATATCCTTATGTTTCAATGTTCATATTTCGCTACCATACAAAAGAATAAATTAGAAGAGTCAGTGTTTTATACAATTTTAATCTTGATTGTTTATGGGCTAACTGTGACTTGAAGATAGATGAACGCCAAATCCTTAGACATTTTTATATTTTGACATTTGCATTATTTTCTTCTTTATATAAGATATAGGTCCTATAGATATGTGAAATTATTCATCTGCTCCAAAATTGTATTGCCAAGTACAATTTTATTTCTGACAGGACCTACAACTTGAAATATCATGATTTTTGTAGATATACATTAGGACAACTCTTAGGATGTTTTGTTCCAACCTGTCAGAAATCTACCTACCTAATCGGACCCTAATAGAAATATCATTGAATAAAGACGATATGGCGGCAAACCCTTTTAGCGCCAGCCACATTAATTCGACTTGTTCAGGAATTTGGTTGGTTTACTAAATTTCTGTACTGCGGACTTATTTTTATATTTACTGCTGACGTATTACTTAGGTAGAAAAGGCCGGTTAAATTTTACTCAGAGGCTCTAATTTAGTCTTCAATTTGTTATTCGAGTCCAAAAATCTACATTCTTGAGACCCTCAGATTAAATCCCTCGCGAGAAAAATAGTCCTTGGATCTTTCCGTCGTAGAAAATCCATAAATCTGGGCGGAGTTTTAACCGGTGATTTTCGTAAATACAGCATGAAACATAACCCCTAAACCACCAAGTGCGATATCTTACTACTAGGTATATTAATAATGGAATATTGTTTATAGACACATCACAGAGTTGTCAGGAGAACAATTTTTAACGTTCGACCTAAAAAATATAAAAGAAACTGAAATTCTTTTGTCGTAAGTTGTTTTTTATTATTGAAAAGAATAGTATGACAGAAAAAAGTCACACATAACATTGGGAACAAGAATAGTGAGTGTTTTTATTATTTATTTTCCTTTCGTCTTATAAAATTAACGAGTTCTGCCTTGGGGTTTCGTACTTCATCTTTGTCCTTGTCCATTCATCCGTTCTCTCTATAATAAGAAACCAAATAATGAAGCGGCATCTATTCCCACTACGCATGCTCAAATTTCAATAGATTTCTTTTCTACAAAGTTACAGAGTTGTTTTGTGTGTTTTTTAAATATAATCCTTTGTTGTGACATTTACCACACCAAAACACGTCGACCTTCTGTAAGGTTTTACATGACTTTAATATCATAATTAATTGAGAATAATCATCATTTTCAATTAAAAAAGAATATTTTAAGTCTGCCATGCTTTATAAGTCCACCGCTGTGGTCTCAAGGTAGCGTGCTGCCTTGTCACGCAGCGGACCCGGGTTCGATCCCCGCTCGGGACAGTTTTCCTGGGTGAGGTTTCTATCGGGGTTTTTCTTCACCTGTAAGACAAATGTCAGGAAAACTTTAAGGCCCAAACGGTCCCCGAAATCACATGGTCACCGCAATCATCATCATTCATATTCATCTTAGCATCATCAGCCTTCATCGGTGTGGAAAGCAACGGGAAGCTACCACACCTATAATTCCTAGTAAAGCTGCAAAGCATAGCATAAAAATGCTATGATTGCAGTGAAAGACCTGCCTTCGGGCAGAATTACTATGGATTGATGCTTTATAAATAATCTATCTATTTTCGGGTTTCTACAGCTGTTGCCGTCTTCCCGTGTCAAACCTCCAAAGCCTACGATCTTGGGCATCTTTAATGCTTAGCCCTCTTGTCAACATGCATTACTATCCTCATGGCTTCCTTCCATGTTAACTTTGGTCTCCCTCTTTTGTTCTTTCTGGTCGGTTGCCATTGATTACTTTTATAAATAATACATTTATTTACTTAGCAGGCTCCACAATGTTTCACAAAATCTTCCTGCAACCAATTAATCTACTTTCATCATCCTCCATATTTGCCATTCAAATCTCTGTCCTTCAATCCTTTTCCAATCATGCTGCTCAAAGCACCGTTAATCCACGTTATTTTTAGCTGTCTTCTTCTTGTTATTCTATCAGTTGGCACCCATTCTAATATTCTTCTTGGGAATCTGTCTTCTGTCATTATTTTTACATGACCATACAATTCTAATTGATTGTTTTTTCTATTAAATCTTCAATATTGAAGTTTCGACATTCATATTTTGTTTAATTACAGCGTTTATCTCTTCTATAAATTCCAGCTGAACATCTCCAAAATTCCATTTCTACACAATTAATATACGTATCAATCTATATTTTAATTCTCATGTTTCTACACCGTATGCCATTGTACTTATCATTGTATTAAAATTGTTTATTTTGTTTCAGAACTTATATTCTCATCCCATGAAACGCCAGTTAATGTTTATATTGTAGATTAACCCATTTGCTTCAGGTTCAAATGCACAATGCAGTTCTCCAGAAACCGGATTTAAATTAACGTAAATTATATTGCCTATTTTAAGATGTTCAAAACAGACAAACGATAACGGTACTTGAGGTCACAGTAAGGGTGATGTCCAAAACGTATTGCTCTACTATTTATAAATGTTAACAAAAGATTACCATGCGAAGGGGTGTATAAAATATTGCAAAATATATATCAGCAGAGTTAAGCGAGTATGCCTCATCTTCTGAGTTGAAGGCCATTTAACTGCCAGCGAGTGTACATAGTCTTTTCAGGCGAATGGGTTAATCCTCTCATTAATTTCATCATGATGTCTTCCACGTACACTATTTTTAACCCGAATCTACATATAATAATATCACATGTCTTTCGTTCGTTTTTTGCATGTCCGTCTTATAAAACCATTATTTTATTTATTTCCTATTACCATATACTTTGGTTTGTCCTAATGCATATCTATTTCTCCATTTTTCTTATTCTTCCATTAGTTTTCTTGTCATGTAATCTAAATGGTCGTAATCTTCTGCCATCAGTAGCTGATCATCAGCAATTAGCAACAAATAAATTGCATCTTCTTCTACATTTATTTTCTTTAAAGTAAGTAACTAGGATTTTATTGGACCAAAAGTAAGATACATACAATGTTATTTACAAATATGGGTTGCACGGACAGTAAGCTCTACGTGCTGTTGACAGTCCGTTACAATAAGGTAATGTTTGGTAATAATATAACTTGAAACACAATACTATTACAATTAGATAACAATACAATTACATTATACATTAACTTGGTTATGTAGAATTTATAAGAATTAATGGTATTGCAATTTGTTAACATATTCATTTATGCATAAATGAGTATTGTTCTTATTTTCCGCGTTTTGTCCAAAAATTTACCTACGTTTATCCAATTTTCTGGGCTTAACATTAACTCGTAGCATGCCAATCATTCACGATTTGAATTTAGAAATTTTTCCGGTAATAACTGCTTCCTCCAATATTCCAAATCGTTATATTTTCCTAATATATTGTATCTTGTCTTCAAAGCTCCCGCACATTGGACATGTACGCATAACGTGATCGTCACTAATTTTTAAAACTTTCCAAGCCCCTAACCTAAACCAAGCAAGCCCTGATCTCACTTTAAATCCTAGATTGACTATATAAGATTATTTTCTCCAAACTTGTTTAGGTCTCTTTGTAAAAACAGTGAGCTGTGGTATTAACTTACTCTAATTCTTAATTGGTTGAAACCAAAGTAGAGGTGTATTACTGTTAATAATATTACAAGGATAATGAAAATAACTGGAACTTTAACAAATTTTATAACCTCATCATCTATACTATAGGAACATTTTAATTTTTCCGCACATTCGGCGAAAATATTTTGTTGGTTTATATATAAGTACCTCCTTCTTATTTTTCTCCACAGATTCTTGCGATGTTCAGTCCCTTTTTCCCATACCCTATTCCCATAGATAAACATTTGTTTGTCTGCCGTGTGTAGGTGGAACATAGGGTTATGAATATGTTTCAACATATTGAAAATCATGAAAATCCAATTGTTCGCAATTTAGGGCATATGCTACAGCGACGTGCTGTACACCGAAACATATTTACCAGAGACCCCGATGATGGTCCACTTCCATGATATGTGTGCTGGATTCCAGCTAGAGTAGTGTGGCTCACTCCACGCCGCCGGCTTTCGGACTCTCTGCTTGTCCGGCGACGTGGTTTATGATGACCCTGCTCTGGTGAGGGACCATCCTCATATCATCCATACCTGCTACGGTTACTCCGGCTGAACACATAAGCCGCGAGACACGCAAGGGCTAAGAAACTAAACCCTTACTGAATAGACACAATGGTGTTTGGCCGCCAAGGGACCTCAACTGGTTCCCAAGAAGCGGCACACTGGGCAATGCTGGTCATTGCCACATATCAGTCAGTCAGTCGTGTGTAGGTGTATTGTAGATATGTTTTGAATAAGGTATGCGATAAACAATATCTTTATCATAAGTAATGCCACGAGTGATTTCCAAATTATCGATAAATTCACGACTCACGAAGTGAGGAGTGAATTTATCTAGAGAATTTGGAAATCAAGAGTGGCATTTGTTAAGACTATTTAACGAATAAAATTAAGCTGTTTACTCACAAACCATTATTCAACTATAGTTATTTTAAAATATTTATATATTTAATGTAAACGGCGATGTTTGAAAACAAATGAGAAACGATAGGTTCGCTTCATCTGCTTCTTTTGTTTATCACTGCAACCAGATCATACTATTTATTGCCAAAGGAACGCAGTATTGTAAGAATGTTCTCTAGTGAAGAAAAAATGAAACACATCAAACTGTATATTAATTCATTTGTGATGTCGTATGATGTAAATATGACAATTATATTTTTCTGGATTATTACCTGGGAAAAAATACATTTAAGAGTGTGCAAACAGTGGTTTCTTTTTTTGGTGGTATAATCAATTGCTACAAATGTTGACATGTATGCACTATATATACAATCTGGTAGCCGTATTTCTTATAGGCTCAGTCACTGCAAAATAACGGTCAGACCTGTTCAGAATATTAAAAAGGAGGAGCTTTGTTTAATATGGTAATTATAACACTGATTAATATTTCGTGAAACACGACTCTGATTGGTTGTAAAACAGAAATCATTGAAACGTGATTGGTCATTGACTCCCATTTGGGGCATGAATTAATAGTCTTAAATATTTAATAACTCTGATGTCTGGTTAATGTGTTTACTCATTTGTATTCTACAGGCAGTTTCTTCATATAACTCATATAATAAATTAAGCATGAATATATGATATAAGTTTCTTTTTATTTAAAGATAATTGATGGTGTTTCAGAGTTTCTACGTGTTAAAACTCCATCGGTTCCGGCTGTGTTTGAACTCGCTGTCTTCATGAAGAAGACGTGAACATGGTAAGCATTAGTCCACCAGGACCTTCATTTTCTAGTTTTAAAAAGAGTTCCTGACGCAGGAACTGCGTGAACTAAGCGAATTGATCACCAAGTCGAATTCATGATGAAAGTTCGCTGGTTTACAGAAGAAATCTATTTTGTTAATTAAATCGTATTTACCCAGTTTCGTTGCGAGAAAACGGGCATGGCAGCCGATTGAGCTCTTTTTAAGTTTTGATTTTCAGGCAAATCCCCACTCCTATTCGTCGGAATTCACTCACTTTTCGAGAAAACTTTTTCGTTTTTATTTTAATGGGATATACCAAATTTAATTGCGACGAATCTGAAATTGTGGCGCCTAAAGCGATTTTTAAATTTTCGCATTGCTTAAACCCTTTCTTACTGCTCAGATTTTTATGATTGAAATAATTGAAAGTAAGCTCCTTCTCTTAGTTGACTGATATTCGTCGAGTTTGGTTTCGAAAAAATGCAGTCACTAAAACTTGAAGACTTACATGTTCGATTTATATGTTTTTAATTTTCTCTGTCTCATAAGAATGACCAAGGAGGATTTATATAACTTTTAGCGAATTCCGAAAAAAATGGAAAGCTATTCAGGTTATCATAAAAAATGTTTACAGATCTTCACCCGAAAATAACCATGACAAAATGCATGTGTGTATCTGTGTGTCATTTTACGCTCCAGCGGCCTCGATTTTAGTTTAACTCATTCGCTTCAGGTTTAAATGCTCAATGCATTTTCCCAGAAATCGGATTTAAGTTACTGTACATTATTTTGTCTATTTTCAGACATTCAAAACAAACAAAAGATAACGGTACTTGATATCACAATATGTGTGAAGGCAAAAACACACTCCTCCATAATTAATAAATTTTAACAAAATATTACCCTGCCAAGGGATATACAAAATATTGCAAACTATCAATACTAATAAAATTCATTATTAAAACCGATGAGGTGGTGAGTCATAAAATAAAATAAGTTAAAATATACCTTCTTAGGTACGATCAGTCGTCCTCAACTTATAAAATATGTATAATTTATGCCTGTAAGCCTTTCAGAACATCCGTTCCATCTTTAGCAGGTCTTTGTTCGCTACAATATCTAGTATGATGGTAGAGATGCTGCTGGTCGTAATGTGGTATTGTCGTGAGTCACGACCTCATTATAAACAACTGACTAATGTTAACAGTTTGGGCAATGTTTATTAGTTGAGGCTGCAGCAGACTATGACACCAATCAGTAATAAAATGGCGACAAGTGCGTATTTATTGTTCTATATTGTTTCAAATAAAGTTAAGTTAATTTAAAATGCAGTGATTTGTTTCGTATAATATAATATGTTAACGCTATTTTGTGGATATATTTTTGTATATACACTGTACGTAATATACATAAAGGGCAGTGGTTTTACTTCCCACGCGTAATTTGTAATATGTAATATTGCAGTATAGTTATTTAGGTTGGCAACCCCGAAATTTAGGAAGTTGAACTTTCAATCTTTGCTGTAAGTACGACAGAACGCACTATCGCGCAAAAAAAAATATTAAATATGTTATCAAATGTGCGGCTATTGTCACAAAACTGTTCTTTTTATATAAATGAAATATTGACGCATTTACTTTGAAGGACTGGAACTGTATTTGTGTGTTTATGCTTTGTCCATGCTGCAGGATCAGTTTCTTGAGTATAATCTCTTTTGTGAAGATGAAGTTTAGACTTGGTGGGTGGGTGGACTGCTTGTAAGTTATCCTGCCAGTTTCTGACATTGTTAGGGATGTTGAAGTTTTCTGAAAGCGGTCCATAGCTTGGTTAGAAGATGATAATGCCTGTAGATTCCCTGGAGAGTTCGTTCGTTACAAGGAAAGACGTGGACACCAATCTCCTAGAAACTAACCACTGCCTCTCACTCATTTCAATTGCATTCACTATCTATATCAAAACCTATATATCATTCTCAGTATTCATTTATATTTCACTAGCTAATACCTGGGGTGCGCTGTTACGCCTAAATAAATTAAATGTGTTTTTATGTTTAGTTGAATAAGTAAATAGAAAAATAATTACAAATTTATATCGTAATTATTTTTAAATACCCCGTGATGATTACCCGGAAATCTACTTATCCCGATATTCATGCCAACAGTGAGCTGAAAGACAAAAATGGTTATTGTGAGTTATCCATAAAAGGTAGACATATGCTGTCGGGGACTTTTTTGTAGAATTTTTTAGATATTGAATTTTCGATGCACTTTGTTTTAGCTCCGACCCTATAATAGGCCTACGTAGATGATGTGTTAAATTCGTTAAATGTCCCAAAAAAACCTAAATGATGGTAAAAACCCCATTCAAAGCGGCCAAGTAGTTTTTGTGTCCATAAAGGAGACAGATTCGTACATATGTATGTATATATATATATATATATATATATATATATATATGATAAGAAAAATAAATGCCTGGACGGGATTCGAACCCGGACCTCTGAGTTGATATCTCAGTGCGCTACCACTTACGCTACCAGGCGAATCCAAAACAAACATTTATTTCTCCTATACATATTCTCTGGATTCGCCTGGTAGCGTAAATCGTAGCGAACTGAGATATCAACTCAGAGGTCCGGGTTCGAATCCCGTTCAGACGTTTATTTTTCTTATCGTGTCTTATCATGCATTGCTCAATGTCAAACATTTCATTATAACATATATATATATATATATATATATATATGGGTGTACCAAAAAGGTTGAAGTATTTTATTTTTAACGCATACTCTCTTAATTTATTTGTAAAAAGTTAAAACAATTGTAAGTAGGCCCTACTATTTGCTGTAGGTAGGCCCACGGTAACTCGTGCCGAAATGCTTCGAAACATGTCAGCACTTGCTAACTGAGGTAAACGAAATATCAACAATAATGTTTTTTTTTCTTGTAAAATAGTAAATAGTTATACGTTTTGGGAATAATGATGTTTTATTTACTAAATAAACTTTTAGTCCTAGAATCCTTCTGTACTAACCCAGTACAAATTTCCATGTCTTGTGTTTGGCATGAAGTGGGCATGGGTTGTCATGATTCAATCGCAATAATATTTGAGTTATTAAGGTCAAACAGAAAATAAAAATAGAGGTATGCGTACTTGATTTTGCGAAAAAAGAAACCTTGGGAGTGTTGGCACAACCTTACAGGCCCTATATGTGTGTGTTTTTCTTTTATTTTTCTTTTCGTCTCCATATTAGGCCAGCATTGTCTAATGTCAACATTTAATTATAACATCGATATAAAGAAGCGTCACTGCTACAAGGAAAAAAAATCTCTTTAATTTGCTTACTTGCTATAGTAACCACTAGAGAGCAGTGAGACCGAGTTCCCGCTACCTTTCATGATAGAGAATATATAACCAACTAACTAACTCACTGGCTATATCGAACCCGTAGGTTTATTGCCGCGCGGATATAAGCTCTCCATACATCCCAATCCTGAGCTAATATTTCCCAATCATCCCTTGTATAATCTACTTTCCTGAAATCATGGATAATGGATAGAGAATATACATAAAAGAAAAATAAATGTTTATGCTAGGATGCCTGGATAGCTTAAGTGGTAGCACACTGAAGTATCAATTCAGAGGTTTGGATTCAAATCCCCGTTCAGGCGTTTATTTTTCTTTTAATGTTTTATATATATATATATATCTTCCTGCCAGGTATTAGTCCTAGAGAAACTGTTACGGCCTGAGAAAGCGGTTTTCGTGCCATCTTTTCATAGGTCGACCAAGTGACCGTTTCCCATTTTGACAGTAGTTCATTATTGCCTTGGGGATCCTGGATCTAGCCATTCTTGAGACATGTTCCTTCCAGTTTAGCTGATATCTGGAGATGTAGTCCAGTATTGGTGACACATTAAGTTCTTGAAGGATTTCTACATTTTTCTTTCGATCCCATTTGGTGTAGCCAGCTGTTCGACGCAATAAATTTTCATCTCACAAGCTGTTAGTCTGCTTTCATCTCTCGTCCTTATAATCCACGCTTCACTCCCATAACATAGGACTGGTGGAGCCATTATTTGATAAAGACGAGTACGAGTTGATTTTTGCACCTAATGAAGGTTTTTAAAACTCTATTAATGATTCCCATTGATTTGTTGAATTTCACAATTTTCTCTGATAAATCCAAATTTTCAACAAAAGAGAGTTTATATCCTAAATAAGAAAACTGATTAACTCTTTCTAAAATTTTGTTATTTAAACAAATTTTGCTTGGTATTGGGGATTTTCCACAAAAGGCCATTATTTTAGTTTTATTGGTAAATATTTCCATTGAATATTTCTGGGTTATCAAATTTAAATTGTGTACTGACGATTGTAAATCATCTTCAGATGTTGCTAGTAAAACAAGATCATCTGCAAACATTATTATATCTAATTTTAAATTTCTATTGATAGTGAAACTTCCATGTTTTGTTCCTCTAAAGTATTTTACAATGGCATTCATATATATGTTAAAAAGTAGTAATATATATATATATATATATATATATATATATATATATACATATATATATATATATAAACTTGTTTATTTACTTGTTTGCTTCTCTATTTATTTCATTCCATTTCACTAACTTAGTTTAACCTCTGACCTTATTGGTACTGTATACATGCCACCAGCCACCTAGGCCTTGAAGTGGCACGACCTGTCTCGAGAAGGAGTTGAAACTATACTTCACACGCATACTTTTTTGATCACAGAAGAAGATATGGGTCTCCCTAAATGAGGGCTTCTCTAATTTAATAATAATAATAATAATAATAATAATAATAATAATAATAATAATAATAATAATAATAATAATAATAATAATAATAACAATGATGATAATAATAATAATAATAATAATTATGAATACGTAGTCTTTTATATATATTTTTTATTGTTTTATAGATTATTTTAATTATTTAAGCAAAGTCTTTTGAAATAGAGTTTAGACATTCAAAGTCTGTTGAGATAGAGTATAGTTCAGAGCAAAGTGTTGTTGAAGCTAACTGTAAACATCCCTACATTTAGTTCATTGGAATGTTAGTTGATACAGTTAGGGTGAAATGAGGTCATCTTTAGTATATAACACTTGAGAAGTGAGGGTCTCGTGTTTGTCTGTGTGTGTAAACGGCTGAAGGGTAAGTCACCGACCATTTTTCTTAATAATGTAGCCCATTTCTTTTTATATTTGTATCAAGTACCATTAACATTTTTGAAACTATATTTTAGAAAAGGGATATAACATTTTTAATCATGTAGATTTGGTTAGATTTAAAAATTCCACAACTCCCTCTTCTCAACCCCCCCCCAAGAAAGTACTGTAGTTTTAATATAGGCTTAGATTAGATTAGGGCTAGACCACTAAGGGTTTATAATTATTTATACATTAGTAATAAAATAGTTTAAATTAAGACTCCATTTGTTTATTTCAAAACATGTAAACTGTACATCCTCATACTAACGCTCGGCTAGATAAACGCTACCAGATTTTCCAAGTCCCGAAGGTCCTTTAAGCCTAATAAATCCAGTTGGGTTCATAACAATAATAATATAATGTTATATTTAAGCTTTGGCAGTTAAGGCTTAAGGCCTTCTTTTCCACTGAACCAACGTTTAATAAAATAATACAAAAATGACATATTTATTACCATTTTAATATATTATTAAAATATAGACTAAATAAAGGACAATGCATGTGTTATAATATTAGGTAATGCTAACAAAACATGGAATAAAATAAATACTGTAATGTAATGAAAGCTACATAGATGAATATTTATAGGTGTATACAAAATGTTGAATATTGTTGTTATGCAGGTGGCATTTTCATTGTGTGGAACTTAAGATATCAGGTAATTAGAATTTAAATAATGATAGTGATGGCATGACTGTGAAGTGAGTTCCATGCTCAAAGTCATAGATACTGTGTAAGATTCAGAGTATAGACACGCTGTGCAGTAGTATATACAGCAAAGTAGTATCTTGTAATCTTGTTCCTAAATTGTGATGAGCCGATAAATTTTGAAAACGCATTGATTAATAATTTGGTAATTATGTGTGTACAATTTGGAATAGTAAATCATGTAAATGTAATCGTTTAATTTGCCTATTTAACTCATGCCCCAAAAGGGAGAAGATTGTTGGGAAGACCATTGAAGAGATGGAAGGACCAATCAGACCTATAATGAGATCGGAACAGGCCATTGGGCTTAATCCTCGTTGTTGATAATGATGATTTAAAGAGTTTTCGCCCTCTGAAAGTAAGCGGTTAAACTTCGGGAACAGTCGTAAGAAATCGTGAATTCCCGGTGAAGGTGAATAATTAATTGTATTTCTCCACCCTTATATATACTATATATTTATAAATAAATATATTTTTTTTATAAAAAGTGTATACTTAAGGATTTCCAAAATATTTGTGTTCCCTATGTTAATTCTTCTCCCGAACATGTATTTCAATCTGTTTGGTCTAACGTTTGCTTCAATTAACGTACACGCTGTAGTTAGCAAGAGATAAACTATCATGTTTATGCAAGGAAGTTTGACCTTGAACTCGGAATGGCTTAGCCATCCATGACGTCAGAATAGTGGCGACCAGATAACGAGCAGGTTGGGTGCGAAAACTCTCTACACTCACAACTTATTTTTTGACCTACCTACTCGGCGTTTCGACTCCGGATTCCTTATAACTCCAATATTTCATTCCCTATTTGTGCCACATGTCCTGTCATCGCTGTCAACGAGACATAACTGTTCTTATTATACATGGTTCCCCATAATGATCATGTAACTCACTCTAATATAGTATTCTCCATTCACCTGTCTGTTCTTCTACATTTGTTCCAAAAATACTGTCCTAATAACTTTGTTGATAAATACATATAATTTACCAGAGTTGTTTACGGCGTTTTGTGATAGGATCGATGGATGTTTGTAAAAAAAACAAAGCTATTCTTTGCCACCGTACGACCTGTGAATATTTGATCGGAGAACAGATGACTTCTAGCGTCAAGTAGGCCAATGAGATAATAAACATTCCCGCTAGAGCCAATTACCAACATATTTACTTATATATATAAGAAAATTATTTCCCAGGAGTCCACATATATTAGTGGGTAACTTAGGGTGAAAAAAAGTGGGCAGGTTAGTGTTAGTTTGGGCACGTTAGGGTGAGAAAATGGGCGAGTTAATGATTACCAGGTTAATTAAGCGTTCACTTGTTTGTTGGCAAGTTTTTATGATCCATCCATAGTAATTCTGCCCGAAGGCATGTCCTTCACTGTAATCATAGCATTTTCATGCTATGCGTGCAGCTTTACCAGGGAATTGTAGGTATGGTAGCTTCCCGTTGCTTTCCACACCGGTGAAGGATGATGATGATGATAATGATATGGATGGCCATATTATTTCGGGAACCGTTTGGGCCTTAAAGGTTTCCTGACATTTGTCTTAGAGGCGAGGAAAAACCCCGATAAAAACCTCACCCAGAAATACTGCCCCGACCGGGGGTGGAACCCGGGCCGCTGTGTGACAAGGTAGCACGCTACCTCGAGACCACAGCGCTGGACGTTTTTATAAGTTAGCTATATTGTTCTGAGTAGTGATTAAATACTATTTTACATTGTAAATATGGCGACTTAAAGTTAATATGGGTTTCAACTTCTCACTTCATTTTAAACCATTTCTCACATTTTTTAAAAAAATCAATATTATAGATGTATTTATTTCAGGTAATTATTCATATAATGCAACAATAAATTGTGTGTTTTTCGGTTTTTATTTGAATTTATGTAGGTAAAAATATGGCATAGAATCCCGAAAAAAAAATAAAACTCTTCTGGGTTAAATCAATAACAAGATTCCTTCGGAATTCGCTAAATAAATTGGGTTGGCATTAGACAAACACATGCATATATTTAAAACGACTGCACTGTGGTATACTTTCCTGGAGCGCAGGTAGATTTTTTTGGAGATGTCTTGATACCCCGCAGTTAGGCATGTCATCTGGAAACGACATTAGCTGAAGCTTTGAAAGAAGTTATCATTGGATCGGTGCCAATCTTTACGTCTCCTTCTGACCTTCCAACATTCAGTATTGTAAGACGGATGCTCATTCACCTCTTCGACCACTGTATTTAGAATCACATCCTCAGCAGATGTATGTTTGTCCTTCAGTAATTTGTCAAATTAGTTACAACCAATCCAACATCAGTATAAGACAAAAGATAAAAGAAGAAGGAAGGACCTGTGGCTAGTTAATTGACTATTAACTACCGGCGAGCAATCCATTTCGGTTCTCACTAGCATTTCTAAATAGGATAATCCTGGGTTCCTGTAGAGACATTAGCACCGAATTATGTGGGTTTTTGAAGAAATTAGTTATTGTTTAACCATGGCGCGACGGCATCTATTTATTGCAGTTGTAGAGGGCCGTGTTGTGGAACTATCTTTTATTTGTGTTTATAAAGATGATTTATTTAATTATTTATTGTATCCATCCATCCATAGTAATTCTACCCGAGGGCAGGTCTTTCACTGCAATCATAGCATTTTCATGCTATGCTTTGCAGCTTTACTAGGGAAGTTGATTTCCACACCGGTGAAGGATGATGATGATGATGATGGCCATATGATTTCGGGGACCGTTTGTGCCTTAACGTTTTCCTGACATTTGTCTTACAGGTGAGGTAAAACCCCGATAAAAACGTCACCTAGAAAAAACTATCCCGACCGGGGATCGAACTCGGGCCCGCTGCGTGACAAGGCAGCATGCTACCTCGAGACCACAGCAGTAGACATTTATTGTATAATGTTGTATAAATATATGTATGCACGTTAATGGTGCGACCTGCGTTTCAGCCAATGACAGCCCAGTGTGAGCTTTACCGTGGCATAGTGTGTAGTGTTGGCGGTTGGGTAGCCTGTGCTTGGGGTATCGTGTTTACGGTGAGAAAAAATGTTGTGTTGGGACTTTGAATTGTTCTCGCCAATATTTCCGTATCACTTAGTTCAGAGGATTTCAAACTGTGCCACTCCATCCCTCTGGGAAAGCGCACAACATTTCAGGAGTGAAGCTAATAGGGGCCTACTTAAAAAAAAGTCCGTCTCGCAGGAATTGCCAACATTAA
This sequence comes from Diploptera punctata, assembly GCA_030220185.1. Taxonomy (NCBI): domain Eukaryota; kingdom Metazoa; phylum Arthropoda; class Insecta; order Blattodea; family Blaberidae; genus Diploptera; species Diploptera punctata. The sequence goes on along the minus strand of JASPKZ010008381.1, from coordinate 1,665,092 downwards.
CCTAACTCCGCAATTCGAATGTGTAGTCCGATTTATTTGAGTTAGGGAGTATGTATTTATTATGTTAATAAAATACAATTTATCAGTTTCGTTGCGAGAAAAGAAACATGGTGACGGCTGGAGCCATTTTTAAATATATGTTTTCAGATAAATTCCCATCTCCTCATCATTAAGAACTTCTTCAGGTTTACGTCGTTCGATCCTGTTCCTATGAGATCTCGAGATGTGATTGGTCAGTTTAACTTAATTTTGGTCTTTCTTTATTTCGACGCCCTTTAGGTTTGAATATAAAGAATCAACAAAAAAGCTAAGAGAGGGTCACTCTCATAGCAAGACAAAATTACAAAAAACATTTACATATAAACACAATAGAAAGGGTCATGACTCATTCTTGTAGTCTTGTAGTCTGTACCAATACAACACATAAATGACACGACTGGATATTGGAATGTTAATTTAGGAAATTGAGGTGGGTCCGTTCTTTATACATTATAACCAATTGCTTTTTGATAATTAATGAATTTCTCCAATTATATTTTGAAATTTTAATTTATCGCATATATCTGTGTAATATGAATATTTTAATGTATGCAGACGATCTGGTAATTATACATAAGTCAGTGGATGATTTACGAAGCCATTTACATGTTGAATCAATTAGGACTCAAATCTCAAAGTCTCAACTTAAAAAACTAAAATTATGGCTTTTCAGAGCAGAGTGCCATTCAGAGCAAAAATAGTGATCAATAATGAAATAATAGAACAGATAACACACTTTAACTATCTTGGTTCAGATATAACATATAGCTACGAATGGGATATACATAATAAATTAAACCGATATCAAATGAAGTGTGGCACCATAAGAAGAACCCTCCGGAAAACTCGAAGAGAAACTCAGCTCAGGTTTTATAAAATTATGGCTGTTCCTATTCTTTTATATGGATCTTAATCTTGGGTACTTACAAAGAATATATATCTCGCACTTTCAAGCCGCTGAAATGAAATGTTTAAGATCCGTAAAAGGATGCACACGCATGGCTGTATTACATAATGAATCAATAAGAAATTAATTGGAGATATTTTCAATAGTCGATAAACTAGAAGAACACAAATACTAATGGAAAGAACATTTAGACAGAATGGACAATACAAGATTACCCAAAAAGATCATCAACTACAAACCGCATGGAAAAAAGGTCTTGGGACGGCAAGGAAGGAAAGGAGGGAAAACGATGGACTTGAGGGACCGGAACAGGTTGCATGGACCTAATCCTGGAAAGGAAGAGAGCAGAAGGATAGATGTGTCTCTCGTGTTCGTCCATTTTTGTTCAAAAAACTAGGGGTGGACCGTTCGTAAAAAGTATAATCTGTTGCACTTGCAATTTTGATTTGGTTTTAGAAACGTATTATTCTTATTTCAATACTATATTTCAGTCCTGATGTCACAGTTAAAATTGTATAATCTCAGTTTTGGTTGCGGATGAAATTTGTGTTTAGCAAAAATTGCTTCCTATTACTACTTTTATTGCACTGTATTTCTGTAAAATTATATCTGGTCATTTCTTATATCGCATGTTTAGGTAATTATTTCAGTCCACCGCTGTGGTTCCGGGGGTGGGTAGCGTGCTGCCGTGCCACGCAGCGGGCCCAGGGTTCGATCCCCGGTCGGGACAGTTTTTCTGGGGTTATATTTTTATCGGTTTTTTTCCTCACCTGTAAGACAAATGTAATCGCAAACATCATCATTCATAGTCATCTTACGTTAAGCTTAGGATTAGGGACTCTCCTGGCGCACCACTATCATCATCATCACCACCCATCATATCATCGGGGCAACGTAACCCCGCTTTCCAGGCGCCCCACCTCAGAAGTGGGTTACAAGTACGCCATGCCAGGAGAGAAACCAGGAATGTCGAAAGACCAACCTGGGGCATTTGAAAAAAAATAGGTAATTAAATTCAGAAACTTCTTTTTATGATTTTTCCATCTAATTTTATTTTAACTTCGTAAGTGTTTTCCAAACATACCACTAGATTTTTTTTGTCTAGCTATTTCCCAATCATCGGATTTTGCTAAATTTTGGAGGATTTGTTTTCTAGTTTTATTTAAATTGCGTATACTAAGTTACATTGCGAAAACTTGATAACTGCGGCCGCTACAGCAATTTGAATTTTCGCTACATATCAATACCTGCACCTAATGTTTCTTTTCTACTGGACATAAAAACCTCGACCTTCTTTTCTTAATTGATTGCATTATGCCAAGTTTGGTTTCAGAAAAAAATTACACCAGCCGCTAGAGGTTTAAACTATTTAAAAAAAATTAATAGCTACATTCCAGCAGATTAGGTAAAAGCTGAAGAGTGCCATTAGGCCTACGTGTAGGAGTTCACCTGAAATGAAACTTTAAAAGTCACTCTAACTAACTAAATTCACTGGTACTATCGAACCCATAGGTTCATGGCCGCGCGGACATAAGCTCTCCATACATCCCTATCCTGAGCCAATGCTTTTCAATCATCCCCTGTATAATTTACTTCCCTCAAATCATAGTTAATGTTATTCTCCCACCTCATTCTTGGTCTACCGACTGGGCGTTTTCCCTCTGGTTTTCCTACAAGAAGCTTTCATGCAAGTCTTTCATTCCCCATTCGTGCCACATGTCCTGCGCATCGCAGTCTACGAGACTTGACTGTTATCATTATATCTGGCTTCCTATAAAGACCATGTAATTCACTGTTATGCAGTCTTCTCTATTCAACTGTCTGTTCATCTCTATTTGGTCCAAAAATTGTCCTAAGAACTTTATTCTCAAGTACTCGTAATCTCCTTTCCTCCCTTAAAGTAAGAGTCTCGCTCTAGCGGTCACAATTTTCAATGTTTCACAACGGAACTCGGTATATCCTATCAAAATTAACCGATGTAGGTATTCTCCTGAAATCAATGAATACCGACTTTAGAAGTGGGGGTTTAACAATAATTCGAAATTAAAAATTGTCTCTATTAACCGCCATGTTTGAAGTGTATGGTGTATGGCTGCGCGGACATAACCCTCAATGCATTCATATCTTGAGGTAATGTTTTCCAATCATTCCCTGTAGAATCTACTTCCGTCAAATCATGGTTAATGTTATTCTCCCACGTCACTTTTAGTCTACCAGCTGCTCATTTTCTGTCTGGTTTTCCTACAAGAAGCTTCCATGCTATTCATTAATTCACTCACCATTCGTGCCACATGTCCTGCGGATCGCAGTCTACGATACAAATGTTCTAATTCTATCTGGCTTCCTTTAATGTATGGTAGCTCACTGTTATATAGTCTTCTCCAATCACCTGTCTGTTATTCTCTCTTTGGTCCAATTTTTTTTCTATGAACTTTATTCTCAAATACTCGTAATCTACTTTCCTCCCTTAAAGTAAGAGTCCATGTTTCACATCCATATAATATAACTGGGAAAATAACAGTTTATATATATATATATATATATATATATATATATATATATATATCACTGGATCTCTTCCTCTAAAAACCATGGTCTTCGTTTTCCTTACAGAAAACAGGAAAACGAAGACCATGGCTTTTAGAGGAAGAGATCCAGTGAGATCCAAAATTATTTTAGAAAATCAAAGTATAGAACAGGTGTCTAGTTTCAAATATTTGGGCTGTGATGTTGGCTACAATGGTGAAAGAGATATTGACTCCAAAATAAATAAATTTCAGACGGTGTGTGGAACAATACAGTGAACATTCAAAAATGAAATTAGAAAAGAAAACCAAGATAAAAATGTATAATGTTATGGCGGTTCCCACAATATTGTATGGATGTGAAACTTGGGCTCCAGTGAAAAGACAGAAGGATAGAATACAGACGGCGGAGATGAGGTTCCTAAGACAAATAAAAGGATGTACAAGACTTGATAGAATAAGAAATGAGGATATAAGAGAAGAATTGAAAGTACAGCCTTTATTGGATAAAGTCACGAATTACTGACGAATTGATCACATGGATGGAATGAGTAAGGAGAGATATCCATTGTTAGCAAGAAATTATCAAGCAAGAGGAAGACGTGATGTTGGAAGACCTAGAAGACGTTGGGCTGATGCATTATGAAGTCGGAACGGGCAATTGCCTAATCCCTGGAGTGATGATGATGATGATATATATAATTTAACTATTTGAAAACAGTTGGGACAACAAGAATCCATGTAATGCATAATAGCATGCGTTTCCAGAATTGAGTCTATGTATAATTTCTTTGTGCATCTCATTCATATTTGTAATTATTGTTCCTAGGTATTTGCGCAGTGTATACTATACAATTTAATTAACTCTTGATATGTCATACATTTAGGCGTAGCAGAGCACGCCGGTTGTTAGCTAGTATAATATGAATAAACAACGATGAATGTTGAAGAGAAAAATAAATAATGTGCGAAACAATGACAGTGTTGGTGAGTGCATATATGTTTTGCATCCGTACATCTGTTTGGACATGATGTAATTGCCTATAATGTACAACGCAGTCTTGAGGGACTCGAAATGTGGACTCGTGGGACTTGAGGTCTCATCGTACGTGTAGATATAATCCCTTACGGTATCGCATTGACTACATAGTGTTTTTAGCCAGTTACTGCAACACATGAAGATAAGGGAATACCTTGCCTCCAAGAGGATTTCTAATGTATATCTCCCCTAATTGTTTGCTCATATATCTAATATAAAGTCTGGTTTAAATCCTGAATTTATTTACGTTAAATTAAACTAAATGGAGAAAGTATTAGTTTTACAGCTCTTTGAGTCTAGCCATATTTTCTCCTTTGTTAGGAATTTCAAAACCAATTTAATTATGCTTATTTTTCTATAGATTTATGAATGGTATGTGGTCAGCATACACACCTAAATAGATATTTAGTAGGCAGCTAAGGTATTAAAAAGTAAATGCAAATAAACACCCTCAACTCGTGTCCACCTCAGAGTCGGATCGAGGAATGAGATGAGATGAGATGAAGCCCCTATATTTATAGAGATATGTGAACTACAAGGGTGCCGACCGACCACTCCTGACTCATCGTCACAGGGACGGATGAATGAAATGGATGAGGTGAGTATGGAGAAATGGTGGAATGTAATTTGTGGCAGGGGAGAACGGGATATATCCCGAGAAATATCTGCCCAAGCTCCGTTTCGTCCACTACGAAACCCTCTTGGAGTGGCCGAGACTCGATATCGGGACCCCAACGACGAAAGGCGAGCGTCTAACCGCTTGCGCCACTCAGCCGTCTGTATTAAAAAAGTAAAATATTAAAATAGGTACCTAGCACGTGCCATCGTTCTCAACTATAGAGTTTTTTACGTCCTAGAAAGTAGCTTAGCTCTTATGGAGCAATTATTGTTAGTAAACGTGAGATTGATTTATTAGATAATTAACTTGGAATTAATTATTTCATTAATTAGTTTCATGTACAACTTTCCCAAGAAGATGGATGTCCGATTTATGAAAAATAAAATCATTATGCAACGTATAATTATAACCCAGCTACTTATTAAAGTTAGGGGGTGAACTCAATTGCGGGAACAGCGGCTAGCGGAGATGCCATTGAACTCCTCTTTCAAGGAAACTTGGAGATAATTATATTTGTATCTCTGTCATTAATTCTGCTGCGTCAAGTGGCAACAACGTTCCCATAAGAGCAATAGGCTTCTATTTTTTTTAGACATGAAAAACCCCATAGTTTTGTTTTAAACTTTTTAGAACTTAACCCTTTCGGAAACTGTCTTACATCATTAGGGTATGCGCTACCAATTGCTGCTGTTGTTGTTTTGAGACACTTTTGACATCAGCGGCCTTAAGCGTCGTCGGTAGTTACTGATGTAAAAGGTGTCTCAAAACATAATTGCCGACATTGCAGTTACTAGAGTCAATTTTTAATTTTGATTTTTAGGTAAACCACCACATCTATTTGTCGGATTTCGCTGATTTTAGGAAAATACCAATATCGGTTTATTTTGATACGATATACCAAGTTTCGTTGTAAAACATCGAAAATTGTGATCGCTAGAGTGTTTTTTAAATCTTCTTTTCAGGTGAATTCTTAAGGTGGATTTCTCAACCGAAGTCTAAACCACGACCCCGGTTTTCCAATTAATTATTGTTTCCGTAACACCTATAAAAATGGCTGAAAATTCACAGAAATTGTTATGAAACTGTAGACATGATTCACACATTAAAAAAAAATAACAGCCGTATATTTTCAGTTTTTATGTTTGCTATGGAAACAATACAAAATGGGAAAACCGCGGTCGTGATTTAGATTTCGCTTAAGAAATCCACCCTTTATGTTTTAAGAACATAATAGATTGCGGCTAAACACTCGCCGTACCAGGAAACCTCTAGGCCTATGTACAAATTTTCATACAAGTTAAATGAGCGGTTTTGAAGTCTACAAAGGACAAACACTCAAACATTCGTTTATAAACATATACGCGACGTCCCACTGCCTCTTAGGTAGAGAATTGTATGTCAGGAAAGAAAGTTGATGGTTGCACTGTGACCATGATTGGCGCAGTCGGTAGCTCTCCAACATTTTAAGTTAGAGGTTTAGATTCAAATCCCTGTTCAGGTGTTCATTTTTCTTTTCATGTAATAAATAAATAAAATTATCTGACTTCACTATCGAATCCGTAAGTTCTTGGCCGCGCGAACATAAGCTCTCCATTAATTTATAACCTGAGCTAATCCTTCCCAATCATCCTCTGTATAATCTACTTCCCTCATAGCATGGTTAATATTGTTCTCCCACACCATTCTTGGCCAACATATTGGATGCTTTCTCTCCGGTTTTTCTACAAGGAGCTTCCATGCTCGTTTTTCATTCCACATTCGTGTCACACGTACTGACTATCGCAGTCTATAAGATTTGACTATCCTTATTATATTTTGTTATGTAGTATTCTCCATTCGCCTGTCATTTCACCTCTTTTTGGTCCAACATTTATTCTAAGAACTTTATTTTCAAATACTCGTAATCTTTTATCTTCTCTTAAAGTAAGAGTCAGTGATTCACATCCATATAATTGAAGGGCTTAGGGCAGTAACATGATAAGCCACATTCCGTTAAGAAATGTCATTTATTACAATGACAACAAATAAATGTATTGAAATATCCGTAAAATCATTTATAAGTGCGCCAGAGATGAGTTAAACATATGGACACAATATATTAACAACAATACTGTCCATATTAATATTTTTTTGGAAACATGGAAATCCCTACCTCAGAAAGAACAATATGTGGCTTACGAAGTTATTGCTCTAAGCCCTTCAATTTAACTGAAAAAATAACAGTTTTAAATATTTTCAGTTTAACATATTTTGAAAGAAGTTGGGACGACAAGAATCCCTGTAATGCATAATATCTTACATTTCCAGAATTGAGCCTATGTTTAATTTCTTTGTGCATCTCATTCATATTTGTAATTAACAAGAATTAACCTATACATATCTGTTTGTGTGTGTGTGTGTCCCGAATCGTAACCGAGTGGTTAAGTCAAGATACCTTGGCGCAGAGCTACGCAGAGCGCTGGTTCGAGAAATTTTCTTATGTAATTTCGACCTGTATAGGACCGGAAACCAGCCAGTTTCGTGAGGCGTATGGGTAGCTACGATAAATAGCGGCTCCAGGTTGAGAAAACCAGCTATAATGGCTGGGAGACCCCATGCTGACCACATGCCACCTCTGCATTGGCTGGATGATCGTCTACTCCTGTGATTAACACACGTAGATATGAGGTCAGCAGCCGGCTGGTAAGGCCTTCTAGGCCTGTCGCGCCAAGGAGTTTAGTTTTAGTAGTTTAGTATATATATATATATATTATATATATAATAATAATAGCTTTATTTTACCTGGCAGAGTTAAGGCCTTAAGGCCTTGTCTACCACTCAACCAGGATGGTAAGGATGATGGCCATATGATTTCGGGGACCGTTTGGGCCTTAAAGTTTTCCTGACATTTGTCTTACAGGTGAGGAAAAAACCCCGATAAAACACCTCACCCAGAAAAACTGCCCCGACCGGGGATCGAACCCGGGCCCGCGTGCGTGACAAGGCAGCACGCTACCTCGAGACCACAGCGGTGGTGTGTGTGTGTGTGTGTGTGTGTGTGTGTGCGTGCGTGTGTGCGTGCGTGACAATGTATATCTGTAAGGATCAGTACGTAAACTTCAACTTTTCTAAAATTTTTGTTTTAATTTGTACGCCTTTCTATGGGTTACATCATCATCATTAGGTTGTTCTGCTACTGGTTTGATTGTGAGGATTGTATAACACCTATTTGTTCCATACTCGTCTAAAATCTAGATATTATAGGTTTCTATAGAATTTTTATTTCCTCCAGTATACTTAGTTTTCCTGGATTTCCCTCTGTCTCTCTGTCTGTCTGTCTCTCTCTCTTTCTCATTCTCTCTCTCTTCTTATCTCTCTCCTCTCTCTCTCTCTCTCTCTCTCTCTCTCTCTCTCTCTCTCTCTCTCTCTGTGTCAGTGTATACTGTGAGGTTATGAGCTATGTTTTTCATATGATGCGTTGTTTTCCTTAATTTTTTTTTAATCTGACATTTAAATTTCTGTTCGTTCTACAACGTAGAATTGCTGCAATTTCTACACGTTAATTTGTATGTTCCTCCATTGTTGAAATGTATTCCTTCTAGGCTTTTTTCATTGTGTTGTATATTTTCAGCAGTTCTGTAGAATGTGTTTGTATTCCATTAAGTTCTTTAGAGTCTTAGCTAATTCTATACTTTTCCCCCCTGTATATGTGAATTCCTTGTGTCCCAACTTCTCTAAAAAGCATTAAACTGAAAATATATAATGCTCTTATTCTCTGTTATATGAGTGCTAAACATGGACTATTCATTTAAGGCAGGAGAAAAAAAATACAAGCAATTGAAAATACAGTTTGTAGGAAAATATTATGACCATAGAGAAATGAACAGTCAGGCGAATGGAGAAGAGTACGTAGGAGTTAGCTACATTATTATTATGGGACACCAAATATAATAAGAAAAGTTAAGTCATATAGACTGATATGGGCAGGATGTGTTGAACGAATGGGGAATGAAATAGGAACATGGTAACTTCATGTAAGAAAACCAAAGGGTAGGCGCCCAGTAGATAGACCAAGAATGAGATGGGAAAATAACATTAACCATGATTCGAGGGAAGTCGATTAGACAGGGGAAATTTGGAAAATATTAGCCAGGATAGGTATGTATGAAGAAATTATGTCCGCGCTGCCATGAACCTAAGGATTGGATAGTGCAAATGCGTTATTTTTAATTAATAATGATTTTTTATTATGTTTATTTCCAGCAGTTCTGTAGGATACGTTTAGTTTTCTGTCAAGTTTTTTGAATTGTATTAACTAATTTTATTTCTTTTTTTTTTTAATTTCTTCGTATGTGTATGTAGTACGTTTTTATATTCAGGTTTTTTTAGAGTTAAATAATGTTGAGTATATGCATTCTTTTGTTTTTTGTGAATTTATTTTAATTTGTTCACTATAGTCATTATATATATGTATATGGTATGATAGGAAAAATAAATGCCTGGACGGGATTCGAACCCGGATCTCTGAGTCTGTACCTCAGTGTGATATCCATTACACCACCAGGCGAATCCAATTCAAACATTTATTTTTCTTATATATGTATTATATATATATATATATATATATATATGTTATAATTAAATGTTTAACATCTATAAAGCGTCACTGCTATAAGGTAAAAATATTCTCTTTAATTTGCTTACTTGATATAGTCAGCTGCTAGATGGCGGTGAAAACCGAGTTCTCGCGACATCTAGTAATAATGGAGAGTATAATACATATATAAGAAAAATAAGTGTTTGAATTGGATTCGCCTGGTAGTGTAATGGATATCACGCTGCGGTACAGACTCAGAGATCCGGGTTCGAATCCCGTCCAGGCATTTATTTTTCTTATCATTCCATATATATATCTTCTTCTTCATCTTCTTTTTCTTGTTTCTCCACGCATGAAAGATGGCAGCTTTTTGCGTGTTCATTCACTACAGGTCCAGGGATATGGTGACGTCTTTCCATGGTAGTTGTGGTCCTCCTAAAAGCCTTCCCTGCTGAGGTCCAGTCACGTACTTTCTTCACTAGTCCACTGTTCTCCATTTTATCTATGTGATCGTTCCAATTTAGTCTTCTATCATTTATCCAAAGGTTTATAGGTTCAATTTCACATTCTTCTCTAATAACAGAGCTTCTAATTTTCTCTCTCAGCGATTTTCCTTAAAATTTTCATTTCAGTTGTTTCATTGATTTGTTTTTTGTTTTTTTTTTTTAGTTTCTGTTCGGCATCCAAAACCATATGTTAGAACTGGTCTTATGACAGATTTGCATATTCTTACTTTTGTATCTATTCTTAAATTTTTATTTTTCCAAACAGTATTGTTTAAACATCCCGATATTTTATTTGCATTATTTGCTTAATGGAGGATTTCATCTATTATTCTGTTGTTGCTATTAATTTCTACTCCTAAATATTTGAATTTCATGACTTGGTCTATACTTTTCCCTTATATTTCTAATTTAACCGTCGTGGATCCTTGGATATTACCATTGATTTGGTTTTATTTGTTGAGATTTTCATGTTATTTTTGCTGCAATGATTCTAAATTTGTGCAATAGCATTTGTAAATCATCTTCACTTTGTGCAATTAGAACTAATTAATATAATTCTAATCATATATATATATATATATATATATGTTATACTGCAGATTTTGGCGGATATCAGTATGATTATGGAAGTTTTCTTGGGTTTTCCGCGTCTTGGATTCACGTTCGGCCTCTGGCCACTCATTCCAACGTTTCGGCATGATCCCACATGCCATTATCAAGGAATGGTAAGCTCGAGTCACAGGTTTAGGTATTTTATAATAAAATTCATAGAGTTTTCGCTGTGATCCGTTTCTGAATACGTACACCCATCCAAGGTTTAGTTCTTATGTAGTTAAATACCTTCAGTTTTCAGTGTGGTCCTTTTCGGAAGCCGAACACCCATCCAAGCGTCAACCTCACTCCATATTGCCCAACCATGGTTTTCTTAATATTCTCTTCGCTGTTCTGGGGATGACATGGTGGGCAGCGAGAGCAGTTTTCCATGTAGATGGTAATCTTTGGGCATCATCTCGGGTGTTCATGGAATGTGGTCTTTTCTCAATCTCTATTGTTTCTCTGTAGGTTGTTGATTTTTCATGATATATTTTAGCCAACGTTCTAGATCCTGTGAGGTCGATCTTGTGACCCCTCTGTTTCATATGTTGCACCAGAGTTGATGTAGGTTCTTGACGATTTATTGCAGTCTTATGTTCTTGTATTCGGCAGGAAATTCGTCTGTTGGTTCGTCCTACATATGTTTGTTCGCATGAGGTGCAAGGGAACTCGTAGATGCCTTGTGATTCTAGGGGTGTTTTATCTTTAGCACACCTGATTAAGTTGGAGATGGTGTTTTCCGAGTGAAATATAGTTTTAATATTATGTTTTTGTAGTACTCGGCTTATTTTATCCGTAGTTCCTTGCACATACGGTACGAAGACAGTGCGTAAGGTCTGCTCTTTCTTCTCCGATGTGCTTGATGCGTTTCTTGCTCGTTTAAACACTCTTTTCACTGCATGTTCAGGATAGCCATTTGCTAGAAGTGCCCGTTTCAGTTGTTTTTCCTCTTCATGAAGATGATCTTCATCTGTAAGTCGCACTGATCGGATGACGAGAGTGTTGATTACTGAAGTTAACTGTCCATGTCCATTTCCATTATATAATGTATTTCTATGTGTGAACATATGTTTAGTTTTATTGATGTTTACTTCCAGTCCCAATTACTTGAGTGTTATGTAATTTATAATGTGTAAATACTGATAATTTTGAAATTAATAGGCTTTCTTGCCTTCACATGTGGAAATGTATACAGAAAGATAATATGAACTGAGAGGTAGGCAGCTACGCTGGACTTTGTATTTCGTTATTTAAATTGTCGTCACGTACGAGTTCTCTAATTCGAGGCGAATAAACGTGCAAGGCTTTGGATAATTGAAGTGATGAAAGGAAAAGGTCATGCATAAGTGTGTGAATCAGAAAGAAAGATAAAACAGTAGGAAAAAGGGCGAGATAATGAATCGCAGGGAAGTGTGTATGCTAGAGTTTGCAAAAACCTGCAATCTAAATAAATGAAACAGTCTAGAGGAGGGGAGGCGCTGACTGTAGTTGCAGGAAAATAAAAGAATGATATAAAGAGACAGTATTCTTGTTTTGTATGTTCTCGTCATAACGGTACGGTGAATCTAATGATCCAGGTCCTTTAGCTTATGGCTGAATACATAGACACTAATTACGAAGGTGATTCCGAAATTAAGTTCCTGTATTTTTTTTTTCAGAAAACGTACTATGTGCGAACATTCCTTGCATATATCAGTGAATTGTGAACATTTCAATTATCTTTCATCAGTAATGACACGAGTGATTTCCAATTTATCTAGAGTATTTGGAAATCAAGAGTGGCATTTGTTAGGACTGTTTAACGAATAAAATTAAGCCGTTTACTACCAAATCATTATTTAAATATAGTCATTTTAAAATATTTATATATTTAATGTAAACGGCGATGTTTGGAAACAAATGAGAAATGTTTTGTTATGCTTCATTTGTTCATCACTACAACTTGATCATACAATTTATTGCCAAATAGGGTCGTAATATTGTAAGAATGCACCCTAGTGGAGAAAAAATGAATCACATCAAACTGTATAGGCCTATTATACTTGCTTACTTATTTACTCACTGACACTATCGAACCCATAGGTTCATGGCCGCGTGGACATACGCTCTCCATATATCCCTATCCTGAGCTAATGCTTTCCAATCATTCCCTCTATATTAAAATATATATGCAGTCAATATGCCCATTTCACCAATTAATGTTTTAAAATGGTCAACAAGTTTCTACAGCCAAGCTGTCATTCTCAAGACCAGATATTGACTGAAGACAAAATTGATAATATTTTAATTATATATTTTAATATTTTATCACCAAGAAGATCACTTGTGTATTAAATTCCCTCTATAATCTACTTCCCTCAAATCATAGTTAACGTTATTATCCCATCTCATTCTTTGTCTACCAACTGGGCGTTCTCCCTCTGGCTTTCCTACAAGAAACTTCCATGCAAGTCTTTTATTCCCCTTACGTGCAACATGTCCTGCCCATCGAAGTCTACGAGACTTAACTGTTCTTATTATATCTGGCTTCCTATAAAGACCATGTAGTTCATTGTTATGTAAGTCTTCTCCATTCACCTGTCTGTTCATCTCTCTTTGGTCCAAAAATTTTCCTAAGTATTTTATTCTCGAATACTTGTAATTTCCTTTCCTCCCTTAAAGTAAGAGTCCATGTTTCGCACCCATGCAATATAACTGGTAGAATAATAGTTTTATATATTTTCTGTTTAACGTTTTTTGAAAGGAGTTGGGACATCAAAAGTCTCTGTAATGCATAATAGCACGCATTTCCAGAATTGAGACTATGTTTAATTTCTGTGTGTATCTCATTCCTATTTGTGATTATTGTTCCTACGTATTTGAATTCAGCCATTATGGGCCTATTATAACCAACATTAGAGATTATTAATTATTTTTTAGTAAAAGATCAGTTAAATCAGTAATTAAGAACACAATTATTGAACACACAATTATCAAATGTGTAGGTGGAAGGAATATGTTCAGTATTTGCTGTATTCAACGAATTTGTTAGAGAGTCAGTCACTGAAAAATAATGCTCTGACCTGTTCAGGATATTAAAAAAGAGGAGCTTTACTTAATATGATAAACAGAAGTAGATAAATATCGAGGCGAAACACGACTGTGATTGGTTGTAAAACAAATTTCATTGAATCGTGATTGGTCATTGACTTCCATTTGGGGCATGAGTTAAATAGTCAAGATAATTTCAGTTTACATTCAAACATTTGTCAAAACACTCCACAAGCTACGAAATCTCTTCTGCGTAAAACACTTTTTGTACATTGTAGGAAGCCATTTCATTAAATTGTTCTATTAATTTATTCCTTTCCAATAATAAAAATTTTGAATAACTTTTTAAACTCTAAACATTTATAATCGTCTCCTGCAACATGACTCATGGGTTGTATCCTTTTTGATGAATCAGAAATTTGTCCAAACACTTCTTATCATTGACGTAGCATTCTACACAAGACTCGAATGTTTATCCTCGTTTATGTTGTATATGTTACCTCCGTTTTTATGCAACTTGTTAACTTTATATGTTATCTCAACAACAACCATAGGACTAAAAGGAATTCACGCAAAACTAAATATCTGATACTTAATATTTAATTTTAGGAAGTGATATTTTGAGGTTATTTGAATTAAATTATTTTCAGTCTGATCATCTTACCACAATATTATTGTTAATTTGTTCTTGGACATGTTTCAAAACAATTCTATTTTATCGTCAGCTTGTCCAGATTAGATTTATGGTGCACGCCCTGGATGTCGATGTCAGCTCCATCCTGTGATTGGCCAAAGAACCTCCAAACAAGTTTGATATTAAATTAGCACCGAAAAATAACTGCAGTTAAAATTAATAAAAACAAAAAAAATTGAAAAAAAAAATGATAAAAATACAAAATCAAGAATATATCAAATTGAATGCACGGGTTGTGAATATATATAGGAAAAACAAAAAGAAACCTAAAAATTAGAACCAAAGAACACATAAGAAATATTAAAAATGGGGAAATAGAAAAATCTGCAGTTGCTGCTCATGTTTGGTCTGAAAAACATAATATAAATTCGGACACTAAATTATTAAAACAGTTAGAAAATACAGAGGAGCTGACTATTTGGGAAAACATCTACATTCAGAAGAACAAAAATAGAGTTGTGAATTTTGAAATACCGACGGGGCGTGACCTTGTTTCGAGGTTCTTTGGCCAACCACAGGATGGAGCTGACATCGATATCCAGGGTGTGCAACATAGATCTAACCAGTCTGGACAAGCTGACGATAAAACAGAATTATTTTGAAACATGTCCAAGAACAAGTCAACGTTAATATTGAAGTAAGATGATCGGACTGAAAATAATTTAATCTGATACGTAACAATGGAAAATTATTTTACAGTATATCAGGAAACCAGTAACATGAAGCCTCAGCATTTCGCAATAAAACACAAAACAGAAAAAGGAATGACTGCTGCTCAGTTTATTTTGATCTGCGGATTATACATAGAGCTTGATCGTTATTCCACAGAAACAAATGGGCCTTGATCGTTTTTCTCAAGTATTGTACATGAAATCTTTAACGCTCATTTAAGAGGACCATGATCATTTTAATAGAAAACTGAATTTACCAGGAAAATAGTACTCCCCTTCTACTATCAATTTCGATTGTTGATGGACCTTGATCGTTATTCCCGTGTACTCTTCAATTGTTATTGTTATTTCTAGTGGCTTCCGGGATTGTTGAACAAAATCATTTTCCCCCGATTCCCAAAACAAATTCCAGTTTCATTTTTATATTAATTTAGTTTTCTGCAGCTGAGAAGATGTTCATCATTGATGAAAGGTCATCTTGGAGTTTCTTCTTTTGTTGGATAGCTTGCTATATTGTAATCCTCTTTACGTTAGTCAGGTGCTCCATGTGGAGGTGACATTGTGTGAAATTTTATTAAACCGAAAAAATAATGTTTCTTTCGTTGAAGAGATGTTAAATTAAATACATTGATTTCAAAATTAATAAGGCAGTGATAAAGGCAGTGTAATTAAGAATACTGTATAAAGAAATATATAAAATTGTGTCCTTCTTTAAATGTACAGAATTGTCAGTAATACTTCCATTAAACAAAAAAAAAACAAAGAGGGATGAACAGGTAGGCGAATGGAGAAGAATACATAACAGTTAGCTACATGATCTTCATTATTTTAATTATTTATTTTACCTGGCAGAGTTAAGGCCTTAAGGCCTTGTCTGCCACTCAACCACGTTTAAAAAAAACAAAATAAATAGTCTTACATCTAAATTACAATGGAAATAAACAATATATGTTATAAATAAAATACAATTAATATTTATAATGTATTTTGATTTACTCTAGATTTAGCGAATTTAATGTATAATACGTACAAGATATATAAAAAACGAGAAAAAATTATTAATGACGTAGTATACATTTAAATAAATAGAGATAAATTAATTATTAGACAACAGGTAACTGTATAAGCGTGACGTAAAAGTGCCAAGTGTGCGGCAACCCCTGATAACTTGAAGAAGGAAATTCCAGGAGCGGGTAGAGGCTACTGTGAAGGAAGAAGAATAAGAGGAAGTGCTATGAAGAGAGATTGTTATTAGGAAACCAGATATAATAAGAACAGTTAGGCCTTGTAGAATGCGATTGGCAGAAAAATCTTCATGGCCAGAATCGAACCCAGGCCTGCGTCGTCGCAATAGAGCATCTTACCGACTGCTCCACTGAAGCGAACTATACGAATACTGGATGAAGTAAGACTTGCGCCGCCCGCTTTGTACTCAAACGAGTTAGCACACCTAACAACTTACTAGTGTGAATCGTTCTTCAACACTCTGACTTTCCATCATCAAGAGTTGCGCCATGAATTTTTTTAAAGGGTGAATATGGGCGCGCTAGATAAACTCTCCCCTCACCTCTATTCTGAGCCTACGTGTTCCAGTCATCACGTCTATAATATACCTCTCACAAATCATGGTTAATATTATTTTCTCACCTCATTCTTGGCCTACCTACTGGGCGTTTTACCTCTGATTTCCTACAAGAAGTTTCGATGTCCCTCTTTCATTCCTGATTCATACACCAAGTCCTGCTTATCACAATCTACGAACTTAACTAATAGAATTATATCTGGTTACACATAAAGACAATCTATTTACAATTTGTAGAGATATGGCTAGAAACGATGTAGTGAAAATGGTTGCCAATTCATTTACCTGGTGTTGTCTCTCGAACCCCCGGTCTTTTTTTAATGCCTGTTTTCACTATTTTAGTGCATTGTTCGTGAATTTTATATAGCTTAAATGTTATTATTTTGTACTGTCTATTTCCGGAATCCTAAGTGTAACTTTTCCTGCCTATTATAAGGAAAATAAATTCCTTACCTTCCGGGCTCTACTAATGAGGAGCACATTATATTTATTCTTGTATCACGAGAGAAGAGGTTGAGGTGTTATTGCGTAGCATAAAGGAGTGAATTTGATTTCTCAGCAGGAACTAACAATAATACAGAAGACAAGTGAAGCAAAACACGGTGCTGGTAATATTTCTTTGCACTTCCCCTCAGGAAGGACGTGCCTTTGCTTTCAATTTCCTTCATTCTAATATTCGCAAAACATGCGTACATGCGTGCTCCCACACAACAATAGAAGCTAATTTGCTAACTGTGAAACCATACTTGAATTTCCGAGCTGATGGTTTGTGTGGGGGACCGTGTATCACAGTATTCCCTTAAGAGGACGCCATTATCTCTATGAAACAACTGGTATATATACATCCATCCATTCTTTTATATTCATGTTAGATGGGATTGCCTTTTATTATTCTCGTGCACTCATATTTTTGGGAGAAATATTCTTTCCTTAAAATACTCGAAATATATACAGAATGTAAGAAATATTCATTCCATTAATTTTGAGAATTTTCCTCGTCATTCAGGGTTTTGTCCAACCAATCTTAATAATAATAATAATAATAATAATAATAATAATAATAATAATAATAATAATAATAATAATAATAATAATAATAATAGCTTTATTTTACCTGTCAGAGTTAAGGCCTTAAGGCCTTGTCTACCACTCAACCAGGTTTAAAAATCTAAATTACAATATATATATATATATATATATAAGTAAAGTAAAGTAAAGTGATCCCACAACAGGCCTCAGGAGGCCCTTGGGGTAGTAGGAGGTTAAGGCTCCCACATTTTCTAGACAATCGGCACTTTATGTCAGCCGGGTTGTCAGCCCTGCGTGACGGCCGCCTTTACCCCCAGAACAAGCGTCTGGTACTCATTTCCGTTAGAGGCTGAGTCGACCCCAGGGCCATAGTGCCGTCAGAGGGTTTGGGTCAGTTTAAAAATCCTGACCCCAACGGGACTTGAACCCTCGACCCTCCGGCTTGTAGCTCAGTGCCTTAACCACTGCGCTACGGCGTGCCCCAAATTACAATATATATATATATATATATATATATATATATATAAACAATTACAGGTTATGAATACAATACAATTAATATTTATAATGTAATTTGATTTACTCTAAATTTAACGAATTAAATATATAATATGTAATCTTAGTACTTAACATGAATTAAAATAAATAAATTAAGTAATTAATTAATACAGTAAAACTTGTTCAAAGCGGAATCGCATGGGACTAATGTTTTTTTCCACATTGACAAAATTCCGCACTATAAAAAACTAAAAAAATTACGCAATCTTAGATTATTGAGTACTGTATATGTTTTATATGTACCTTCATTAATTGTAGTTCCGCTGCCGTTGAAAACTGAAATATAGTATGTACGAGCGATTTCCACGGTGACGCGCAAAAAAAAAAACAGTCCGTTTCGTCAGCGTTAAAAATGTCTCTTAAGCGCGTATCCTGAAAAATAGTATGCAGTTTCGTTTTCCACTCACTAACTGTACTTTCGTCCACATCCTTTGATTCCCCACAAATTTCGTTCCACACTACAATGTGTCGTATTTTAAAACTGTGCAGCCAACCTGAAGATGCCTTGAAATCGTTATTCTCTAGGTATTAGCAACAACTAGAGCTTGACTTTGGAGCATCGGTCCGGAAATTTGGAGATTTTTGATTATGCACTTGTAAAACACTCCCACACTACTTCGTTCATTTCTTCTTTTATTTTATTTATTGTTTATTTATTTATTTTTGTTTTCCTCTTCGTTTGATCAATTCCTTGCAGCCATTGATTAATTATTTTTCTTTGTGTTTTAAAATCTCATAAACGTGCGTTTTTCCACATTTAAATTTAATCGTTATTTCGCGTACCGAGAGTTTGTTTTTCTTTATCTTCAATCACTGCCACTTTTTAGTTTAAAGACATACGATTTAGCCATCTTTATTCCGGAAACTCAGAACGATACCTGTGAAAGATACGTTTGCACAATCGGACTCAGATCTTAAACGAATTTAAGATTTTACAGTGCACTGGTTATTTGTAAAGACAGATGTCACACGGCATATATTTGTTAAACGAACCTGTATTTCGCATAACGGGTGTACAGTGAGGTCGAAAGAAAATTTTAGAAAGAAAATCTGCTTCACCCGGTGGCAGAAATCATCCCTTATAGTTATTTCCCCTAAAGGAACTTCAATGAAGTGGATACTAATTTATTTCTCTCTATCTTTCCGTCTTATAAACATTTTATTCGTGAATTGTGTAGAAATATCCTTCCGTTTCCGTGTTGGACGGATTCCGTATTATACAAAATAAATACACGTAAAATTACTGTTATTTTGCCGGGACCAATAAATTTGTTCACATTGGACAGATTTCCGCATTATTCACGTTCTGGATTAAACAAGTTTTACTGTATCTATATGACTACGGATATATGGACTTATCAGTTTGCAACAAACATTCACACATTTCCCTTAATTAAAGTTCTCCATCCTCTGTGTCTTCATCTGTTACACCAAATTTCCTCATTGAATTTTGAATGTTGTTCTTCCAGGTTGTTCTTGGTCTTCCTTTTCTGTTCTTTCTTTAAATTTTCCATGCATAGATGGCTTTTGGTAGTCTTCCATCCTGCATTCTTCATACGTGTCCATACCATTTTAGCTTTCTGTGTTCAATCTCATCCATTATATTTCTTTCTGCATTCATCCATTTTCTAATTTCTGTATTTATAATTTTTTCCAGTCGAGATTTTCTGGCAGCTCTTTTCCAAAAATCTATTTCAACTGAAGTTATTCTTTTGACATGCTGTTGTGTCTTTGTCCAAACTTCCTATCCATATACCATTATACTATCTAGTATGGATTTTTAAATTAGCTGTTTTGTTCTGTTAATGATATTTTACTCCCTAGTATAGAGTTTAACATTCTTATGGTTTTTATTCCATTACTGATCCTTTTTGCTATTTCTTTAAATGGAAATATAAGAAATATATGTTCAAATTAGGAGACTGTAAATATGATTTGAGCTGAACCAGTATATGCCTCACACGCACAATAATTCGCTTGATACGAGGAGGTAAACTAAGTCCTCATTTGCACTATCTAACCCTTACATCTATGCCCACGGGGATATAAGCTCTCTATATATCCCTAATCTAAGCTAATGATTTTGAATCATCTCCTGTATAATATACTTCCTTAAATGACGGTTCCTGTTATTCTCCCAACTCATTCTTGGTCTACCAACTGGCCGTTTTCCCTCTGGTTTTCCTACAAGAAGCTTCCATGCTTCGCTTTCATTGCCTATTCGTGCCACATGGTCTGCCCCTCGCAGCTTACGAGACTTACATGTTTTTATTATAACTGGTTTCCTATAAAGACGTGTAGCTTACTGTTAAATAGTATTTTCCATTTGCCTGCCTGTTCATCTCTCTTTGGTCCAGAAAGTTTTCTAAGAACTTTATTCTCAAATACTCGTAATCTTTTCTCCCCCCTTAGTAAGAGTCAATTTTTCGCATCCATTTAATATGACTGGGAGTTTATCGCTTTTGAGGGAAGTTTGGTGAAGAGTCTCTGCAAAGCACAATAGCATCATTTTGCTTATTTTAAATAAAATTTACTTTTTTAAATGTTCAATAATTTGACTGTGCCAAAAGAAAATATTAGAATGGATACGTCGTTTATTCTGAATGATTTATGATACCTAAAATATAACATATTTTAAAATAATAAGTGGGTCCTGAAGATAAAAGACAAAAGTAATATTCAGCCAGCGTAAATTATCTTTCTACGGGCGGTGAAAGTTGTACAAGAGGAAAGAAAACATACTATCACGATAATATTACATAGGAACAAAAAGTACAATCACTTCAAAACATAAAAGAACACTGGAACAACTGGATAGAGAATCTGCAGAGAATGACAGAGGATAGTATACCAAAGATGGTATCAATGTATAATCCTGGAAGACGAAGATATGTAGGTAGACCAAGAAAAAGCTGGGCTGAACAAATGTGAGATCGGGAAGAGACCTAATCCGTGAATGAAGAGGAAGAAGAAGAAGAAGAAGATGATGATTATGATGATAATGATGATGAAGTGTAAGTAAATACACTCTTGTCGTCCCAACTTCTCTAAAAAATGAACTGAAAATATATGACTAACTCACTAACTCACTGGCACTATCAAACCCATAGGTTTATGGCCGCACGGACATATGCTCTCCATACATCCCTATCCTGAGCCAATGTTTTCAAATCATCCCCTGTATAATCTACTTCCCTCAAATCATAGTTAAAGTTATTCTCCCACCTCATTCTTGGTCTACCAACTTTTTGAACGAAATAGAGACGAGTAAGCAGGTGAATAGGTAAGACTAAATATAAATAGCAATTATCTACATGTTATTTATGACAAACCAGATGTAATGAGAACATTATCGTATACTGCAGAATGTAGGACATGTTGCACGAATGGGGATTGGAAGTGAGGCATAGAAACTCCTAGTAGAAAATCCAGAGTGATAGCGTCCAGTAGATCGGCCAAGAATGAAGCGGGAGAATAACATTAACCATAGAGACTTAGTCCGTATTCGACATCTCTTAAACACAAACGAATGCTTATACACCATGTCCCATTCAAACCTCCCACAATTAAATTAACCATAACTCTCAAAATATGCGGAATTATGAAATGAGGTTGGTATTAAAAGAAAGAGAAACTCAAGGAATTTTCGTTTTCATTGTTGCAGTTAATTCTTCTGTCGCAACAATGGCATAAAACAAAAAGTAAACGTTTGGTGCGGCCTGATGAACAGGATTATAGGTCGTTTTGTTTTCTTCCATGATAAGTTAATAACTGGCTCGGTATACCAAGACATGTTGGAACAGTTCTTGTACCCCCAAGTAGCTGATCTGAAACCCCAAGTAATCTTTCCGCAAGATGGAGCACCACCACACTGGAACCTGGATGTTCGGAATTCACTCGAAGAATCCTTCCCAGATATTGGATGCGGCGGACCAATTTGCTGGCCACCACGTTCGCCAGACATCACTCGACTGGAATTGTTCCTTTGGTGGTATGTAAAAGACCGCGTGTTTGCGACTCTAGTGCAAGATTTTCATGATTTATGAACCCGTATCCTTGACACAATTGCAATAGTACCAATGGACATGTTGGACAGAACGTGGCACAAAATCGAATACAGACTTGATATTGTTCGTGCTACTAATGGTGCACATATAGAGGTGTTTTAGTGTGTGGCAATGAACATTCTTTGAGTTTCTGTTTCGTTTAATACCGGCCTCATTTCATAACTCCACATACTTTTTCTTCTTCTTCTACTTCTTCTTCCTCTTCTTCTTCTTCACGGTTTAGGCTTATACTAGCCTATTCCGGCTCCAAATTGCTGCTGTTGCCATCTTTTCTTTGGTCTTCCCAAACTTCTTCTTCCTCGTGGTTAATAACTGTATGCTGCTTTTGGTATTCTATTCTCAGCCATCCTTGCCAATTGTTTTTTCCAATTTGTTCTGTATTGCACTATTGTCGTGTTTAATTCCTCTACTTTTAGTTGTTGTCTTATAACATACTTTGTTACTTATGATTAATTAAAATGTGGGAGGTTTGAATGGGACACCCTGTATAATACAATGTTTGTGCATGCATGCTTGCACCTTGTGAAGGCGACAGATATTTGTGAATGATTGACTTGGACGTGAGTACACTACTTAAAACTTCATTAGTTCCTCATTGTTAGTCCATTCTTACATGATAATGATTTATTTTTTTCACTCTAGTAACATCTTAGATTAACTCTCTCTATGGGAGAGAACTGAGGACCTCCTTCGAATACCTCAGGCCTTTGCATAACCGACCCCTAGCCCGGATAAAAGAAAAGGGTGAATTGCTGGTTTTAGTGGGCTTGGTGGATCCACCTAAGCCGAGTAGATATATCTATAAATTACCAAGTAATTCCTTTGTTTGCAGGTTACAACCTACCTAAAAACAGCAAATCCTATCCCCAAGGGCAGGGTGAAGGCAAGTACCTGGCGCCTTAAACGAGGTTTTCTCGGCTAAGGGCAACCCAGTTCGGGCGTAGAATACCAGAATTTAGTTACTCAATTGAATAAAATTTTAATGCATTTAACGTTATTAGCTATTGATATAAATAACATGTATACACAAAATATTTATTGTGAACGTATTTTTAAAATATATTATGAAATGAAGGGATGGAAGTATTTATTTACATTATAACAGTGTAGTAACATGAACTGCGGTCAAGAAGTAAAGCAGAGGATAGCAATGGCAAAAGAAGCTTTTAACAAGAAGAGAAGCATTTTCTGCGGACCTTTGGCAAAAGAATTACGGAAGAGGCTAGTGAAGTGCTTTGTGTGGAGTGTAGCATTGTATGGTGCAGAGATTTGGACGTTACGACGGAATGAGGAATAGCGACTGGAAGCTTTTGAGATGTGGATATGGAGAAGAATGGAACGTATAAAATGGACAGACAAAGTAAGAAATAAAGATGAGCTAGACAGGGTCGGTGAGAGAAGAACAATACTGGAACTCATAAAGAAGAGGAAAAGAAATTAGATTGGCCACTGATTAAGAAGAAACTGCCTGCTGAAGGATGCCCTAGAAGGAATGATCAACGGAAAGAAAGTTAGAGGCAGAAAACTACATTAGATGATAGACAATATTAAAATAAATGGTTTGTATGCAGATACAACAAGGAAAGCTGAGTTAAGGAAAGAGTGGAGAATGCTGAGTTTGTAGTGAAAGACCTGCTCTTGAGCAGAACACTATGAATGAATAACAGTGGTCATTTTTCAATTTCCATAGAATAACTCTAATGAAGAGGTAATTTTTTACGCAGTTAAAAACATTTTAAAATGTGTAAAATACATGTATAATAACTTAAAAGCTAACCTTACTTCAGTTAATTATTCTATTCTGTAAAAATACGAGCTTAAACACGTTTTAAAAACGATTAAGCATATGTATATTAACTTAAAGCCTAACCTAACTTAATTATATTACTCTAACCTGTAAAAATATGAGTTAAATACGGACATAAATCTTTATTACGGGCAGAGAATCATTGTTATCGCCAGAGCAGTTGTTACCATAGTTATTAGTATGATATGACTTCCATGTTCTATAATTGCAGTGGTATTACTGGTTCACTTTTTTTTCATATTTAGGAGAGTTAAAGATAATAACATTTCGTGGCTAAATACATTTAACATGTATTTTTATGAATATTTATTGCATTAAAATAGTGTTTAAGTGGGTAAATGAATGTCTTGCTAGCTACAATCGCCGCTGGCAACCCTAACAGAGGAGTCCCCCGTTCCTCCAAGTTTGGGGTTGGGCATGAGGCTGATAACCTCATCCTGAAAGAGGAAACAAAGTTGAGAAGTCTGAAGATGAATGCGTTACAGATTTAGCAGAAGACTTAAGGTTATAATTTGACTATTTCGAATGTTCTAACTTGTATAGTACTGGAGCAGTAAAGTAGGACTTGAAACTGATGGCAGTTAAGAGATGGAGAAGTAAGGTATTACAAGAATAACCATTTGTCTTAAAGCAAGGTAAGGTCAAACTGAAAGGACTGTAGTGCTAATAAAGAAGAAGAAGAACATCTGAGATTTGTGGTTCACTGCACAGTTGTCTAAATTCCTCATTTCTTCTAATTCTCAGATTTTCCTGATCGTTAAATGACCATAGATTTTACTGAATATCTTCCTTTTGAATAACTAACAGGCATTATCGAATCCGTAAGTTCACGTATGCGCACACATAAGCCCTCCATACATACATATCCTGATATGTTTTCCAATCATCCACTGTATAATCTATTTCTCTCAAATCATGATTCTCCCACCTCACTGCTACCAACTGAGCGTTTTCCTCCTGCTTTTCCTACAAGCAGTTTCCAAACCGTCCTTCATTCCCTATTCATGCCACATGTCCTGACCTTCACAGCATAATTGTTCTTATTGCATCTGGTTTCCTATAAAGATCATGTAGCTCATTGCTATATAGCATTCTCCATTCTCCTAACTGTCCAACTCTCTTTCGTCCAAAATAATCTAAGAACTTTATTCTCAAATACTAGTAATCTTTTCTCCTGCCTTATGTTTCGCACACATATAACTGGGAGAATAACAGTTTTATATATTTTCAGTTATGTACTTTATTCTGCTTGTCATAAGTAATGCCACGAGTGATTTCCAAATTATAAATAAATTCACGGCTCACGAAGTGAGGAGTGAATTTATTTAGAGAATTTGGAAATCAAGAGTGGCATTTGTTAGGATTATTTAACGAATAAAATTAAGCTGTTTACTCACAAATCATTATTTAAATACAGTTATTTTAAAATATTTATATATTTAATGTAAACGGCGATAGTTGAAAACAAATGAGAAAAGATTGGTACGCTTCAATTGCTTCTTTTGTTCGTCACTGCAACCAAATCATATTATTTATTGCCAAAGGAACGCAATATTGTAAAAATGCACTCTAGTGGAGAACAAATGAAACACATCAAACTGTATATTAATTCATTTCTGATGTCCTATGATGTAAATATGATAATTATATTTTTCTAAAAACAAAATACATTTAAGAAAGTGCAAACAGTGGTTTCTTTTTTTGGCGGTATAATCAATTGCTACAAATGTTTTTATATTAACTCCCGCATGAGGTATGTGTTGACATTCATGCACTATATATACAATCTGGTAGCCGTATTTCTTTGTGAGTCAGTCACTGCAAAATAATGCTATGACCTACTCAGATTGTTAAAAAGGACGTGCTTTTTTATTATGATAAACTTTAGTTGGTAAATTATAAGCAAAACACGACTGTGATTGGTTGTAAATCAAAAATCATTGTAACGTGATTGGCCATTGACTCCCATTTGGGGCATGAGTTAAATAGTCACTAAAAATTCTTCTTATGCATTTGAATTCTGTAACGTCTACGAAATGTCTCTAATTTGCTTTTAACTGTCAGTTTCCATTGCATAATGTATTTCTACACATGGCCATATATTAAGATATTGGAATATAGCACGCTTTTCTCCTTCACTTCCCAACTCCTTTCAGAAAACGTTAAACTGAAAATATATAAAACTATTATTCTACCAGTTATATTATATGGATGCGAAACATGGACTCTTACTTTAAGGGAGGAAATGTGATTACGAGTATTTGACAATGAAGTTCTTAGGAAAGTTTTTGGACCAAAGAGACATGAAGAGACAGGTGAATGGAGAAGAGTGCATAACAGTGAATTACATGGTCTTTATGGGAAGTCAGATATAATGAGAACAGTTAAGTCTCGTAGACTGCGATGGGCAGGACATGTGGCAGGAATGGGGAATGAAAGACTTAGATGGAAGCTTCTTGTAGGAAAACCAGAGGGAAAACGCCTAGTTGGTAGACCACGAATGAGGTGGGAGAATAACATTAACTATGATTTGAGGGAAGTAGATTATACAGGGGATGATTGGAAAATGTTAGGTCAGGTTAGGGGTATATGGAGAGCTTATGTTCGCGCGGCCATGAACCTACGGGTTCGATAGTGCAAGTGAGTTATTTACCAGGCTATTCTCGTAAATTAGTTTTGAAATTTGAAGAGTGGAAAGTATCGTGAAATATAGGAGATGCAATATTTGTCAAATGAGTTTCATTTTCAGTGTACACAGAGTAAAAAAACAGCACATGAGGGAGTTTTTGTACCGGTATGTCATTAGAATATTAGAAACAGAGGAAAGGAATACAATAAAGCAAATGGAAGAGATTGTGCAAAGGCTAAAACACAGCTTTCTACACTCTTTCATCTTACTTAAGTGGCATTGTGACGTAATGGACTTCCCGTCTCTTTGTGCCTACCCCCTTTATTAATGGGTGGGGTCAGCGGAAAGATTTCATTTTACACTTTTAGGGTTGTTTCCGAAAGGAAGCAGGTCTTATGCTATGAGGTTCCGCGTGTGTGTTAATGTAGGACGGATGTGGTGTCTATGATGACACAATGTTTATTAACGACAAAGTATGACACAAATATCTCAACTTTATGCCTCAAATACTTTAGCACAAACATGCTTCTCAGGTGATACCAGTCATTTTTTTTCTATATTGTTCCTATGAAATTACTTAGAAATAAGGAATGAAGAACGTCAGCCAAAAAAAAAAGAAGATATATTTTTGTTCTTTATTTCATACTTTTATATATTTTTTTATCCCACAGGAAGTGACGATGTCTTTCTTTCGTTCCTTATTCGTGTTATATGACCTACCAATAGTAGTCAAAAAGATATAATAATTGTTCTATTACATCATTATTCCCATGAAGAACCTGTACCTCACTGCTAGTTAGTTCCCTCCATTAACCTGTGTGTTCGTCTCATTATTATTATTACTATTATTATTATTATTATTATTATTATTATTATTATTATTATTATTATTATTATTATTATTATTATTATTTGTTTTTTTTTAGAATTTTTTTCTTTTTATGATGAACGAGAATATTAAGTACAGATATGGATGTTTTAAGAAGATTAGCTGGAAAATCTAGAATGGATAGAATACGAAATCAAGAAATAAGGGAAATTATGGGTGTAGAAGAGGAGCCGGACATCATAGACATTATAGAAAAAAAATATTACAGTGGTATGGCCATGTCAAAAGAATGCCAGAGCAAAGATTGCCTAAAATTGTTATGGAATGGATTCCAATGGAAATGAGGAAGAGAGGAAGACCGAAGAAAATTTGGATAGAAGGGGTACAAAGCAGCTATGAATATCAGAGGATTGGAGGAAGATCAATGGATGGACAGAGAGGAATGGCGTTTGGTTTCCGGAAGACGGCGGCAGCTGCCATGATACCGGATGATGATGATGATGATGATGATGATGATGATTATTATTATTATTGTTATTTTTATTGTTACTAATGTTGTTATTTTTTTTTATTTAGGAATATTCCACAATACAAGATTTCTCCTTCAACCCAAAGTGATTTGTAAGCCAGAGGTTCCTGTCTAAAGCACCTTCTTCCCTCAAATCTCTAGCTTCCATACGTCTCTTCATTCCATCCATCAGTCTCTAGACCTTCCTCTTCCATTTCTTCCATTAGTTTTCCAATTAAGGATCTTCTTTGGTATTCTCTCTTCTTCCATTCTTATGAGGCGCCCATACCATTTCAAATGTTTTTCTTCTATTTTTCGTAAAATTCTTTTTTAAACTTGCATAATTTCCCTTATTGTACTGTTTCTGTCCGTATCTCTTCTTGAAATCCTCGTCAATCGCCTCCAAAAATCCAATTCTACTGCTAACAGCTTGTTGGCTTTTTTTCTACTTACCGCTGAGGTATCGAGGTAGCGTGCTGCCTTGTCACGCAGGGGAGCCTGTTTTTTCGGGGTTTTTCCTCACCTGTAAGACAAATGTCAGGATACTTTAAGGCTCAAACGGTCCCCGAACATCATCTGGCTATCATTATCATCAATATCATATTCACTTCATTAGTTTATATTTAGGTTTAAGGCCTCTCCTGGCACATCATTACCCATCGTCATCACCCATAATATCATTGGGGCAGCGTAAACCCACCTTCCAGGCGCCCCAACCTCAGAAATGGGTTACAATACGCCAATACCAGGACAGATTACCTGAAACGTCGAATGAGAAACAGGTGGCATTGAAAAAAAATACTTTATGTATCTTTCCTATTGTTACTCGTCTAGCATTTTTCTAAAGTTCAAACGACCGAGGCAAAAGTCTGCTAATCCTAATTTTCATACTTTTGAGTTATATTGTTCTTAAACTAATCTATAACATATTCCCTATTTTAAGAAACAACATTTATAATGCGGTACCTATGAAACAAAATTGATGTCCCAACTCCTTTCAAAAAACGTTAAGCTGAAAATATATAAAACTATTGTTCTACCAGTTACATTATATGGGTGCGAAACATGGACTCTTACTTTAAGGGAGGAAAGGAGATTACGAGTATTTGAGAATAAAGTCCTTAGGAAAATTTTTGGACCAAAGAGAGATGAACAGACAGGTGAATGGAGAAGACTACATAACAATGAACTACATGGTCTTTATAGGAAGCCAGATATAATAAGAACAGTTAAGTCTCGTAGACTGCGATGGGCAGGACATGTTGCGCGTATGGAGAATGAAAGACGTGCAATGGAAGCATCTTGTAGGAAAGCCAGAGGGAAAACGCCCAGTTGGTAGTCCAAGAATGAGGTGGGAGAACAACATTAACTATGATTTGAGGGAAGTAGATTATACAGGGAATGATTGGAAAGCATTAGCTCAGGATAGGGATGTATGGAGAGCTTATGTCAGCGCGGCCATGAACCTTCGGGTTCGATAGTGCCAGTGAGTAAGTATGAAACAAAATAATTGGTATTGTATTTTCTTCATTGTATAAACATATATTTATTCTTATTTATAAACAGGTTTACAATGTAATAAAACATATTCCTGTGCCCAAAGCTTTCTACATTTTTCTTTCTCCATTCCCCTCTATTTTCCCATTCCAATTCTTCCAGATCTATCTCCCTCATGCCGCTTCTTACATCATCCTTTTTAATTAAACTGTTCTCTTTTTTTACTATCGATAGTCTTACCCTTCAGTTTTAATAACTAGTAACCCTATGTTTCCCATTAACAATAATTACATTTTAAAAACGATATAACTCAAAAGTATAAAAATAAGAGCAGACTTTTGCTCTGAACCTTTCAATTGTCTTCTTAACTTCCTGTAATAATTTGTGTTGAGGTCAATATCATCGTCTCCTTCCCTTTGACATCCATTCTAAGTCCTTGTTCGTCAATATTTCATCTTCCATCCATATTACTTACATATTCATAATATATCATACTATTATTATTTTCTTCCTCTCCCTTCAAGGATTAGATAATTTCACCTGCCCGGTCATCTCTTACTAGATATACCCAAATATCTCTTCCAGATTGGCTGGGGAATGCATTATATTCTTTAGTAATCTATTGACTATCATTCTGTAAACATGTTCTATCCTTTTGGTCTATTTATCTATCTTGCCATTTACCATCGTCATCTTCTTCCTCTTCTTCTGCTTCTTCTTCGACTTCTTTTTTTTCTCCTCTCCTTCTTCGTTTTCTAAAGACATTACCTTGTCAGTACAACTATTCTTCTCTTTTGCCAGCTAGCCTCTTTTTTTTTCGACAGTCCTGACATCATTATAGCTTTTCTTACATCTTACAAAAGTCTTTCTTTGTCTTCTCCTTAATATTCCCCAACATTTTCATCATCATTATCATCACCATCATCATCGCCATGGAGTAACCCTCATATGGCTTTTTGCTATTTAATTCTTTAACACTCTTGATACTATCTTGCCCTTGATCTTCCAAACATTTCCTCTGTCCTTTGGGTTTAGTACATCAGTTTTGGTATGCGCTCATCTCCTATTCTTCGTATATGTTGATTCCATTCATATCTATCTTGTTTAATCTGTCTGTTACTTTAAAAATATTTAGTTCTTCCTTATATCTTCAATTTGTTTCTTCATCCAATAATGTAGGCCTATATTCCCCAACAGATCTACGAAATCTCATTTCCGCTGCTTCACTTCTCCTTTCCTGTTTCCTTATTAGGACCCACGACTCCGAACCAAAAAGTAACTTTAGTACTGTCATCAGTTTATAAAATGTTATTTTAGTTCACTTTCTGATTTGTTTAGGGATCTCTTAATAACGACGCACACATAACAAAATATATTGCCTTTGTTTTCAATATTATCTTTCCTCACAAGTGGAAATATTGCAACCATAGTAACTGAAAAAAAAATCTGTTCAGTTATTTTTCTTTCGAACACAACTTTAGCTGCAATCGTGTATGTTCTTCATCATCGTCAACATCGTCCATTCACGATTTTAGGCCATTTATTGACCTGTTTCGGCCTCAAGAGAAACACCATCAAAAGTATTTTCAGTGGACGTCCTGGTCTTCTTCTTCCTGCTTAACATTTGTTTTGATATCCTGTGATCCTCTATTCGATGAACATGTTGCATCCATCTTTACTTATAATCAGAAATTTTTGTTTTCTAAAGATTCCATATGTAATTCTTCTAATATGTCTTCATTTTTTATGATCTAGTAGTGTGTATTGGATTGTAAGGAATAGTGACGTGTATGTAACCTCTTCTACCCAATTCTTATCCTCATCTTCTCGTGGTACAACCCGTTTTAACAAACGAGACTCTGAGGACCGAGTCACGGCGGGAGGTACAACCGTTCCATCTGGTACTGAGTAAATGCGGTATACTAATGTCTGTACAGGGACTGAAAGGTATCGTGCTACCACTGGACTACTTACCGTCGGGCCAGTAACCCGTCCTAAGGAATCTCAATTTTACTTGCAAGTCTCAACATGAAGAAATTCAGAAGGAATTGAAATATGTCTGTTCTTCTAAATGTTAAAACTTACGGTTTTTAACTGGAATTTTTAAATTAAATTTTGCCTTCAAAAATTGTTATATCATCATCATCCGGTATCATGGCAGCTGCCGCCGTCTTCTGGAAATCAAACGCCATTCCTCTCTGTCCATCCATTGATCTTCCTCCAATCCTCTGATATCCATAGATGATTGTACCCCTTCTATCCAAATTCTGTTCGGTATTCCTCTCTTCCTCCTTTCTATTGGGATCCATTCCATAACAATTTTAGGCAATCTTTGCTCTGGCATTCTTTTGGCATGTCCATACCACTGTAATCTTTTCATTTCTATAATGTCTGTGATGTCTGGCTCCTCTTGTACACCCATAATTTCCCTTATTTCTTTATTTCGTAATATATCCATTCTAGATTTTCCAGCTAAAATAATATATTATGACAGAGTATGTTGCAACTGATAAAATATTAAGATATGTTTTTATTTATTTTTTTTTTTCCGTTTCTTAATTTATAAACTTCAATGCAATATCTTATACATCTCATAAAGGCAATCTATTCAGAGTGTGTACGTGATAATTATATTTTTATTTACAATTATTTTATTGTGCGGATTTACATTTTAAATAATTTGTGATAATAATGACATATAGTTCAACAAGCCGGAAGGTTATATAAATAAAAAAATCATATCACATTTTATCTCATTTGTCACGTAGTAAATCTAAATTCAAATGCTACGAAAAGAAGTGCCAAGGTTAATACAGTCTACATCATCTGCCAATATTATTACGTAAACTTACCATACATTGAATACCTTATCGTTCACGTGGACAGAATGTCTACAAAATCTGCAGTAAATCTATATTTCAAGCACATGGAAGGCATATTTATTGACTGTTTTTGAATGCTGATACAGGGTGTGTAAAATTAATAGCGCAAACTGGAAAGGTAATATATGGTAATAGAAACAAAAAAAAAGTTCAAGTAAATATAGGTCCTCAAACAAACCGTGTGTGAGATTTATTATTGCGAATATGTAGTTATGAGCCGCCACTGATGTCGTGCGTTGTAAACTCACTACAGAGAGAGTCCAATATAGCAACCAGAAGCAAGGCGACACTTTGAACATCTCATTTAACAGGTACGAGTGTACAGAACTACTGTATAACATGTAAAGTAATGATTGTATTCCATGGTAGGTTAAGCTATGAGTGAATTTTGAGGGAACATATAATGGCAATTAAACGAAAAACCTACTTTTCAAATTTACGGACCCATGTTTACTGGAACTATTTTGCTTCATTATCATATAGTTTCAACCGTTTCAGATTGCGCTCTTAATTGTGATACACCCCGTATAACAATTTTATTAATTAACGTATGGTCTTAACTCAGACAAAATAAATAAAACATGATTATTGCTATTATTATTTTTGTTGTTTTTTCATATTAACCATTTAATTATATTTGTTTAGGCATATAGTTGTTTAGTTTAATAATATTAAATTTGATTAATGTATTTTACGTCTTTCGGGCTAAATGGCCGTGATCTGGTTTTATTAAAACTCGACGTTTCGTCTATTACTGCGCGGTAGACATCCTCAGGAGATTCTTTGACTTTTTAACTCTTCAAATGTCGGCTGCAGACTGGTTGTGTGTTGGAAATCGTGTCCTATTTATAGTTGAGTATTGTGTGGTGATGTTTTCTACACGGTCCGTTACTTTGGAGCAATCAGAAAAATAGCTCCAAAGTAACGGACCGTGTAGAAAACATCACCACACAATACTCAACTATAAATAGGACACGATTTCCAACACAACCAGTCTGCAGTCGACATTTGAAGAGTTAAGAAGTCAAAGAACACCCAGAATCTCCTGAGGATGTCTACCGCAGTAGTAGACGAAACGCCGAGTTTTATTAAAAACCAGACCACGGCCATTTAATCCGAAAGACATAAAATACATTAATCAAAATACCTGCCGTGAAAGTCTACAATTTTACAATATTAAATTTACTAAACTTGCAGACTTACCAGGCACTGTTAACCATTTCATGTAGAAACCTACATAGAAATTTCTCCCAAAGAAGCATTGTGATACAGGTACCAAGGGCGTGTCCAAACAAAATCTGACTTTTTAATTACAATGTACTAATATCCTGTACAAAGACTCTCGTTTAAACTACAGGAAAGTAACACAACTACTGACTTGGTGGATTGGATAATCCTCACACATCTGTCGTCCGCGCAGCGTCCCGCCTAACTCCACTCCGCTCTATTCAAGGCATGAATGTCAATTTGTTTCGTACAGTGGGTCATCATTGCTGGATTGTGACTTCGATTACTGTTCCTTGCAGTTAAAAGCGGAAAATACTTTTTTTTTTTTTTTTTTTTTTTGGTCACGGCCTTGGTAAATTCCAATGCTTCTCTATACCTTTCTTCCATTATTCCTACATGTTGTTTCCACTGCTTCTTGTTATTAGATATATTTTGTTTATGGAGAAGATCTGCTGTTCTTCACGAATATCATAATTTCTTATCTGGTCCATTCTACTACACCCTTTTACTCTTCTAAAAAAAATTATCTCTGCTGCTTGAATTTTACTTTCTTGTAATTTATAATTATTTATAATATTTATTATTATTATTATTATTATTATTATTATTATTATTCCCATTTTTCCATGGCGCGATAGAGCGACAAGGCCATTGGCCTACCAACAGATCTTACATACACGTGCATTAATCTCAGAGATGGATGAACATCTAGCCAAAATATGTGTGACATTGGTTAGCATATGACGTCCTCAGGTGTTACAGCTGGTTTATCAATCTGGATTCAATACTTATTACAGTTATCGAAATTTTTCACGATGCTGGATGGGCACCAGTCCCATACTGGCCGAGAATACATAACACTTCTATCTTATGGGACTCGAACCTGCTCAAGTCCCGTAGGTCTGCAGCAAGGCATCATGTCTGAAACCACTCGGCTAACGAGCGGAACATTATCATTTAATGATTCAATTCCGTAGACTGCGATGGACAGTTCATGTAACACTAATGAGGAAAGAAAGAGGGGCATAGAAACTCCTTGTAGGAAAATCAGAGGAAAAGAATGAGGTGGGAAAATAAATTTGACTATGATTTGAGGCTAGTTCTCCCGATCTTGTCCCTTCGGGTATTGGCGGCGGCTGCGGCTTTCCTCTTGGCGATTTAGAACATCAAATTATAAAACGTATCAAGGCTTGCTGATGTCCGACCACTGGATATTTTGTCTTCTGATCCACGGCTAGTTGCGACCGGCGGCAGGATTGTTACTCAATCATCGACGAATAAATATATATCAATGGGCTGAAGAGGGCATTAAGACCCAAAAGCAGCCGGAAGTGACAGGCCACGGGCCCTGCATTTAATTCGCTCGGCTGCCTAGTGGGCACTCGGTCAAACTGGGTGTGCGCTCTTCTGGTCGTAGGAGAACGTGTATGAGTACATAAAAGGTGGTCTTGCACTTTCAACAGTCTAGCCTAGTCTAGCAAGTACATTATAACTCGGGATAGGAATTTATGGAGAGGTTAATATCCGTGCGACCATGACCTATGAGTTCGATAGTCCCAATGAGTTATTATCATAATTATTATTAATTTATCATCAACATCCTTTCCGTTAGTTTTATCATTATACCATTTTTATTTTCTCCATTATCTTTATTATCGTCTTTATTATTATTATTAATAATATTATTATTATTATTATTATTATTATTCGTCTTTATTATTATTATTATTATTATTATTATTATTATTATTATTATTTTAATTGTAAAGCAAATGGAAGAAGTGGAAGAGACAGGCCTGGAGAACGATGGATGGATGGATGGATGGATGGAGTGAAGAGAAGCATTAAAGCTAGAGATATGAGGGAAGAAGATGCTTTAGACAGGAAGCTCTGGCGACAAATCGCTTTGGGTTGAAGGACAAACACTGTATTGTGGAATATTCCTAAATAAAAAATTATTATTATTATTATTATTATTATTATTATTATTATTATTATTATTATATTATTATTATTGGTACGGACACGTTAGAAGAATGGAAGAAGGAAGACTACCTAAGATAATCATGGATTGGGAACCACAGGGAATGAAAAAGAAGGGTAGACCAACTATTACGTGGATTCAGGGAATCAATGAAGCTAAGAGGGAATGGGAAATAGAAGAAGATATATGGATGAACAGACAGGAATGGAAAAATGTGTTGAAACAAATGCGTAGTTAACTGTGAACATGGGTACCGGAAAAATGTATATTTATTGTAAAAGCCGGAATAATAAAAATAAATTATCTTCTTATTCTTCCTTTCAAGTGATGGACCTAGTGGTCTGTTACGATCTCAATCCAACGTTTGAAGGGTCTGCCCAGTGATATCTTGCCTGGTGGCTGGTAATTTAACATTTGACATGCTATTCTTGTTCTGCTCATTCTTCTTACGTGAGATTTCCAGTTGGTTGTTGATTGTTTTATACATATTCCATGACTATTCTATTTGTACTTCTTTGAGAATCTCAGAATTCCTTTTATTGTCTGTTCTTGAGTAACCTGCAGTACGTCTCATAAATTTCATTTCTACCGCAGTTAGTCTTTGTTCATCTATACTGCGAATTGTCCAGGCCTCACTGCCGTAACATAATATGCGTCTGGCCAGTGTTTTATAAATTCTAGTTCGTGTGTGTTATTATTATTATTACTATTATTATTATTATTATTATATTATTATTATCATCGATGATGATTTTGTTATTATTATTCTTGTTATTAGAAAAATAAATGAAAAAGTTTTGAAATGGTATGGATACCTCATTAGATGGAAGAAAATTCAATACCAAAGAAAATTCTTGATTAGAATGCTAACGGAAGAAGTGTAAGAGCCAGACCTAAAGAACGTAGGATAGATGGAGTGAAGATAAGTATGGAAGCTAGAGATTTGAGGGAAGGAGATGCTTTAGACAGGAACCTCTGGCGCCAAATCACTTCGGGTCGAAGGAGGAACACTGTATTGTAGAATATCCCCCCAAAATAATAATAATAAATAATAATAATAATAATAATAATAATAATAATAATAATAATAATATTATTATTATTAGAAAAATAGAATAAAAATATTTGAAATGATATGGATACCTCATAAGATTGGAAGAAAATACAATACCAAAGAAGATCCTTGATTGGAAAGCTAACGGAAGAAGTGGAAGAGCCAGACCTAGAGAACGTTGGATAGATGGAGTGAGGAGAAGTATGGAAGTTAGAGATTTGAGGGAAGAAAGACGCTTTAGAAAGGAATCTCTGGCGATAAATTTACTTTGGCATTGGAAGTTTGAGAAAAACACCCCTGATGTGGAGTAGTATCCTAATTTTAAAATTATTATTATTTATTATTATTATTATTATTATTATTATTATTATTATTATTATTATTAACGGATCGCGTTTAGTCGGAAATTGAATTAATAACGGAGTTCTTAGAATAAAGCTGTTTCTTATGAGATATTCTGTAATTTAAATGTCATTAATGTAGTGAACAAAATTGTACATGTGTAATTGAGTAATTTCATTGACGGTGAAGCAGGAAAAGATAATGATGTCTAGTGACACTGATAAATTTGTTTTGCGGTGGTTAAAATACTTTTTTTTTGTGTGAAATGCAACATTGTGTTGTTGAAGAGTGCACTAATACAGCCAAGCGATCCATCAATGTGCATTTGTGCCGACTTTGTATTCATTCTGTGTTATTGCGAAGGTATCCAAATAGCCTGCTTTCAACCAACCTGATTCAATTGCAGTGCTGAAAATTTGGGAGGCTTTGCCAGTTTGTGACCCTACCGCATTCCTTTACATGTCCTGCCAGGAAGAGTAACCAAATGGAACGCAATCCTGTTACTGTGATTATTGAATTGAAATTACGTATCAACATATTTCTATGCTATATAAATTGAAATTATATTTATAAGGATAATAATAATAATAATAATAATAATCCATCCATAGTAATTTCTGCCCGAAGGCAGGTCCTTCACTGCAATCATAGCATTTTGATGCTATGCTTGCAGCTTTACTAGGGAATTGTAGGTGTGGTAGCTTCCCGTTGCTTTCCACACCGGTGAAGGATGATGATGATGATGATGATGATGACGACAATGATAAGGATGATAATGATGATGGCCATATGATTTCGGGGACAGTTTGGGCATTAAATTTGTCCTGACATTTGCCTTACAGGTGAGGAAAAACCCCGATAAAAACCTCACCTAGAAAAACTGCCCCGACCGGGTACGAACCCGAGCTCGCTGCGTGACACGGCAGCAAGCTACCTCGAGACCACAGCGGTGGACATTATGATAATAATAATAATAATAATAATAATATTATTATTATTATTATTATTATTATTATTATTATTATTATTATTATTATTATTATTATTATTATTATTATATTACTATTATTTTGATAACATGAGAAACAACTGGTATGAACATGTCAAGAGAATGCCTACAGATAGAATCCCTCAGCTGTTACTAAACTACAAACCAATAGGACATAGAAATGTTGGATGGCCATTTACTAGATGGGGGGATTCATTAAATCCCACTTGATGTGAAAACAGGTCAAAAGGCCTAATTTCATGAAGCAGAAGAAGAAGAAGATTATTATTATTATTATTATTATTATTATTATTATTATTATTATTATTATTATTATTATTGCAGTATCTAAAATTAAAATTGAAAATGTGCATCAGAAGAAAATAAAGTAACAGGAGGCCTTCGTGAAGATTGCAGTATATTACCCACTTATCTGAGATATTTATACATAAAACACTGTCGTACAGGAGCAATACATGTTCAGGAACGGGAGTACCAATTTGGAAATGAATCAACAGATATAATATATACACTGTTATTTGCGGATGATCAATAATAATTCTGCAAGAATATGAAGTCATGGAGTTTATGTTGAGAAATGTATTGGACGAATACGATAACTGGGGTTTGAAAATAAATTTAGAAAAAAAAAACTTTATATGGAATGTTTGAGCAGAAGACGAAGATTTAATGTTAGAAGATCAGAAGAGGTATATTAGAGGATGTGAAGAATTTGAGTATTTGGGGATAAAATTAGATAAAGAGTATAGGCAAGAAAGTTATATTGATATTAATAAGAACAGAATAAAGATAAAGCAATAACAGCGGTGATAAATGGTGTCCTACGGAACATACATGAAATCAGGAAAAATAAGTTACTTCTTCTTCTTCTTCCTCACGGTTTAGGCTTATTTACTAGCTTGTTCCGGTTCCAAATTGCTTCTCTTTCCAACTTTTCTTTGGTCTTCCCAAACGTCTTCTACCTCGTGGTGAGCAGTTGTATGCTGCTTTTGGTATTCTATTCTCAGTCATCCTTGTTAAGTGTTCTTTCCAGTTTGTCCTGTATTTCACTATTGTTGTGTTTAATTCCTCTACTTTTAGTTCTCTTAATTTTTCTGTTGTATTTTTGTCAGTTCTTTGATATCCTGCTATTCGTCTGAGGAATTTCATTTCAGCAGCTTGTATTCTGGCAGATTGTTGTGTTGTCACTGTCCATGTTTCGGATCCATAAGTAATAATAGGCACTGCCATTGTTTTGTATAATTTCATTATAGAGTCTTTCCTGGCTTTATTGTTCACAAAGTTCTTTTTAGTGTTCCTGTTATATAATTAAACTTATTTGGTTTTTTATTTATATCTTTTTCTGCTGTGTATGATATTTCGCAACCCAGGAAGTTATATCTTACCACTTATTCTATTGGTTTATTTTTAAATATTATCTTTGTCCGAACTGGATGAGCGCTCTTGAAAGCCATTGTTTTTTTTTTATTTTCCTGATAATATTTCCATGTTGTATCTTTTTGATACTTGATTTAGTTTAAAAGCAGTCTTTAAAAATAAGTTACAAATATATAATTCAATTGTGAAAAGTACTGTCACATATGGAGCTGAAGTATGGAAATTCAACAAAACTTAGAAAAACAAATTATGTCGATGAAAATGGATTTCCTGAGGAGAGCAGCAAGATGTTCAAATTATTAAAATAATAATAATAATAATAATAATAATAATAATAATAATTTCATACAAGAAATAATGAATATTAAATATTCCATATTAGATTATATAAGATCTTCTTCCTCGCGGTTTAGGCTTATTTACTAGCCTGTTCCGGTTCCAAATTGCTGCTCTTTCCATCTTTTCTTTGGTCTTCCTATACTTCTTCTTCCTCGAGGTTAATAGTTGTATGCTGCTTTTGGTATTCTATTTTCAGTCATCCTTGCCAAGTGTTCTTTCCAGTTTGTTCTGTATTTCTCTATTGTTGTGTTTAATTCCTCTAAGTTTAGTTGTTGTCTTATTTCTGTGTTGTATGGCGGAAGTGGCAACCCAATCTCTGGGGATGAAATAAGAGACACAGCTCGGGGAAATAAGAGTGAAGTTCTCAACGGCAGAAGGCGGAAGAGCAACCCTCCTTGCGGGGATAAAACACAAGGAAGCAAGTCCAAAGACTTTAAGGAGGCAGCCCCTCCAAAGGACTAACCTTGCAGAACGTTAGTTGCATACTCAGGGGACACTTCAAAATACTTACAAGCTCCATTATATTAAATTGGTATGGGCATGTACGTCGAATGCAAGACGAAAGGTTAGCCAGAAAAACATTTGAATTGTGTGCACCTGGAAGAAGAAAAGAAAGGAAGACCTCGAAACTGTGGTTGCAAGAAATAGCTGGAATGAGAACAAGAGGACTGGAGGACATGGAGTGGATGGATAGAGACGAGTGGAGAAGAAAAATAAAACTTTAGGCATATAAAGATATGCAAACATTGAAATCTGTATATATATATAAAATAATAATAATAATAATTATTATTATTATCATTATTTGAAACATTTTGTTGGTTAATTATACCCCAAGAAACGCCACAATTAGTGTGATATTACATAATGCAATTTGAATGATGTATAACACTTTCTCTTTTAGGAAGTGTTGGAACATTTCTATAGTTTGAGCAGAGTAATTTAGTTGTAATGTACAGCCATAAACAACCATTTAAGAAGTTCTTCTTTGTGTTAGTGCGATATGTAGAGCGTAGAGCAGTTTCCGGGGATGGCACTTTTCCAAAGCGTCTATATATCTCTAGTAATGCACTCTCCAAGCATTCATTTTGCTTTAAATCTTCTCCCCCCCCTGGTTGTTACAAAGACTGACAACAGTTAATTCACGTAGCAACATTCCCCATTCCACTGTTCATTCCACTAAGCGTTTTAAAACATTTTAAAAACATGTGTTTCAATCCAATGCTCATTTAATTGCATCACTTGACAACTGGATTTTTCACAGCATATTTCACGTCTCTCTGCTCATTCTGAATAAATAGCAATAGTTTACTAATTGAATGTGTTTAGAATTGTCTGTTACTAGTAACATTGGAATTAATACACTCGAGAAAAGATGTCCGAAGCAATTTTTAACAAAACCAACTGAAGCAGGATTTTAATATTACCTATATAATATCGTTAAATTTAATACAGAATTTTGTACTTTACAATTATTTTTGTACTTAAATACAGCACTGAATAAAAATCTAAATATTTTATTCTTAGTAATTGTCAAAAAAATGAAAACCTCTTTAATCATAATAGTATATAACGATGCGAGGTTCGGAAGTAGTTTTTACAGAAACGAGGAAAATGTTTAAAAACCGAGTAATAGCAAGGTTTTTAATTTCCGATATTCTGCAAAATATTTCACAAACGTGCGTTGTACATTATTTTTTTGTGCGATGGTGTTTTCAAAATAATAAATAATAATAAAATAATAAAATCTTTGTTGGAAATATTTGCGTTCATTACAAAGAACTGTCTTACGTTAACAGTGTGGACAATTTTTATTCGTTGAAACTACAGCAGGCCGTAGACTAATTAGTGATAAAATGCCGGCAAGTACGTATTTATTGTTTTATATTGTATCAAATAAAGTTCAGTTCATTTAAAATACGGTGATTTGTTTCGTATAATGTATATTAACACTACTTTTGGATATATTTTTGTATATACATTACACGTAGTATACATAGAGGGCAGTGGTTTTACTTCCCTCACGTGGGTGTAAATGTAATTTTACAGTAGGCTACAGTTATTTAGGTTCGCAATCCCGAAATGTAGGAAGTTGAACTTTCAATCATGGTCGACATTGCTGTTAGTACGACAAAACGTACTGTCGCGCAAAAAAGATGTTTTTAATAATGTTTTACAAATTGTTTTAATTCATTGTTGTCAGAATTATATAAAATTTGTATTAAAATTTTAATTAATAAAAACTGAATAACTTTATACTCTCGTGAAGGAAAGTAAACTAAACTGTGATTGCAATTAAAAACCCTTATTTCTCTTATATGACCAATTGGATTTAACCTTATATTTAATAGAATTAT
The DNA here is from genome assembly GCA_030220185.1 of Diploptera punctata. NCBI lineage: Eukaryota > Metazoa > Arthropoda > Insecta > Blattodea > Blaberidae > Diploptera > Diploptera punctata. The sequence continues at coordinate 1,622,815 of JASPKZ010008381.1, read as the reverse complement.
TATCATAAGTAATACCACGAGTGATTTCCAAATTATCGATAAATTCACGACTCACGAAGTGAGGAGTGAATTTATGTAGAGAATTTGGAAATCAAGAGTGGCATTTGTTAGGACTATTCAACGAATAACAGCTTAATTGCTGTTTACTCACAAATCATTAATTAACTATAGTTATTTTAAAATATTTATATATTTAATGTAAACGGCGGTGTTTGAAAACAAATGAGAAACGTTAGGTGCGCTTCATTTGCTTCTTTTGTTCATCACTGCAACCAGATCATAATATTATTTATTGCCAAAGGATTGCAATATTGTAAGAATGCACCCTAGTGGAGAAATTTATAACCAACGTTATAGGTATTAATTAATTTGATGTCCTATTGTAAATATGTCAATTATATTTTTCTACAACGTCATTTCCTAGAAAATAATTCGTTTATGAAAGTGCAAACAGTGTTTTCTTTTTTGTGGTATAATCAATTGTTACAAGTGTTTTTATATTATCTACCGCATGCGCTTTCTGCTGACATTCATGCGTTGTAAATACAATCTGGTAGCCGTATTTCTTGGAGGGTCAGTCACTGCAAAACAATGCTATCAGCTATTCAGAACGTTAAAAAGGAGGTGCTTTCTTTATTATGATAAACTTTAGTTGGTAAATTTTAGGCGAAACACGACTGTGATTGGTTGTAAATCAAAAGTTATTGAAATGCGACTGGTCATTGACTCCCATGAGTTAAATAGTCAATATAAATTAAGAGTAATATCATATAATGTAATAACGAACTTCATATTTTAACATGTTAAATTTATTCATTTTGTATCAACGTTTTCTTCTGAATGGTAGTAAGAGTAGCTCTTCAGATAAAATTTTATAATCTCTCCAATTCTAAGATAGTGAAAAATGAATTTTTATACTTAAAATGAAAATCAACGTTGTGAATAAACACAATTTATTTTAAATATTTGCTGAAGAATATTATCACTAGAATTAACTTGATCCCCTAGGAACTCTAGATTTGGAATAAATCTGAATTATTTCTTAAACAATTTTTTTTAAGCGTCTCCTGTGTACCAACTTCCGACTTCTAAGAAGAGAATCCATCTCTACCGCAATTTACCTAAATTAATCCCGATCCAAACCTAAACCCAACCAGAAATCCTTTTGTGGGACACAAACAATCCTTCATCACAACTTAAAACTAATTCACAGGCACTACCCAATCCGGAGGTTTATTGCCGTGTGGACATTAATTCTCTATACATCCCTATCATGACCTAATGTATTCCATTCGTATAGATTTTGTTAAAAATGTTCGTATTTTAAATTCGAGTATAGTCAGGTTATTACAAAATATTGCAAAATGTTTTAAATTTGCTCATAAAAAATTCTATTTTGGATCCTAGTGATACCATAAAATAGTTCGTGCCTTTGAGATTACGCGAAAGACTGGACGATACCATTAACACGTCTCTGGGGAAGTGAGTGGTCCCCATCATTTTAAATATTTTATTCAACCTTTTAGGTCGATAGGTTGATGATTTGCTCATTGACCCTGCAACCAACGAAATCTGAAACATTCAATTGCTAAAACATGTCTCTCTATTTTTTCCAATATCACTTTTTTTTGTCAATAAATGAAATTCATTTAAGGCTCTAAACGAAAAAAAAGAATGTTCATATACGTATATACAGATTTATATGTGTGTGTGTATATATCTTTTTTTAAACTATTATATATATAATTTAAAACAACATGCTTTATTAGAAAACCGAACTAAAACATGAAACATAATTTTAATTTCCAACACGCTTCGGATAAAATTAAAGTGGTCAACAAAAAAATCATCTCCAACACATCTAGAATAAAACTACAGTTACCTACAAAAAAATAATTTTACCATCAAAAGCGTGGTGTGCGCTTTATCAATTAATTTATTTGATGATAAACATATATTGGTAAAAGTAAAGACTCTAAGAAGAAAACGTAAAAACCATAAAAAGCACCCCACGTTTTTTATGGTAAAATTACTTTTTTTTTGTAGATAACTCTAGTTTTATTCTAGATGTGTTGGAGATGATTTTTTTGTTGACCACTTTAATTTTATCCCAAGCGTGATGGAAATTAAAATTATTTTTTATTTTTTAGTTCGGTTTACTAATAAAGCATGTTGTTTTAGTTTTTTAAACTGTTATTTATTTTTAAATTTGGTTTTCTAATAAAGCGTGTTGTTTTAGTTTTTTAAAACTATTATTTATTTTAATTTTTTAGTTTAATTGATTGTCATAAACCGGAATCCCTTGAAAATTTAACTGCTTACGATATTTTTAGTGTCTAGGCACTAATATAAATATATATTTTTTAAAATTATTATTATCTAACATTACTATAATATTTTGAAATATTTTAATATAGATAAATCGTTACAGTTAATCGTATCCTTCTCATATTTTTTGGATTAATTACAATGTGGTAAGTTTACAAAATTGTCATTAATATTTTACAGAATAAGATAAAAATGTAAATATCTTTAAATTCGATACTATTGTAGTATGAGCTAAAAGTAATATTCTTCTAAAAAAAATCCTTCGGGCCGGATTTGAATCAGCGCACCGACCTACGGATTACTGAAATAATATACCACTAAAGTCCACCGCTCTACCAACTGAGTTACCCGAGGTTATAATATTAATTTCTTAGAACGATGGACTAAATAGTCGGTAAGTCCGCAATCTATTATACCGGTCCTTATTTTATTGATGTCCTGATGATCCTGGCCAGGATCTAAGAAAATATTTATGAAATTATTGTATTGTCACTGGTTATTGACAAGTATACAAAGTTTCAAGTCGATCCAATGTTTCTAATGTGAAGTGGTGAAAATCGTGTTGAAAGATTCCGTTACATAGATAAACAGATACAGGTCAAGGTAATATAAAGTGTGTTATATATATAATAGAAAAGACATTTCAGAATGGAGATATTTCCTATATAGTGAAAAATATGTTTCAGAATGAGAACAGACTATTACGAACTAAATTGGTTAATATTTTATACCAGATCGCAAGTTCATGGAATGGTATATAAAATTCTTCTTCTTATTTCACTACCCAGTTGAAATCATTATCTGACGGTGAATACTCCCTTTCAGGAAAAAAAGATGACATTTTTAAAAGCTCTGCAGTAGTGTTGTAGGTATATTTTTTCTCAGTTACTTATAGTACAGCCATTTGGTTCTAAAAAAAGAGGTTACCTGGAAAGTTTTCCGGGAGTTTTGAAAATGGGCAATTTTATAGATTTCGATGTGCTCTTTCCGAATTTCAACCTTGCCACCTCGTATCTTTGCCACTCGCGCCGCCATCTTGGAAAAATGGTGCCTAAAAGCAGTTTTTTGATATCTCCTCTCCGACTCATTTTACGATAAAAACATTTATGTACAAAATTAAACTAGAGACAATTTCCTACAATTCATGTAATAACCTTTTTTCCTAAAATCAATAGTTTCGGCGTACGAGCGTCGCAAAGTGTAGTTCAACACGCGTTTAGGCCAAAAAAAACTCATTTCCACACTATCTTGGGGTAGAATAAGCGGGGCGTTTTTTTTATCATGGTATCCCCAGTAGACCTAACCCACATGCAATTCACTATTCCAAAATTTAGCGCATTTTCCTTCGCTTCGCTGTTCTTGATGGACCAGGTGTCGCGAGTTCATTGTCTTTAGTACCGATCGAAGCGTCACAGACGGAACTTTCTTCCACATCATCCGCGATGGGATTTCGTATCAGTTTCATCACAATCCTCTTCCTTCTCGATTTTGTCATACGTTTGCTCGAAAATAGTCTCCGTTTCATCCTCTTCATCGCTATCTTGTGATGGAACTTGCGAGTTAATACAGGTAGCCTACCACTACAATTCGTGCATATAACCGAGCACTTTAACCCAGCCGTTCTGCATACACAGGCTTTCTGACATCTATTTTTACATTATCTGGGGGCTCTAATGTGGTGAAAGTAATTAGCCCGTTCTTGCTTCTTTTCCATTCTTATTGCTCTGCATTTTGTTTATTCCCATACCACTACTGAACCTGGTGATAGGTTGTCGTGCTTCTGTTGGTGGTAGCGACGCAATATTAAATTTACTTTTACGGTATATGTTGATGTTGTGAAGCATGTATACACCTATAGATATAGCTGTTTAAAGACATACTTTTCTTACATTTCACATTACTGTAACTGTATAATTCAAGAAGGAAGCGTTCTCCAGGTTTAGCAATGATCTCTGGATAAACATTAGGATTTTTTAATACTCTGGATAACCTTGTTTAAATTACATTTTTCCTTGATGAAATAATGTTGATGTATCACAGACACTGAAGGCATGCAAGAATAAACCATTATCTGCGGCTGTTTTATCTAGGATACTTTTTGTGTGAATATATTTGTTGCGAAATTTTTCCTTTTGCTGGTTGCGAGCGGCAAAGATACGAGGTGGCAAAGTTGAAATTCGGAAAGAGCACATCGAAATCTATAAAATTGCCCATTTTCAAAACTCCCGGAAAACTTTTCAGGTAAAACTACCAAATGATTGTACTATTAGAGTTATTAGCGAATTGCGAAAGAATGAAGCCATTGAGGTTGTACTCACAAACATATTTTTGAAAAAGTTTTACAGATCTTCATTGATCCTACGTATAATGGCGTTTAGCAATAATGTATTACAACTGTTAACGCTTTGGCGGCCACAATTTACCGGAACCATTCTTAGAAAATGGCAATTAATTAAAAAAACATTAAACATAACGTCGAGTTCGTTAACCAGCAAAATCGGACCATTAGGTGTAGAAGATCACCTGAAATGAACATTTAAAATCGCTCTAGTGGTAGCAAGTTTGGATGTATCGTAACAAAACTGGGTATATGCTATTAAAATGAACCGAGGAGTTTGTCCAGTCATATTAGGGATTTCGCCTCGGAAAGAGAGATAATAAGCTGAAAACTCATATAGACCTTCATTTTGGCATTCTAAAAGTTGTCACAAAAGTCTCATATATTCTCGTGTCCGCGTCTTAAGATATTCTAGGTCAAAGGTAAAAAAAACTGTTCTTTTACAAATATCTCGTTTCCTATGGCTTTAATGCTGTCTATATTCATTATGTCCACCGCTGTGGTCTCGACGTAGCGTGCTGCCGTGTCACGCAGCGGGCCCAGGTTCGATCCCCGGTCGGGGCAGTTTTTCTGGGTGAGATTTTTATTGGGTTTTCCCTCACCTGTAAGACAAATGACAGGAAAACATTAAGGCTCAAACGGTCCCCGAAATCATATGGCCATCATCATCATCATCCTTATCATCATCGTCATCCGTCACCGGTGTGGAAAGCAACGGGAAGCTACCACACCTACAATTCCCTAGTAAAACTGCAAGCATAGCATAAAAGTGCTATGATTGCAGTGAAGGACCTGCTTTGGGGAAGAATTACTGTGGACGGATGGATATTTATTATAAACATTGTAGAGAATAACATTCTTTACGCCTTTTGTTTAAAACATTTTTTATACGTCAAACCGTTTTTGAGATAGAGGGCGGTGAACGCGCAGCGCTTAGCTATCTACAGCATAATACAAGGTCTACGTTATATAATACGCCGTATAAAGTCTATAAACCTTAAAAAAATATAGTTATAAACAATTTACTTTTTTATTAATTATTACATTACATTTAATAATGTTTTTCATTAATCAAGTATATATTTTCTTAATAATACTCATCTCTTCGTGCAATTAAAAAATAGTTACCTGAAATTATAGACTTGCTTTAATTATAATTTAATATATGCTAATTACATTTTAAGTAGAAAATAATGAAGTACATTTTCTTTAAAATGTAGGCTATAAACCTTCAAATTTGTTTGTTTCTTTAAAGATTATACTTGGGCCTGCGGACCTCTATTATACGAACGTTCTATTTATGGCTAGTTGGGACAGATGTTTAGGTGTATAGTAAAGACCGATTCCCTTTTCAACATAGAAACCAGTTTCTACTTACCACGTTTATTCGTTAGTTTTAAATTGTATTTTGGCAAATTAAATTGTATTTTTTAAGATTTATAGACTTTATACGGCGTATTATGTAACGTGAGTAACGGTTGACCTTGCAATATGCTGTAGGTAGCTAAGCGCTGCGCGTTCACCGACCTCTATCTAAAAAACGGTTTGATGTATAAAAAATGTTTTAAACAAAAGTTGAATATAAATAGCATTAAAGCCATAGGAAAGGAGACATTTGCAAAAAAAATATGTTTTTTACCTTTGGATCTTGAATATCTTAAGACGCGGCCACGAGATTTTATGAGACTTTTGAGACAACTTTTAGAATGCCAAAATGAAGGTCTATACGAGTTTTCAGCTTATTATCTCTCATTCCGAGGTCGACCCTTATTTTTGACCTATATGGCTGGACTAAGTTTGTTCTTCAAGCACAAGCTATATCCGTCATCAAAAGCGGAGGTTTATCTGAAATGGAAATTAAAAATTGACTAGTGTAGCAACCGTCATGTTTGGTTCTAAGTAAATATGTACCATACTATTTACTTAACCCCTAAATTAGGAAAATAGCATATACGATACATTAGTTTAATTAATTTAAGATTTTAATTAAGTAACAAAACGATGAATCGGTAGATATTTAAATAGGTGTCAAAGTATTATGCAGGATTATGTAATATACATGTAAAAAATTATGTTATTTGTACATGTATTTATATCTGGTTTCAATTTATAATATTTTAAATTCACTTTTATGTTAATGGTGTTATTTTAATTTATTAATAGTGAGTGGAGAACATATTTTTAATAACTCACCTCATACAATTTCAAATTTATTTGAGACCATTGGTTTCAAACGACTTTTCATTCATCTTCAGTCATGACTCCAACTGTTGATATTCTCTGATTGTTGATTTCTCTATGGTCACCTCTAGGTGCTGCCATCTTTGGTTGGGTTTATAAATTTCGAAATTATTTTTTTTTACAGGAATAGCTAAGTTCATCGATCGATATTCATTCAAAAGGATAAATATCGATCAATGAACTTCGATATTTCTGTAGAAAAAAAATTGAACCAAAGGAATATATATACTCACACCTGATTCTAATTACTTGAAAGTTGCAATATTTTGTGTCATATATATATACGGGGTGAATCATAAATGTGGCTATACGTTTGATCGCGTTGTGTGATGAAAATATTACCATTACAGGAAATATGAAATTACTCACACCTGATTCTAATTACTTGATAGTTGCAATATTTTGTGTCATATATATATATACGGGGTGAATCATAAATATGGCTATACGTTTGATCGCGTTGTGTGATGAAAATATTACCATTACAGAAAATATGAAATTACTCACACCTGATTCTAATTACTTGATAGTTACATTTTTTTTGGGTCATATTTATTTACGAATGCTAGCAGGTTGTTTTATTACATTTCTGGTATTATTTTGTGGCATGGCGGAATTGTACTTCTTAACTTTGGACGCCTGGAAAGGCGGAGTTACGTTACCCCGACGATATGATAGACGGTGAATTATGATAAAGAGCCAGGAGAGTCCTTGAATAAAAACTTAACCTAAATCCAGACCATGAGTGACCACAACAATAATTCGATTTAAGAAAAAATGAATGTGTTCTCACCGGGAATAGAATCTGGGAACCCATGAACTGTTGTTAGGAACTCTTATCACCAGCCCATGAGGCTAGTTTTTTTGTGGTAAGTAAGGGCGTATTTCAATTTTATATATATATGAAAGTTTTCTTGGGTTTTCCGCGTCTTGGATTTAAGTTCGGCCTTTGGCAACGGATTCCGACATTTCGGCATGATCCCACATGCCATTATCAAGGAATGATAAGTTCGAATCCCAGGTTTAGGTCTTATATAATAAAACACACAACGAAAACTCTGTGTGTTTTATTATATAAGACCTAAACCTGTGACTCGAACTAGTCACTCCTTGATAATGGCATGTGGGATCATGCCGAAACGTCGGAATCAGTGGCCAGAGGCCGAACTTGAACCCCAAGATGTCAGGGGTTGCCGCACACTTGGCACCTTTAAGTCACGCTTATACAATTACCTGTTGTCTAATAATTGATTTATCTTTATTTATTTAAATTTATACTATGTCATTAATAATTTTTTCTCGTTTTTTTATACCTTGTACATATTATATATTTAATTCGTTAAATTTAGAGTAAATCAAAATAGATTATAAATATTGATTGTATTGTATTGTTTTTATAGTATGTAATTGTTTATGTAGTTGTAAGACTTTTTTTTTGTATTTTGTATTTTTTTAAAAACCTGGTTGAGTGGCAGACAAGGCCTTAAGGCCTTAACTCTGCGAGGTAAAATAAAGCTATTAATTTATTTTATTTATTTATAAGACGCGGAAAACCCAAGAAAACTTTCATATTCATACTAATATCAGCGAAAATCTGCAATATAACATATAACACACACACACACACACACACACACATATATATATATATATATATACATGTGTGTGTGTGTGTTCGAAATTTTTTATTACAAACTCCTTGGGCTTGTAGAGGGGATTGAGTTTTGAATACAAACATTTTATGTGAAAACATACCCTGCATAATTTACCACCTACGAATCATAATTAATATTATTGTCCCAGCTGATTGTAGGTAATTATCGGCCTACCTAATAGGTGCTTTAACCTCTGGTTTTTCCACAAGAAGTTTCTATGCCTCCCATTCGTTCCCTATTCATGTACCTTGTCTTGTCTCTCGTCCACGAGACGTAACTTTCCTTATTATATGTTTTTCCCATAAATATAATTTTATGTAATACACAAGTGATCTTCTTGGTGATCAAATATTAAAATATATATACAGTCAATATGCCCATTTCACCAATTAATGTTTAAAAAGGTCAACAAGTTTCCATAGCCAAGCTGTCATTCTCAAGACCAGATATTGACTGAAGACAAAATTGATAATAAATAAATTTGTTTATTATTTATTATCAATTTTGTCTTCAGTCAATATCTGGTCTTGAGAATGACAGCTTGGCTATGGAAACTTGTTGACCTTTTTAAACATTAATTGGTGAAATGGGCATATTGACTGTATATATATTTTAATAAATTTTATGTATCTTACTCCAATCACCAGTGTATTCGACTCTCTTTGGTTCAAAGATTTTCCTAAGCACTTTACTCTAAAATATTTTTAATTATTTCTTCTCTCTGGAAACAAGGAACGAAATTTTGTCTCCATATAGTTGCCATTAGGCCTACATATTTATATTTCAGCATTTGTTGGAAGACCTTCGTATCACTAGTCTGTCTTTAATGCATAACAGTGCCTGTTTTTATAAACGACCCCTAACTAACTAAACTAACTAACTCAATGGTACCATCGAGCCCTTAGGTTCACGGCCGCACTGACATAAGCTCTCCACACATCCGTATCCTGACGTAATGCTTTCCAATCATACCTGTATAATCGACTTCCCTCATATCTTGGTTAATGTTATCTCCCACCTCATTCTTGGTCTATCAACTGGGCATTTTCCCTCTGTTTTCATGTAACCTTCCATTCCCATTTTTCATTCTCATTCGTTCCACATGTCCTGTCCATCGCAGTCAACGATATTTAACTGTTCTTAATATGTTTTAAAAATACATTTTATTTACTGATGTTATAAGCATTGTTAATACCCGAATGTGCAAATACTCTTGCTCGGGCGCAGTTCAGTTTTATATATATATATATATATATATATATATATATATATATACTACATATTACATAAAGTTTTAGTTAAAGGAGAGGGAAAATAAAGTATATCTAATATATAAAAATGGATTTTTGTTTTTTTGTTTGTTGGTTTGTTTGTTTGTTTGTACTTTAGGCGTGGCCATACCGTTAATCCGATTGTGATGAGGCTTTTTGCAAAATGTTCACGAGATTCCCGAGATGAACATAAGCTATAAGAGAGTTGTGATACTCAACTCCTACGCCCTTAAAAATCGTCCTTTGTAGTGGAAAACATGAAAAAGTAGCTCTTTGGACGCTTAAATGGCTTACGCTGCCTAAACCATAACAAATACACAACATTAATGTACACATAATTGAATATCTCAACAAGCTCTACAAAAACGTCCGCAACAGCATATGTTTATCTCTTACGGATAACTCACAATAACCATTTTTTGTCTTTCATTGATACCAAGAAGATCGAGACAAGTACGTAGATTCCTGTGCAAGCATAGCAGCACATGGCGGGTATTTTACTGATAAATAACAATAACGAATTTTGTCTTTTAGCTCATTTATGCGAAGAAGATCGAGATAAGTAGATTCCCAGGCAAGACTGGGTAATCAGCACGGGGAATCTTAAAATAAATACGATATACATTTACAATTATTTTTCATATTACTTGTTCAATTAATTATAGGAAATACATTAAGTTTTGTCTTTCAGCTCATTTATGACAAGAAGATCGGGATGGGTAGATTCCCGGATAACGCCGGGTAATCAGCACGGGTATCTAAAAAATGTAATGTTATAATTATTTTTCCTTTTACTTATTGAACTTAACATAAAAACACATTAATTTTCATTTATCTAAGCGTAGCAGCGCACGTCGGGTATTAGCTAGTTATGTAATAATATTAAGCAAAACAATTTAAGAAGAAATTTTCAAAATATGAAACTCACACTAATATACACAGGGACTTAATACAATGGAGAATGATATAATCAAATCAATATAAACAAAAACGTATGTAATAGATTAATACACATCATATAGCGTAATGTTCTGGAGTCTTCTCCGTGCTTCATATATTTCAGCAACTGTTACATTTTTGTAATATTGAAACTTTATATCATGTTCCTAAATGTATTATGAGAATAATACTAATACAGTATTAATAATAATAATAATAATAATAATAATAATAATAATAATAATAATAATAATAATAATTGTATTGTAAGCCTATGTTTTCCCTTTACAGAGATTTAGGCGCTCTCCCCCTACAGGGAAGAATTTTAACCATACTAATTTAGTTACACTTGTTTTCGTATAGATGTCATTTTGAGTGGTACGTGGTCAGCGTTCCGCCTCATACTGACATCTAGGAAACCAAGGTAGTACTAGGACGGGAAAATTCGGTAAATTTTGCTTAGAGGCCTTTTTATTCAAGCTTAAGGATTTTTTACGAGCCTGAAAATCTTCAGACTCGGACCCACGGCTTTAACGTCCCTCCCGGAGGACTTGCTCCTTCGATTTTTCCGTCCTCAAAAAATCCATCGACCCCGGCCGGGTTTGAACCCGCGACCCTTGGGACCAGAGGCAAAGAGCATAACCACTAGTCCACCGCGGCCGACGTAATAATAATAATAATAATAATAATAATAATAATAATAATAATAATAATAATAATAATAATAATAATAAAGGTATTCCGACGTTTGATTGTGCCGGTACACTTCAACACCTGTCCACTTTAAAAGCATGACTTTGCAAGAACACAGAAAACTGCTTGTTTTGCCAGAAACGTAGACAATATTTTGTGACAAAATTGACAGATACAAAAGTAATTTACTACATGAACGATCGCATTTATCTTTACTGCATAATGCTGAATTAGAATATTCCTTTTTTTTACTATTTTTACAAATTCAGTAGATATTTGTTCTTGAAGTCGTGACTATAAAACTGAGAATGTCATTTTGCTAGCACTTTGTTTGCTGAATACTTCAGATGAAGCGATTCCTGGAAAATCGTCACCGATTTATTGTCATGTGTAAAATTTGTCACACATTAAACATACGGAATGACCCATATTCCTCACACATTAAACATTTATCAAGATCCTTTTTGTCTTAAGTTAAATATTCGTCACGACCCATATTCGTCTCACATCAAACTTTCGCCCATATTTTCTATGGTAGTGCGTATACTCATTTTATTTCATTAGGTGTGGAAAAGGGCAAGTTAGGGTGAGGCAATTAGTAACGTAATGTACAACAAAACTATAAAGACGAAGGAAATATTTTACCCTACCTGCGCAATATAGGGCATAATATAGCGAGGCATTTATAACTGCTTCTTACGCATTTCTGATTAAAATCTGACATATAAATCATCATCATCTTAGTTTATTCAAGAATTTAGGTAACTTGTTGACCTATTTCGATCAGTAGAAATACCATCGAAAAGCTTTATGGAGTGGACGTCCTGGTCTTCTTCTTCCTGCAGGTTGATAGTTTAATATCTGCTAAGGTATCCTGTGATCCTCCATTCGATTAACACGTTGTATCCACCTTGCCTTATAATCAGAAATTTTGTTATCTAAAAGTCCCATGCGTAATTCGTCTAAGATGTCTTCTTTTTTATGATCTAGTAATGCATATTCAGCAATCCTTCGAAAATATCTCATTTCAACAGATCTAATTCTCTGTATATCCTTCTGTTTCAATGTCCATACTTCGCTAGCATACAAAACAGATGGACGTGCCAGTGCTTTATACACTTTTAATCTTGATTTTTTTTACTGACTGTGGCTTGAAGATAGAATCTATTAACCCTGAAATCCTTAAAAATTTGATTTGTAAATATGTAACCAATCAATTTGTGACGAATATGATATACGTGACTAGTACATTTATGACCAACTAGTCATTTATGACCAATAAATGCGTGAAAAATATAATATTAATTACCAAAATTTCGTGAAATGTAAAACATGAAAAATCATACTGCTACAAAATTGATTTGCCCAAATTCCAGCTGAAGCAGTGTTTATATACCAGTAGTATTACTGTGTTTAATACTCAACATTCTAAACACAATGGTAAGTAAATGTTATTGTATGCGAATAAAGGTAATAGAAGGTATGTTATGTTCACAGAAGATTACGAATATTTACAGTGTATGACACGAGAGCTGAAAGAGGAACATGATAAATGATTAAAGATAAACATACTTACTTACTTACTTACTCACTGGCACTATCGAACCCGTAGATTCATGGCCGCGCGGATATAAGCTCTCCATACATCCCTATCCTGAGCTAATGAAAGATAAACATGGAAAACACAAAGTTTAGGGTAAATCAGTTAATCGAAACATCTGATTTATAAGACGGACATAGGGAAATAAAATCTTGTAATCAATACGTATATTTGGGATATGTTTTGTTGACTCCGATTCGAAGTCAGGGGAAAGATGAATTGCCTCTGCTTCTTATACAAGAATTTGTCAACCTCATCACACATTTATATTTCAACTCGTTTCCATTCACCATCTTCCCACCATAATATTAACACACGTCCGAGAGAAAATTTAATTCTAGCTGAACGTATACCATTCCTCATCCTTCCTTGTTTCAGTCACTGACTCTGGAATTCCTTCTTCTGTTTTATCAAGGACAGTTCAAAAAATCTCACTAAATATTTCCTTAGACATATAACCAGGTTCTAAGTACATTTTTATTATTATTTTATATTTTAAATTGTCTTTACCAAGGCAATTATATAAACAAATTACGTTATTACTGTTATTATTATTATTAATATTATTATTATTATTATTATATATTTTGATGTTTTTTTCTTTACTTGTTATCTGTACTTTGTGTAGCCAATGTCTATTATGTATTAATTATATTAATCACATAGTAGATAATTCATAATTGTTATTATATATGTAATTGAACTGTGGTGATGGAAAAGAAGACGTTACAGTCTTAACTCCATCAGGTAAAATAAATAATTAAATAAGGTGTAAAAATATGTGAATTAAAATAAAGAAAAATAAGTAAATTAAATTCTGCACAAATAAATTTATGGAGGCGTTCAGTTTAAATTTCTTGAAGACAAAATAAGAAACAGTATAATTACAACAGAGAATGTTAAAATTTGAATTATTGACTTCATAAAAACAATTAAAATTAAATGGTCTTGAAAAGAATGACAGAACACAGATTAGGAAAAAAATAATAGAATTAGTGTCACCATGATAGAAGAAGAATTTCCCTAACTTCATGACCTTGGCTTACTATCTGGCTGCTGGCCTCACATCCTCATGTGTTAATCACAGATCATCCAGCCACTGTAGGGATGACATGTGGTCAGTATATCGGGCCCCCCATCCGTTTTAGCTAGTTTTCTCAACCTCCAGCCACTACTTATTCCACATTGCTCACGATTCTGGGTGGGCGAAAATTCCATGAGAAAATGTCTTTCAGCATGGAGACTCGAATCGTCCCGCAGTTCTGCGTCAAGGCATCTTGCCTTAATCGCTCGGCTACGGAACGGGACAGAAGAAGAACAGAACGGCCAAAATTAGCGTGAATTGATGGTATTTTAAACAGCACGAGAGAAAAAATATTGCACGATGGAGATTGGAATGACAGAGAAATATGGAGAGGAATGACAGTGGATTAATTGGTACAGGAATGTGTCGAGAAACATTGCGAAATCTCCTATGTATGTAAACTAACATAAAAATGACCAATGATCCCTTCAGTTTTTTGCCCTAGGGTTTATTGTGAATACCCTTGGTTTTAAAGTAAATGCTTCTTCAAAGATTCAACCTCGTTTCTTGCTGAAGCCGTTCCTGCATCACTACTCAATTCCCAGTTTTCTTTAACTTTAGTGCATTGCGTACAAACCTCATTTTAGATAGGAGCGATTTAACTTTGTGTAATCATTTCGAGTGCAGAAATAGATAATAGCACGACATCGTCTAGTGAGTCTTGCCTATAGGGCTAATGTTAATTTTACCTATTGGTAACTATTTGGCGTTTTTGGGACGAAAATGGATTTTTTTAAAATAAAATTTGCACCATTTGCCCCGGTTCAGCAATGTCAGGTTTCCTGAATTTTCCAGAAATATTAGAATTTTATCAGAGTATAAAAAAATATAAAACATACTGTGTGACCAATTAATATATTTAATTAACTCTGTAACACCATCGGGCCCCGAGGTTTGTCATGCGAATACAAGCTCTAAATACATCCCTACCCTGAGCATCAGTGGTTTCCAATCATCTCCCGTATAATTAATCTGCCTCAAACCATTGAAAATGTTATTCTCCCACTTCGTTCTTGACCTGCCAACTGGGCGCTTTCCCTCTGGTTTTCCTACAAGAATCTTCCTGACCCTCTTTCAAAATATTTTCTGTATATAATTTTATTCATCTTATTAATTTTATAGTTCTAACATTCATTTCGCTGTTAAATATTATATTGTTTTTGATGGGCGATATTAATGGAAAACAGTCGAATTTCTTTTCATTACCCTCACAGATTTTACATAAAATTCCCAAAGTCACTTTATTGCTTTCTCACAATTTCTCGTTGTACATACTATATATATATATATAAATATCACCATGTCCATCGCTGTGGAGGTAGCGTGCTGCCTTGTCACGCAGCGGGTCCGGGTTCGATCCCCGGTAGGGGAAGTTTTTCTGGGTGAGGTTTTTATCGGGGTTTTTCCTCACCTGTAAGACAAATTTCAGGAAAAATTCAAGGCCCAAACGGTCCCCGAAATCATATGGCCATCATCCTCATCATTATCATTATACCTCAGTGCCATCTTTGGTATCCTATCCACTGTCATTCTTTGCAGATGTTCTATCCAATTGTTTCTGTGTTCTCTATTTGTTGAAGAATTGGATACTTTTAGTTCCTCTCTAATATCTAATTTCTAATATGTTCTTCTCTTGTACAACCTTTCACAGCCCATAGGAATCTCATTTCCGCTGCCTGAATTTTTACTTGTTTTCTTTTTCCTTCAGAACTCAGGTCTCAAAGTAAAATAACGTTATGTTAAAACCTGTTGTTTCATCTTGCTTGATAACTAACAAATTCACTGGCACCTTCGAATAGTCGGTTCATAGCCGCGCAGTCATAAGCGTTCCTATCCTCAGCTAATTGTTTCCAATCATCTCCTGTATATTCTACTTACCTCAAGTTATGGCTAATGTTATTCTCCCACCTCATTATTGATTTACCAACTGGACGTTTTCCCTCTGGTTTTCCTTCGAAAAGTTCCCATGCCCCTATTTCAATCCTCATTCGTGCCACATGTTCTGTACATCTCAGACTACGAGATTTAACTGTTCTTATTATATCTAATATCCTATAATTATGGTGTAGCCGTTGTCCAGTCTTTTCCATTCGCTTGTCTGTTCATCTCTCTTTGGTCGAAAAATTTTCCTAAGAACTTTATACTCAAATACTCGTAATATTTTCTCCTCCCTTAAAATAACAGTCCATGTTCCGCATCCATATAATACAGGGTGTCCCATTCAAAACTTCCACATTTAAATTAATCATAACTAACAAAGTATGCGGAATTAGAAATGAGGCCGATATTAAACGAAACAGAAACTCAAAGGGTGGATTTCTCAACCGAAGTCTAAACCACGACCGCGGTTTTCCGATTTTTTATTGTTTCCATAACAACCATAAAAACTGAAAATCTACGGCTGTTAATTCCTAAAACAAATGTCTGAATCATGTCTATGGTTTCATAACAATTTCTGTGAATTTTCAGTCATTTTTATAGGTGTTATGGAAACAATAAATAATCGGAAAACCGCGGTCGTGGTTTAGACTTCGGTTGAGAAATCCACCCAATGAATTTTTATTGCTACATATTAAAATACCTCTATATGTGCACCATTTCTTCACTCTGTTCTTCTGAAACACGTGTACGAGCACTTCCTGATTCTTTTTTAACGCTTCCAATCGCCAGAAACTTCCCAAGCCATGCCTTAATGGTCTTCCCATCAGGTGCATTTCCTCCATATTCTCTCCGGTAATTTCTTTGCACTGTAATTATTGACTTCGTCTCCGCGTACAAGAAAACAGTTTGTGCTCGCCATTTTGTTTTATGTCATTATTGTCCAACATATTGTGGGATAAAAATATAAGTAATAAAAATAAAATTAATATATATCATACAATTGTTAAAAGTATCATTACTTATGGAGCAGAACTTTGGCCATTAACAACAAAAACAAATAAGTATCTATTGGCAACGGAAATAGATTTTATACGAAGGCCAGCAAGAATTTCAAGAAGAGAAAAAATTAGGAACTCAGTTATAAGGGAGAAAATGAAGAATGAAGACACTATTTTAGATTATATTAAAACTCAGCAATTAAGATGGTACGGACATGTCCAGCGAATGGAAGAGGATCGACCACCAAAATCTGTTTTGGAATGGAAACCTGAGGGAAGACGAGGCAGAGGAAGACCTAAAACCTCCTGGAGTCAGGGAATATGTTTATACATGAAGGAGAAACCTCTACAACCAGGAGAGTGGATGGACCGACAAAATTGGCTATTAGGAATCGGACGATGTCAAAGACATTAATCAACCGATGATCTATCTATCTATTGTCCAACATGCGTCAGATGAATTAACTGCAACAACGAAAACAAAAACTGTTTGAGTTTCTCTTTCTTTTAATATCAACCTCATTTCATAATTCCACATACTTTGAGAGTTATGATTAAATAAAATGTGGGAGATTTGAATGGGACACGGTGTATAACTAGGGCAATAACAGTTTTGTATATTTTCCGTTTAACGTTTTTTTGAGTGAAGTTGGTACAATGATCAACTTGTTTGATAACTGTAATGTGTTCTTACTCCTCTCTCATTATATAACTCGTACTTTGCTAATGTTTTAAAGTCTACACTTGTATATTATCAGCACGTTTCTCAGCGTCATGACAATTTCTACGTGCGCCGAATTATCAGACATTTGTTGCGTGTACAGTTTTTAAATTTTGTTATATACACAATAATTCTTATCAGTAATTTTCACTTAGCATATTTTTCCTTCACATCGCATGTTTTTCCCTTAGCTAGGTGGATTATTTATCTCTCCAGGAAACTACTTACGCAAATTTTAGTCGTACTTATAAATGCTTGATCTGTTCACGCTGGGTGAAAAATAATGTGCTGAAATTTTAACCTGTATGCCTTTTAAAATTTAGTATCTCTATTTGTATGAGTCCACCGCTGTGGTCTCAAGGTAGCGTACTGCCTTGTTAAGTTGGCGGGCCCGGGTTCGATGCCCGGTCGGGACAGTTTTTCTGGGTGAGGTTTTATTCGGGGTTTTTCCTCACCTGTAAGACAAATGTCAGGAAAACTTTAAGGCCCAAACGGTCCCCGAAATGATATGGCCATCATCATCATTCTTATCATTATCATCATCATTTTTATCATTATCATCATCCTTCACCGGTGTTGAAAGCAACGGTAAACTACCACAAATGCAATTCCCTAAGTAAAGCTGCAAAGCATAGCATGAAAATACTATGATTGCAGTGAAAGACCTGCCCTCGGGCAGAATTACTATGGATGGATGGATTTGTATGAATAGGTCATAGTCTATGAAGAACTCTGGATCATTTACGGTGTATTTAAGTGAGTCAGCGGAGCAATTTCCTACACTTTAGTTTTATCCTAGCGTGATAATTTTCGTCACTATTTCAGCACCTCTTTAACAGTGAGCTACATGATCTTTATAGGAATTCATATATTGTAAGAAAAGTTAAGTATCGTATACTGCGATGGGAAGGACATGTAGGTGGAATGGGGAATGAAAGAGGGGCATGGAATCTTCTTGTAGGGAAACCAGAGGGTAGACCAAGAATGAGATGGGAGAAAATATTAACCATTATTTGAGGGAAATATATTATACAGGAGACGATTAGAACACATTAGCTCTGGATATGGATGTATGAAGAGCGTATGTCCGTGCGGCCATGAACCTACGGGTTCGTTAGTACCAGTGAGTTAGTAAGTTATTTCAGCACCTCTTTAGCATCAGTTTAGCACACACCTTTCAAGTATTTGATAAATAAAACTGTCAAGTTTTATATGATTATCATAAATACTTTTAATCATTCGTAACAGCTGTTTCAATGCACTCTGTCTTTATCAGACGAATGTCATAATTACAAATACATTTTCTATTTATCAGTATTTTATTTGTAGTTATGACAGTCGTGAATTAAACACAACAATAGTGAAATACAGAACAAACTGGAAAGAACACTTGGCAAGGATGACAGAATAGAATACCAAAAGCAGCATACAGCTATTCACCACGAGGAAGAAGAAGTTTGAGAAGACCAAAGAAAAGATGGAAACAGCAGCAATTTGGAGCCGGAACAAGATAGTACGAGTAAATAAGCCTAAACCGTGAAGAAGAAGAAGAAGAAGAAGACATTCGTTCCTATATTTAATTATTCGGTCTGTAAGTTTGAAAATATTTAGTTCCTTTCTCATATCTTCATTTCTTTTCTTATCCAGCAGAGTATATCCTGATGTATTTCTTAAAAATCTCATCTCAACTGCTTCCATTCCTTGTTCTTGTCTTTTAGTGTTCGTCCAACATTCTGATCCATACATCAATACAGGAACACACTTTATAAAATTTTATTTTTGTTTCTTCTTTGTGTATTGAAACATCTGTTATAAACCTTTTTATGAAATAAGTCATCATCATCATCCAGGGATTAGGTTCGTTCCGGTTTCATGAAAGCTAGGATTGTTAAAATTGTTCAGACCATTTTCTGTGTGGGTGACCAAATTTCTCCTTCCATGCGGTTTATAATTTAGCACTAATTTTGGAAATCTTTCTTCTGGAATTCTATCAAGATGTTCTTTCCAGCCGTTCCTATATTTAATTATTGGGTCTGTAAGTTTGAAAATATTTAGTTCTTTTCTCATATCTTCATTTCTTTTCTTATCCAGCAGAGTATATCCTGATGTATTTCTTAAAAATCTCATCTCAGCTGCTTCCATTCCTTGCTCTTGTCTTTTAGTGATCGTCCAACATTCTGATCCATACATCAATACAGGTACAGGCATTATTTTATAAAATTTAATTTTTGTTTCTCTTCTTGTGTTTTAAGGGTTCGTTTAATAGTGCCACACATTAGATTAAATTTATTTATTTTGTCATTAATATCTTCAATTTTAACAAATGATAAATTGAAAGCTAGATATTTAAAACTATTCGCTTGCTCTAAAATTTTATCAATTGCTATTTTTGCTCTTAAGGTATCATGTGCTTTAAATGCTAAAATGTTTGTTTTATTCTTTGAAATTTTTAAATCTTAATTGACACTAATTTTTTCCAAATTAAAAATAGCTCTTTGTAGATCATCTTCTGAACTGGAAATCACTACTTGATCATCGGCAAATAGTATTTTATCCAAGAATTTATTATTTATTTTAAAACGTTTATTTAAATTAATCTGCCAATTTAACATAACTTTGTCTATTATAGATTAAAAAAGAGAAAGTGATAAAGGACACCCTGGTCTGACACCACGATTTATTATACCATTTTTTGTTGTTTTGATTTAAAACCCATGTCTATTATAATTTTATTATTTACATATAAACTTTGTATAGCCATAATCAAATATTTTCGAATACCTTTATTTCTCATTTTGTAAAATAAGTATTTATGAAAATTATATAAAAAAGGTTACAGTTATATTTATTAAATACATAATAGATTTTCGTTAAGTGAATACCAAGCATATTGATTGTATCGTTTATGCCTGCATACATTTTGAGACACAAATGTATCTCAAAATTAAATTCGTTACCAAGTTGCAAAAAATATTTATCATAGGCTCAACTCTGGAATCTCATTCCCTTATTCGTTACAGGGACTTTTGTCATCCCAACTTCTCTCAAGAAACGTTAAACTAAAAATATGTAAAACAGTTATTCTTCCAGTTATTTTATATGGATGCGAAACGAGGACTCTTATTTTAAGGTAGAAGAAACGATTGCGAGCATTTGAGAAAAAAAAGTTTTTAAAAACATTCTTGGAGCAAAGATAGACAAACAGACAGGCGAATGGAGAATGCTATTAGTATATTATCTTTATGAGAAACCAGATATAATGACTGGACTTTAACAGTAGAAAGACCGCGGGGTCATTTTGATCCTTCTATGAAGTTCCTCAACCTTTACCCCTCGTACGTATCATTCAACTGGCTTGTAATTTTATGACTTTTTTTATTTTATGTAAACTTAGTTCCTATGAAAATCAGAGGCTGCAATTGCAGTATGAAACTTGTATAACTTACTATCTATAACGACTGAGGTGTCAAAATGACCCCTATAATATTTTTCACCGAAACGAAATATTTTAATATAAATATCGAAATACTATGGCATGAGTGGCATGAATTGGACAGTGCTGAACAACAATGTATAGTTTATGTCACTTTCACAACAATTCAAATTAAAATTAAAACCATCGTTTCAGTTGCACCAAGTCGTGGTCATGGAAGGATGGTATTAGGCTAGTAGTGTTGATGGAATTAATAGATCTTGTGACTTACTCACTGGGAGAGGAAGACCTGTTCACCTGTCACCACCAGCAACACATTGTATTGAGTATCGACCAGAACATCCTCTGAATGATCTACAGAAATCAGACAATACTGGAACCAGTGTCACTCATTCCCACTACATGTGGGGCATAAAGAATGTTCTAAGAATGTACAAAAATCAATGAATAATAATCATAATAATAATAATCTTCATCATCTCAACAGACAAAAAACATAACACAGAAATAAGACAACTAAAAATAGAGGAATTAAACTCAACAATAGAGAAATAGAGAACAAACTGGAAGGAACACTTGGGAAGGATGATTGAGAATAGAATATCAAAAGCAGCATACAACTATTCACCAAGAGGAAGAAGAAGTTTGAAAAGACCGAGGAAAAGATGGAAAGAGCAGCAATTTGGAGCCGGAACAGGCTAGTAAATAAGCCTAAACCGTGAAGAAGAAGAGGAAGAAGAAGAAGAGGAATCATAATCATCATACAAATACTACTACTACTAATAATAATAATAATAATAATAATAATAATAATAATAATAATAATAATAAAAATCTTAATAATGATAATAATGGTAATAATAATAATAATAATAATAATAATAATAATCCATCCATAGTAATTCTGCCCGAAGGCAGGTCCTTCACTGCAATCATAGCATTTTCATGCTATGCTTGCAGCTTTACTAGGGAATTGTGTAGGTGTGGTAGCTTCCCGTTGCTTTCCACACCGGTGAAGGATGATGGCGATGGTAATGATAAGGATGATGATGATGGTCATATGATTTCGGGGACCGTTTGGGCCTTAAAGTTTTCCTGACATTTATCTTACAGGTGAGGAAAAACCCCGATAAAAACGTCACCCAGAAAAACTGCCCCGACCGGGGATCGAACCCGGGCCCGCTGCGAGACAAGGCAGCACGCTACCTCGAGACCACAGCGGTGTACATATAATAATAATAATAATAATAATAATAATAATAATAATAATAATAATTTTTATTATTCCGGCTTTTACAATGAATATACGTTTTTCCGGTACCCATGTTTACAGTTAACTACACATTTGTTTCAACACATTTTTCCATTCCTGTCTGTTCATCCAAATATCTTCTTCTATTTCCCATTCCCTCTTAGCTTTATTGATTCCCTGAATGTAATAGTTGGTCTACCCTTCTTTTTCTTCCCTGTGGTTCCCAATCCATGAATATCTTAGGTAGTCTTCCTTCTTCCATTCTTCTAATGTGTCCGTACCAATTTAATTGTTTCTTCTTTATAAAATCTAATATTGAATATCGTACCTGCATTTTTCTTTTATATATGAATTTCTGATTTTATCCTTCCTGGATATTCTTGCAGCACGTCTCCAGTAGTCCATTTCAGTGGCGAGCAATTTTTTTTTTATTTGTGCATTTAAAGCCCAGACATCAGCTTCATAGGTAATAATGCTTCTGATTATTGTATTAAAAATAGTTTTTTCTTGTTTCTTTGAAGATACGTTTGTCCCATACTATTCCATTTAGGGCAGATATAGCATACTTTCCTATATTGATCCTGTTTCTTATATCTGTTTCTTGTTTTCCATCTTTAGTGATTTTAATTCCCAAATACTTATATTCTTCAGTGTGATTAATTGTCCCTAAATCTTCTTCTAGTATTAAATCTTGAGGAAGATCCCCTATTGTCATATATCTAGATTTATCCATAAAGACCTTTAAACCCCATAAACTATTATTCTTCTATTAATTTTCTAGTGAGGTATTCTATATCTTCAAATTCTTGAGGCAATATCATTTGGTCATCTATAATAATAATAAAATAATAATAATAATAGTAATAATAATATAATAATAATAATAAAATAATAACCAAAATGTGTTAGAGAAGTATGGAAGCTAGAGATTTGAGAGAAGAAGAAGTTTTAGACAGGGACCTCTGGCGACAGATCACTTTTGGTTGAAGAAGAAACACTGTATTGTGGAATATTCCTAATACAAATAATATTATCATGATCCTCATCATCATCGTCATCATCTTATTTGTCACAAAAAGTGCCCATTTTTATTACTCCACTCTGCAAATATCAACAGATTGATTGAAACCAGTATAATTCACATAAGCCTGATCAGTGAAAAAGGTGGTCCTAGATATGTGACCACCCATCATATCGCGTGATCATACAGTTTCTGTCCCAAGGGTACTTTCAAAACTGGCGGTAAATTGCAGTTAAACGTTATATATTAGAACGCACCATTTTATTACTGACTTTAGTTTAATTAAGTTTTAACTTTTTTGTTTAAAAATAAAATTTAAGTTTCCTTAAATCGTCACGAAATCCTGTTCAATTCTTTATTCGTAAATTAAAAAGCAGATCCTAATGAAATTTTAATATCACCATTAAAACAGTTTTGTGGATATAGACCAGTCACATGGTTTGTGGTCAGAGCTACTGACTACACTACGTGAGGTCCTGGGCTCGATTCTCGTTCAAAGAAAGTTTCCGAGAATGAGCATGATCTGAAATGTAGATTATGTTTAGGTTTAAAAACATTCCTTCTGCTTCGTTATCGTTTATCACATCATCGACAACACAGATATGATTTTTAAATTTCTACAATGTTAGGAGAGAATGCCAGAAAAGTTGTAGGACAATCTGTGACATTGGATTATTTACCGGTTAGAAACTTAAAAATAAACCTTATTATTAAATTATCTTAAATTTCGTGGACAGTAGGAGTTCTTTATCCTGCTGGAGTTCGGAATTCCTAAAAAGTTAGTTAGACTTATACGAATGTGTCTAAATGGCTCAACGAGTAGGGTGCGTGCGGGCAAACAGTTTTCAGACACTTTTGAAATCCAGAATGGGTTGGTTTGAAGCAAGGAGATGCACTATCTCCTCTACGATTTAATGTACCTAGAGCATGCCATATAAATCTTTAGAGAATGAGGAAGGCTTTACAAAACTGAATGAGATTAATAAGCTGGTTAGTTTATGCTGATGATGTAGTACTACTGGCCGATAGCGAAGGAGATACTAAAAGGCAACACGCACACACTATTGAGTAACACTAAGAAATTAGGAACTGGAACGGAAGTGCTAGCAGTAAAAACTAAATATATGGTCACACGTAGAAATTCAGTATCTAATGGAAATGGACAGCTCTAATGACAAATGAGGGAATTTAGAGGAGGGAAGGGCCCTGAATTCAAATACCTAGGAACAATAATCACAAATAGGAATGAGATGCACAAAGAAATTAAACATAGGCTCAATTCTGGAAATGCATGCTATTATGCATTGCAGAGACTTTTGATGTCCCAACTCCTTTCAAAAAACGTTAAGCTGAAAATATATAAAACTGTTATTCTACCAGTTATATGGGTGCGAAACATGGACTCTTACTTTAAGGGAGGAAAGGAGATTACAAGTATTTGAGAATAAAGTTCTTAGGAAAATTTTTTGGACCAAAGAGAGATGAACAGACAGGTGAATGGAGAAGACTACTTAACAATTAACTACATGGTCTTTATAGGAAGCCAGATATAATAAGAACAGTTAAGTCTCGTAGACTGCGATGGGCAGGACATGTTGTGCGTATGGGGAATGAAAGACGTGCATGGAAGCTTCTTTTAGGAAAGCCAGAGGGAAAACGCCCAGTTGGTAGGCCAAGAATTAGGTGGGAGAACAACATTAACTATGATTTGAGGGAAGTAGATTATACAGGGAATGATTGGAAAGCATTAGCTCAGGATAGGGATGTATGGAGAGCTTATGTCCGCGCGGCCATGAACCTTCGGGTTCGATAGTGCCAGTGAGTAAGTAAGTAAGTAAGTAAGTAGGAGTTCTTTAATGCAACTTGATACCGGTTTACAGAAACGTTTGCCACATTCTTTATTTCATTTAGGTCTGTAATAATCCACTGTACAGATTATTCGCTTTTGTGTCCCTCACACCACACAGTATTTTTACAGTTTATTTATCCACACTCGCAGAACGATTATCTTCGCTCTTCAGGTCGACTTCTCAGTCATGACTGACTATCGCGACTCACTCGTAACTGAGTGACTGTGGTATCCATCCGGTTTTATGTAATCGATGAATACATCTAGATATTTCAAGACTAGCTGATCAGTATGCCAATGGCCTTTATTATAATAGGGTGAAAGCAATATTTCAAGAAAAAAACGTCAGAATAGATTGCTGCTAGTTGTACATATAAACCATGATTCGCCGCTACACGCGAAATTGAAAACTCGGTCATTTGAACAAATGATCAACAATGTGTTACAGAACAAAACTTACTACCCTCGTTTTTTGATTAGAATGCATCCATTGCCCGAAATCACCATTTATTCTTGGCATATCTATTGGTAGCTTTCTTTGTGGTTTTCATATGAGTAGTTAATATAAAATTATAGAATATTCACCTGAAAGGTCCGTCTCCTCAACTTAATTAATCATTTAACTATAGCGCTTTCGGGACTAGTCCCAATTAAGTTGAGGAGACGGACCTTTCAGGCGAATATTCTATAATTTTATATTAATTTTGAATAAACCTCAACAGAAGACATCATGAATCTTATAAAAGTTGATATGAGTAGTTTCCAAGCCCCTCTTGAGTTCCCCATTCGTGCCACATCTCCTGCCCAACTCATTCTACGAGACTTACCTGTTCGTATCGCATCTGGCTTCCCCTAAAGATTAAGTAAATCACTGTTATATTTTTCACTATTTACATAGTTTTTCATTTCTTGTTGATCAAAACATTTTCGTAGGAATTTTACATTCTAACAATATTGTTTAACTGCCTTAAAATATGAGACCATATATCGAATCCACAGAGTATAATTAAGAGAATAAAAGTTTTATATATTTTTAGTTTAACAGCTTTTGAGAGAATTTGGAATTTCTGCATTGCACATTTCGAGTAGCATGTATTTCCAGAGTTGATCATCTACATCAGCATTAAGGATTACACCTTAAAGTCTGTTCCGGTCTCATTTAGAATTTTGGTCTGTTCATCCTTTTCTGGGTCTTCCTACAATTGTCCTAGTTGTGTGTAGTGAATAATCTATTTCGGGATTCTGTTGTTATTCATTCTATTGATGTGGTCGATCCATCCGTCGCTATTTTGTGTAATCCTATCTAATAGCTTGATTATATTTAATTCCATTCGTGTATCTTCATTTCATTTCATTTCCGATTTCCTATTGTAAATCCAATCACACCGCTCATAAACATCATTTCTGAAGTTTCTATTCTTCGTTCCTAGTTTTTTGTTAAGTCCCTGTGTTACGATCCATATAGCAGTGTTAGAACCGCCATTGATTTATAAAATTTTAAAAGTGCCTCCTTTCTAGTTCCCTTGAGACTTCGTTTAAAATGCCACATCTAATATATAAAAATTAATGTTTGTTTGTTTATTCGTACTTTACGTGCGGCAATACCGTTGATCCGATTGTCATGAGGCTTTTTGAAAAATGTTCAGGAGTTTCCCGGGATAAACATAGGATATAAGGGAGTTGTGATACTCAACTCCTACACCCTTAAAAATTGCCCTTTATAGTGGAAAACGTGGGGAAGAGTAGCTCTCAGGTCGCTTAAATGTCCTACGCTGCCTAAACCATAACAAATACACAAAATTAATGTGCACAGAATTGAATATCTCAAATAGCTCTACAAAAAAGTCCCCAACAGCATATGTGTATCTCTTACGGATAACTCACAATAAGCATTTTTGTCTTTCATTGATGCCAGAAGATCGAGACAAGTACATAGATTCCTATGCAAATCATTTATGTCAAGAAGACCGAGTTAAGTATATTCCCGGCAACACCGTGTAATTAGCGCGGGGAATCTTAAAATTACGATATACATTTATAATTATTTTTTCATTATACTTATTCAACTAATCATAAGAAGTACATTAATATTTGTCTTTCAGCTCATTTATTCCAAGAAGATCGGGATGAGTAGATTCCCGGACAACGCCAGTAAACAGCACGGGGTATCTAAAAATAATTAGGCCTACGTTATAAATGTTTCCTTATACTTATTTAACTAAACATAAAACACATTAATTTTCGAATTTTAGCTCATTTATGTCAAGAAGATGGGGATAAGTAGATTCCCGGATAACGCCGGGTAATCAGCACGGGGTATCTAAAAATTATAAATTTGTAACTAGTTTCCTTTTACGTATTCAACTATACATAAAAGCACATTAATTTTCATTTATTTAGGCGTAGCAGCGCACGCCGGGTATCGGCTAGTATATAATAACATTTATTTATTTTGTTTGCAATGCCTTCACTTTTTCTATATGACACATTGTATCCCAGATAATTAAAATAGCTCACCTGTTCTATAGTGAAAAAATAATATAATATATATTGTGAGTCGTTAATGTTTTTGTTACAAATGGGCTTCAGGTTCGAATCTGATTATTTAAGTTAGAGAGAGAGAGATTAGGAGAGTAATTTGAAATACACTACATTCCAAGGTGATAATTCACAGCAGGTGGACTGGGGAGGGAATTGGAATTCTATTGATTTATCAGAGTTCAAATAGCTGAGAGTGAATAGTTAGCACGATTCCACAATATAATGAATCACAATTTGCAATTCTTTAATGCATAAATTTAATGATATCTTCCGCAAGATTCAATTACAAATACGTGACCTTCCATTTTAGATAGAAATGCGGTTACTGGGTTCCAGTAGTAAAAGAAGAATCACATTCTCCCCTCGGGAAGACTGTGACCTCATGAATTAAATATAATTCGGTGTGTTCAATTTGTCTTCCTCCTATATGTTGCTCAATCCATAATTGTGTAAAGTTGCAGAACTTCATACGTTTCGAAACAGCATAGAATGGAGAATGCACAATAGCAATAGAATTTACTATAATACTGGCATTTATTGGTAAATATGGAATTAGATCAAGAATTGTACTGGATAACAAAATAATAGAACAAGTATCACATTTCCAATATTTAGGATGTGATATAACTTATAGAGAAAATAAAGATATAGAAAATAAAGTAAATAAATTTCAGGCTATTTGTGGAACCATAAAAAGAACCTTAGGTCGGAAAACAAGGAAAGATACGAAACTTAAATTATATAAAACAATGGCTGTTCCTTTGTTGTTGTATGGAAGTGAAAATTGGATAATGAAATCAAGGGATAAAAGCAGGATACAGACTGCGGAAATGCTGTTTTTACGTAGTGTGAAAGGATGCACATGAGCGGATAGAATAAGGAATGAAACTATACGAGAAGAATTAAATATATATAAAATTGAAGATAAAATCAGCGAAAATAATAAGAAATGGACAGAACACTTAATGAGAATGAACAACGAAAGAATACCAAAAAGAACTTTCCTGTATAACCCTAGAGGAACAAGAGATGTTGGCCGACCACGCAGAAGATAGACTCCACTTTTAACTTCGCCGGAACAGGCTGCATAGCCTAAACCTTTTAGTAGAAGAAGAAGAAGAAGACTGTCGTGATAAAATAAATGTCATTAACTGCATGAATTTTTAACAAGTGAGAAAATTGAGTTCATATCTAGATCATTATTTTTTTTTATCATTTTAACGAATTCCGAAGGAAAGTAGGTATTGAAGTTGTTCTCATGAAAACATTTTTTAAAGTTTTTACAAGTCTTCAAATATACTGCTTGCGAGACACTGAAAATGACCATGGCAATATATATATATATATATATATATATATATATACACACACACACACACAGTAAAACTTCCTTAATCCGGAACTTTCCATTCACTATCCCTTCTCTATAAAATCCTTCACACATCATCGCCTAATTATTTATCACGCCGCTTCATCAGACTATCCGACACACATAATCTTGACACACGATCCAATCAGCACATTGTCCTTTATATCCCTCCTCATCACACTGTATATTATTCATCATCTTTTACGGTCTCACTTACCAAAACATGGAATTCCCTTCCGCCCTATTTCAGAGACTGTCAAACTATAACATCCTTCAAAAACAAATTAAAGAATTATTTTATAACAAACTAACTTATATACCTCACTGATAGTATTATTTTAACAATTAATACATTTAATTATCATAAGTAATGCCACGAGTGATTTCCAAATTATCGATAAATTCACGACTCACGAAGTGAGGAGTGAATTTATCTAGAGAATTTGGAAATCAAGAGTGGCATTTGTTAGGACTATTTAACGAATAAAATTAAGCTGTTTACTCACAAAACATTATTTAACTATAGTTATTTTAAAATATTTATATATTTAATGTAAACGGCGATGTTTGAAAACAAATGAGAAACGATAGGTACGCTTCTACTGCTTCTTTTGTTTATCACTGCAACCAGATCATACTATTTACTGCCAAAGGAACGCAATATTGTAAGGAGGAGCTTTCTTTAATATGGTAATTATAACACTGATAAATATTTGGTGAAACACGACTCTGATTGGTTGTAAAACAGAAATCATTGAAACGTGATTGGTCATTGACTCCCATTTGGGGCATGAGTTAAATAGTCTATGAAATTAATATTAAGATTAACAAATATTTTATTTTGCTTTGTTTTAAATATTGTACAAATGTAAAATTTGTTTTCTATATCTCATTATTTTTCTTTGTTTTATATATACATTGGACAGGGACAATTCAATATGTCTTGCTTGTATACATTTTATTATTAGTTTTAATCTTAATTTTAACTAACATTAACTAGTTGCATTATAGATCGTAATATAATAGATATTATCTTTTTTGATCAAATTTTTATGTAGTATTTAATATTAGAGTTCATTGTGATTGTTATATTCTGATGTAATATATGTTTGCCCTGGTGAGTGGAAGAGAAGGCCACATGGCCTTAACTCCACCAGGCTAAATAAATAAATCTAAATCTAAACATGGATAATGCGGAAATCTGTCCAATGTGAACAAATTTATTGGTCTCGACAAAATAATAGCAATTTTACCTGTATTTATTTTGTATAAAACGGAATCTGTCCAACGCGGAAACGGAAGAATATTTCTACACAATTCATGAAAAAAATGTTTATAAGGCGGAAAGATAGAAAGAGAGATAAATTAGTTTCCACTTCATTGAATTCCCGTTAGGTGAATTAACACTAAGTGATGACCGATGACTCCTGCCTCCGGGAGAAGTAGTTTCTACCTGTATCTGGAATTTTCTTTCGGCCTCACTGCACACATGTTTTGCGGAATACAGGTTCATTTAACAAATATTTGGTGTGTGCCATCTGACTTACAAATAACCAGTGCAATGTTAAAATCTTAAATTATTTTAAGATCTGAGATCGATTGTGTACGCATCTTTCACAGAAAGCGTTATGGATTTACGGAATAAAGATGACTAAATGGTATTTATAATCGTCATTAAATCAAAAAGTAAAAGTGATTGAAGATAAAGAAAAACAATAGATTGCTAGTACTATAATTAAAATTAAGAACCCGAAAGTATATTTAATGGAAAAGTAAGGATGAAAGGGAATTTTATCAATATTTCTATTTAATCCTCTCAGTACTCGAAATAATGACTAAATTTAAATAATTTATGAGATTTTAAAACGCAAAAAATTTTCAATGAAATGGTCAAATGAAGAAGAAAGAAAAAAATCCAAAGAGGTGTGGGAGTGTTTTACAAGTCCACGATCAAAAATCTCCAAATTTCCGGACCATAGTTAGTGAGTGGAAACCGAAACTGCATACTTTAATTTCAGGATAAGCGACTGAGACATTTTTAACGCTGACAAAACGGGACTGTTTTAAGCGTGTTACCATCGAAGTCGCTCGTACATACTATTCTTCGCTTTCCAACGGCAACGGAACTACAATATTAATCCAAGGTACATAAAAAGACATACGGTGCTCTATAATCTAATATTGGGTAATATTTTTTATAATGCGGAAAGCTGTCTAATGTGGAAAAAATAATTGGTCCAATGCGATTCCGCTTTGAACAAGTTTTACTGTATATATATATATATATATATATATATGATATATGTAATATATATATATATATATATGATATATGTAATATATATATATATATATGATATATATAATATGAAAAGAAAAATGAATGCTTGAGTCGGGATTTGAACCCGAGTCTCTAAACTCTGTACGTTTAGCGCTCTAACCAACTGAGCTACTCAAGAATTCCAACACAAACATACATTTTTCTTATATATGTAGTATTCTCAATTCACACAAGAGGTAGTGGGAATTCGTTCCAACACCATCTAGTGGCCAACATAACAGTTAAGCAATTTGATATGTGTATATATATATATATATTATTCACTTGATGGTTGCCAGTAATGTAAATGTCTCCTGGCCACGTTACGAGCGTTACGCAGGACACGTCTAGTGGTGGGGCTGCCACCTTAGAGCCTTTGGACGTGCTCTTCTGTGTATAATCCCCACAGAAAGGGTTGCTCCTTCCGATTTAAGTCGTTGGAGACTTCACTCCTGTTACCCCGAGTATGGGCTCCTTTTAAACTCTGGAGAAAGAGTTGCCACTTCTGCCAGTTCCGCCGAGTTGAAATTTTCCTCCTCTGCCAGTTCGGTCGAGTTGAAATATTTTCTTCCTCGCCTTCGCTGCCATTGTGGTCTTCATCTGTAACCCTGGACAAGGGTAAAGCGTTATACCCCGCAATACTGGGTCCTTAGCAGAACTTAGTCACCGACTTAGAGTCGGGTCCACCCCCGCGTCGTGGATGCGGCTGCTAAGAGTTACCTAAGTGGGTTCAAGGAAGATGTCCCTTAGGTCGGGTTAATGTCCGTGTATGATGTCACGAACAAAGGCATTTTCAATGTATATACATCATTCTGCGCCTCATGTTTTATTTTTCTTCTTTTCCACTCGTCCCTATCCATCCACTGATAATGCCAGTGAATTAGTCGGTAGGTATTTGAATTTAGTAATTTCTTTAATATTTCCTTCATTTGTCATTAACTGTCCATTTCCAGTACTGCATGCATTTTTGCGTGTGACAACAAATCCAGTTTTATTGATACAATCTATATCCAATCCCAGTTTCTTGTTGTTATTTAATAGATATTTTGTGTTCTTTTCAAATTTCCTCGTGATCGCCGTTTAATGCGTCATCAGCACATATCAAGAGTTTATTAATACCATTAGTATAAACGTTTGTAGTATTGGAGATAGTGAAACTGCTTGATCTAATGTATTAAGAATTTCAAAATACCTTAACTTGTCTACACACACACTATTCGTTGTGCCATTTAGACACTTTCGTATATCTAGGCCCATCCATCCACCCCTTGGGATACCTCGGTCGTCCTGACCATACTCCCAAGTCCTAGTTCTAGTCCTCCCTATTCTATGTTCACGTCCACGTTCAAGTTCACGGTCCTTACACCAACACCCTAGGGAGAGAGTGTTGGAGTTTGCAGTTCTGGGAATTGCTGAGATACATAGTACATCAGGTCGCTCAATCCTGACGACCCCACAGTTGGTCCACGGGCTCCATGAGCCTAGCCGGGAGGACTACTGTCGTTCGAATAGGTCTAACCAACTTTTTTAAGAATTTAAAATTCTAGCAGAATACTATACAATTTCCCTTTCTTAATTGAATAATATGGGGGCACGCCGTAGCGTAGTGGTTAAGGCACTGAGCTACAAGCCGGAGGGTCGAGGGTTGAAGTCCCGTTGGGGTCAGGATTTTTAAACTGACCCAAACCCTCTGGCGACACTATGGCCCTGGGGTCGACTCAGCCTCTAACTGAAATGAGTACCAGACGCTTGTTCTGGGGGTAAAGGCGGCCGTCACGCAGGGCTGATAACCCGGCTGACATAAAGTGCTGATTGTCTAGAAAAAAGTGGGAGCCTTAACCTCCTACTACCCCAAGGGCCTCCGGGCCTGTTGTGGGATCACTTTACTTTTTTTTTAATTGAATAATATGCCTTTTTTGAAGTTTCAAGCCTACTCATATTTGATGTACTGTGCCGCCATATTCCCATTTGAATGGTATAAAAAAATAACGTTTTTCTTGAAATCAAAAAATTATAATTTTAGTTGCACAAGATCTCTACGTTCTTACCTGTATGATAACTGTTGGAGGAAAATAAACCCATTATTATACTGTATATTTTACTGTTCCACGAATTTAAATGATAATCCTCTCTATGGAGAAACATTACATCTCAAACTCCTCTTCAACAATGAAGTTACTTGCCTAGTTCATGCCCGTACCCTTCATTTATTTTACAAAATTATATTACACACAACTGCTGGATCTAAACGTAGTAGATACCTAGGAACAAAGCTATACAATGAATTAATTAGATCCAATCTAGAGCTAAATAAGGCAACACAGATATATTTAAGGAAAAAATCAAATTAATTATTGAAATTAATTATTTAATTAATTTGATTATGTTAATTAATTATTTAGGTAATAATATATCACAGTTTCATAATCAAAAAGATGTGGAAACAAATTTAGAAAAATATAACAGATTAAATGGCATAATTAGGAGAAATTTTGGAAAACAAATGAGGAAAGAAATCCAATTGAGATTTCATAATGCCATAGCCAAACCTGCTCTACTATACGGAAGTGAATGCTGGACACTTCGAGCAAAAGATAAATCCCGCATTAATAGTTCACAAATGAGATTCCTCCGATCACTAACTGGAGTAACATTAAGGGATAGAATGAAAAGTGATGAGATAAGGATGCAGTGGAATAGTAGGGAAATGGTTGAACATATACAAAATTATCAGATTAAATGGTTCCAACACGTCCAGACAATGTCAAATTCCCGTTTACCAAAGATGATTTACCACCTCAACCCTAAAGGCAAAAGAGACCTCGGAAGACCCTTCAACCGATGGAAAGATCAGTTTTTGTAGTCGCAGAACGGGCATCATCACCCAATACTGCATTCGGAAGAAGAAGAAGAAGAAGAATGTTAATTATTTAAATATTTTAAAATATAAAATAAATAGTAATCTATTTTCGTTTATATTATTATTTCATCTTCCTCTTCAACTTCATGGAATTAGGACATAGACCTGTTTCCACATCAAGAGACCGTACCATCTAGTTATGGGGCATCCAATATTCCTTTTTCCTTTGGGTTGGTAGTGAAGCAAAATTTATGAGAGTATATTGGGTGTCATTCGTTCTATATGTTGGAGCCAGTTAGTTTTTAAATTTAGAATTTTATCTGTAACACTGTAGATGCATGATTAGGTTCTAATTTCTTCATTATATTTCTTATCTAACAATGTATAGCCTGCTATTGATCGTAAGAATTTTATTTCAGCTACTTCTATTATTATTTCGTAATGTACTTAATTAATTTCTTCAGTTTGGTATTAATCTATTATATTTTATTTTGTTTATATAATTTTATATTGCATTAATTATTTACGTATGTTAGACTGAATTTTGTATTTTCAAAATATTCTCCTAAATTTATTTTGCCGTGTATTATTACCTAATCTATTTAATTACTTCCTTCAATTTGGTATTAATCTATTATGTAATGTATTGTTTATATCATTCTCCTTTACATTAATTTTCGTATGTGTGTGAGAGTGAGTTTTATATATATATTTTTTTAAATCTTTCTCCTAAATTTCTTTTGTTTATATTATATTCTAATATAATTAATTAGCTTTTTCAGTCTGCTATTAATGTATTCTACATTGTTTTGTCTATTGTATTTCCCCTTGTATTATTTCTTAATTTTTTACGTGCCAGAATTAATTTTATGTCTTCAAACATGCTCATAAATGTATATATTTTGTTTTCCCTCTCCCTTTAACTAATACTTTGCAATATATATATTCTATATGTATTACTTCTGTATCTGAACTACACCCGAGCACGAACACTTGTTCATTCGGGTGTCAATACTATGTACAATATTTATTTGTGACTATTTAACTCATGCCCTAAATGGGAGCCAATGACCAATCACATTTTATGAATTTTGATTTACAACCAATCACTGTCGTTTTTCACCTCGATTTTATCAATTTAATTGTATCGTATTAAAATCAAACTTCTCCTTTTAACATTCTGAATAGGCCAGAACACTAATTTGCAGTGACTGATTCTCCAAGAAATACGGCTACCGGATTGTATATACTGTATAGTGCACGTATGTAAACAGTTACTGCTTGCGGTGATATAATAGAAAAACATTCGTAGTAATTGATTATATCACAAAACAAAAAGAACCCACTGTTTGCAATTTCTTAAACTATTATTTCCCAGGAATTTAGGTTCCAGAAAAATATAAACTACATCGTAGGACATAAAAAATTAATTAATAACCTATAATGTTGGTTATAAACAATTTGATGTGTTTCATTTTTTCTCCACTAGGGTTCATTCTTACAATATTGCGATCCTTTGGCAATAAATATGATCTGGTTGCAGTTATGAACAAATGAAGCATAAAAAAGTTTCTCATTTGTTTGCAAACATCGCCGTTTACACTAAATACATACATATTATAAAATAACTATATTAAATAATGATTTGTGAGTAAACAGCTTAATTGTATTCGTTAAATAGTCCTAACAAATGCCACACTTGATTTTCAAATTCTCTAGATAAGTTGAAAATCACACGTGGCATTACATACAAAAAATTATTATGATTCTTCATCATCATCATATTACATTCACGAATTTAGGCCATTTGTTGACCTGTTTCGGCCTCAAGAGAAACACTATCCAGAAGTCTTTTGAGTGGACGTCCTGGTCTTCTTCTTCCTGCAGGTTGATATCTTAACATTAGTTTGGGTATTCTGTGATCTTCCATTCGATGAACATGTTGTACCCATCTTGACTTATAATCAGAAATTTTGTTTTCTAAAGATTCCATGTGTAATTCTTCTAAGATGTCTTCATTTTTTTTGTGATCTAGTAGTGTGTATCCTGCAGTCCTCAGAAGATATCTCATTTCAGCAGATCTAAGTCTCTGTATATCCTTCTGTTTCGCTACCATACAAAAGAGTTGGAAGAGCCAGTGTTTTATACACTTTCAGTCTTGAATGCTTTTGGACTAACTGTGGCTTGAAGATAGAATTTATTAACCCTAAAATTCTTAAAAATTTTGATATTTTTGCATTTACATCCTTTTATTTCTTTGCTGTGGGTCGTCATATTTCAATTCCTCAATACTGCGTACTAAAAATCTGTTCTATTGTAGTCCTTTTTCCTCATGATATTTTTCTAAGTATTTTTTTCATGGGAACGACCTAATAGCTACATTGTTTCAGAAACCGCCTAAAAATATGAATGTTGGAACAAGTGAATGAGTAGTAGGCGTAATAAGTTCTAAACTGTTGATTTTTTGGTTGATACGTTCACATGTGTTGAATTACAAAGTGAATATCTGGTGCAGTTTGCTAAGAAATTAAACATTGAATATAACATAGCAGAGTGTTTCGAGTTCAGATGCAAAAACTCAGTAGCATGGAAATCCACTCTACTCCAGTGTATTCAAACATCAATTCAAATGATTGGGGCGACGATCCCCGTTACGTATTTCATAATATGCGTTTCAAGCTACAGCTATTCTCCATTTTCATTTTAAAACACATTCTCATCCAATATAACTTACACAATGCCATATCAGTTATTGTAATGTTTACCT
The DNA here is from genome assembly GCA_030220185.1 of Diploptera punctata. Lineage (NCBI taxonomy): Eukaryota > Metazoa > Arthropoda > Insecta > Blattodea > Blaberidae > Diploptera > Diploptera punctata. The sequence goes on along the minus strand of JASPKZ010008381.1, from coordinate 1,585,654 downwards.
TTTCTAGATGTATTCAGATTTTAAAAAATCAGTTTATATACCTTTCTGCTAAAATCAAACATGATGGCGATACAAATCACAATATCCTGATTAAAAATGCATTAATATGTAGATGTGTGGTGGCTTTCAGGGAATTTCGAATGAACATAGCTGTTGAGATTTTTCCCAAAAATATATATTTTTTAAATATTTACTAAACCTCATCGATCGCATTGGGTCACGCCGTAGCGTAGTGGTTAAGGCACTGAGCTACAAGCCGGAGGGTCGAGGGTTCAAGTCCCGTTGGGGTCAGGATTTTTAAACTGACTCAAACCCTCTGGAGGCACTATGACCCTGGGATCGACTCAGCCTCTAACGGAAATGAGTACCAGACGCTTGTTCTGGGGGTAAAGGCGGCCGTCACGCAGGGCTGACAACCCGGCTGACATAAAGTGCCGATTGTCTAGAAAAAGTGGGAGCCTTAACCTCCTACTACCCCAAGGGCCTCCGGGCCTGTTGTGCGATCACTTTACTTTACTTTACCTCTACATCGATCGCATTACTTACAAGGGAACTTTCAAATATTGCATGCCGAAACCCACCTTCAAATTTATAGCAGAGAAGCGTTATGATGTACCAAGACCGAAATTACAGCCGATTTTAACTGCAAGGCACAGAAATCGAATCCAGCAATGGCAACCGACTGTATGAAGAAGTCCCTGTTTGAGTAGAGCGGAGTGGTTTTAGGCGGGGAGCTACCCAGGGCTGGTTGTCAGGGTTATCCAATTTACCAATTCAGAAATTGCATTACTTCATGAAGTTTAAACGATTTCTCAGACAATGAGCAGGATATCAAAGAAAAGACAAAAAACATAACTCAGAAATAAGACGGCAACTAAAAGTAGAGGAATTAAACACAACATTGGTGAAATACAGAACAAACTGGAAAGAAAACTTAGCAAGGATGACTGAGAACAGAATACCAAAAGCAGCAAACAACTATTCATCAAGAGGAAGAAGTTTGGGAAGCTCAAATAAAAGATGGCAAGAACAGCAATTTGGAGTCGGAACAGGTTCTTAAAAAGCCTAAACCGTGACGAAGAAGAAGAAGTTTTAACGAGAACTTTGGCGCTGGAATTTAGTGCCTTGCAGTTAAAGGTGGCAGATAATTTCTTGGACACAGTCTTGGTACATCACAACTCTTCTTTGAGAAAAATTTCAAAGTAGGTTTCGGCATGAAATGGTTCGAAGTTCCCTTGTCAGAAAATATTTTGAACCCAAGAGAGTTGTACAAACATGTAAATGAAGAAGTGCACTTAACAGTGAGCTACACGATATTTATGCAAAACAGATATAATTGGAAGAGTTAAGTCTCGTAGACTGCGATAGACAGAGCATGTGGCACAAATGGCGAATGAAAGAGGTGAGTGCTGACCTCTTTCAGGATAGGCCAAGAATGAGGTTGTAGAATAGCATTAACCATGATTTGTGGGCTGTAGATTATACAGATAATTGGAAAACATCTCAGGAAAGGAATGTATGGATAGTTTATGTACGCTTGGCCATGAACCTACGGGTTCGATAGTGCCAGTGAGTTACTATTTATTAAAAGCGAATATATGTTTATTTTTTTCTATCTTAACTATAGTAGGAGTTACCATATAACAGATCTTCTTCTTCTTCTTCACGGTTTAGGCTTATTTACTAGCCTGTTCCGGCTCCAAATTCTGCTCTTTCCATCTTTTCCTTGGTCTGCCCAAACTCCTTCTTCCTCGTGGTGAATAGTTGTATGCTGCATTTGTATTCTATTCTCAGTTATCCTTGCCAAGTGTTCTTTTCAGTTTGTTCTGTATGTCTCTATTGTTGAGTTTAATTCGTCTATTTTTAGTTGTCTTATTTTCGTGTTGTGTTTTAGTCTGTTCTTTGATATCCTACTATTGGTCTGAGGAATCACATTTCAGCAGCTTGTATCCTGGCAGCTTGTTGTGTTGTCACTGTCCATGTTTCGGATCCATAAGTAATAATAGGCACTGCCATTGTCTTGTATAATTTGATTGTAGAGTCTTTCCTGGCTTTATTTTTCAAAGTTCTTTTTAGTGTATCTGTTATATAATTAAACTTATTTATTTTGTTATTTATATCCGTTTCTGCTGATTATGATATTTCGCAACCTAGGACGTTATATGTTACTACTTGTTCTATTGGTTTATTTTCTAATATTATCTTTGTCCGAACTGGATGAGCACCCTTGAAGGCCAATACAACATATACTATGATATAAACCAGGCATGTTAATAACAGTTCACTTGATGTGCAACCCTACGATGTAGGGGCTAACAAGGTAAGACACTGCTATTCATTTGTCAGTTGTGTTGTTTCATTGGGAGTGCAACCTGATGCATGTAGGAGAGGGACCACCTTTTCATACCAGGTGAGCACTTATTAACAGCTCAGATATAAACGATAATTCTAACACATTTAAGAGAACTATCCTATAAAGACTGCATGTTAACAAGACTGTTTCTGAACGTATTAAGAACAAAAAAATCAATAGCTGCATTCCTTCGGAATTGCTAAAAGTTGTATCTAATGTAAATGAAGTCCTGACCTTGTACAATATCGATTTAACGTGTGCAAATTAATATATTATAAAATGGTTAAAAAGTAATGCGATAGAACAACGTATAGCTTATTCAATCGTTGGATTCTACATTCGTGACCGTGTAGAATAATGTCACGTTTAAAAATTGAATACTGTGACGTGTACACTCTACACGAGAAGAACTACAATAACTAATTTTAAAGATAAACAGAGTAAATGAACGAATCACGATTTGATCAAGTGTTACGGACAATTAGCATAATGAAGAAAAATACTTTTAATTATTTTTCTTAGCTTCAATACCTGGATGACTTCATACTCGGAACAGGGGAAATAAAAAAAAAGACTTTTAAAATATATTGAGTCAATAAATATAAGTTTTGGAACTAAAATATTACAAAGGAAACTAAAATGAAAATTTATAAGGGCATAATACATAATATTTTGTCATATGGAAGTGAAACTTGGTCTTTGACGGAATTACAAAAGAATAAAATTAGAACAGTTGAATTTAATTATCTTAAAAGAAGCCTTCAAAAAACAAGTCAGGATAATATAAGAAATGAATTCATTTGGAGAGAAATGAATGTCACCACATATGTTGTTAAGAGGATTGAAAATCAAACTCTCAAATGGTACGGCCATGTACAAAGAATGGAAAATGAAATATGGCCAAAAAAGGTATACCAATGGTCACCCGCTGGAAGAAATAAACGTGGCAGACCAAGATGGAAATTGAAACCCTATGTCAGAACTACAATGGATGATAGGAATTTGGAAGAAGGAGATTGGAATGATAGAAATAAATGGAAACTGAAGACGGCAAACTTATAAGTGGGGAAAGTCGAAGAAGAAGTTTCAATACCAATAAAGTTGATGGTAAAATTCCATTGAGGTGTTATACTATTTCCAAGCTACGAGTTCCAAAATTGAAAAAGGGGGTACTCTGACAGGATTACGTATATTGGAGGGGAAACCGTGCGGCTAATTTTACCCTGAAAGATGACCATGAATTGTGGAACGGAAAGGTACAGTACTCACGTTGTTTCTTCTTCTTCTTCTTCTAGGCCAATATCGATTGTTTGCGGGAAATAAGAGGTGTCCTGAATACAATGTAAGATAATAACCAATAATTTCAGTTTTCTTATGTATATTTATGTATACGACCGCGTTGGACTAATGGTTATGCTCCTTTGCTCTGGTCAACGATGGTTCGCGGTAGTTTCAAACCTGGCCGGCGCGCAATTGCGCTTTTTTTTAGGATGGGAAAAATACAGGGAGCAAGTCATCCGGGAGCCGAACATCTAAGCCGTGGGTCCCGAGTCTGAAGATTTTCAGTCAGGCGCCGTAAAAAGATTTCTTAAAAGCCTGAATGAAAGGCCTCTAAGCAAAACAATTTACCGCATTTTCCTTTCATTCCGTCGTCCTAGGTAACTACCTTGGTTTCCCCTGAGATGTCAGTAAGAGGCGGTACGCCTGACCACGGACCACATCGCTATGACCCTCTATGACGAAAACAAATGTAACTGAATGAATTTTGGATATATTTCAAAGTCCTTCCATGTAGAGGGGAGAGCGGCCTAAATCTCTGTTTAATGGAAACATGTGCTTACAAAAAAAAATTATTTGTCACAAAATTCTATGTGAGACAAAATAATCAGACGTTTACTGTTTTTTCACGATTGTCGATATCGCATATTTACAATTTCAAATCGAGAGCAGAATATACGCTTATATGCTGACACATCTGTAAATTCTGCTGTTATTTTCACCACATCCTCAATGACTAATATAGGAACCATTTTTCATGAAATACTGTTTTTAAACATTAAAAATAATTTGCTCCTCTACGATTCTCCAATCCGTTTCTTTTGTAAATTTTAAGCACATTGTTCTAGAAGAAAGCGGCCATGTTGAACAAAATAGAAATCCTAACGTATTCTACATGCGCGTACGTAATTATTTAACAACGTTTATGAATCTATTAAGATTGTAATTATGTATTTTAAGATTCTCCCATATAACTTATATAGACATGTGCTAGATTATATATATTTTTTATTTCCTTTATTTTAATTGTTAGAGAGCGAAGTACATTTTCTTGCACGCTTGAAGGTAAAACCATTATTGCACAAATGAAAACAGTCATAAAACTGGCTTGTTTACATTACAACCGGAACTTAGAACGGCAGAGGTATAGTTATAAAATATAAAAAATATATAATATAAAATTTGTACCTTGTTTTGCACTCTCTTGAACTCTTAAAACGTTCTAATTTTTTTTTTCAGTTATAGGTCAAAATTTTATATTTTGTTTTATAATTCCTTATATTTCTTTAGTTTAACCTCATTCTTTGAAGTTACGTTTGACGAATTCCTAATTAAATAAACTATTAGGGTTAACAATAATTACAAATAGGAGTAAGATGCACAAATATGTTTAAAATAGGCTCATTTCTGGGAATGCACACTATTATGCATTACAGAGACTCTTGTCCCAATTTCTCTCAAGAAATATCAAACTGAAAATATATAAAGAGTTATCTGCGCAGTTATATTATATGGATGTGAGACGTGGACTCCTACGTTAACTGATGAGGAAATAATACGAGTATTTGAGAATAAAGTTCTTAGCAAAGTTTTCGACCAAAGAGAGAAGAACACACAGACGAAAAGAGAAGACTACATAGCACTGAGCTACGTGATCTTTATGGAAAACCAGATGCAGTGAAAAACACTTAAGTCATATAGGCTGATAGTAAGGACTTGTTGCATAAATAGGGAATGAAAGAGTTACATGGAAGCTCCTTGTAGGAAAACCAAAAATTAAGTGCCGACTAGGTAGGCGAAGATTGAGTTGGGAAACGATGATTTGGAAAAAGTAAATAATACAGGTGAAGATTGGAAACCTTAGCTCAGGATAGGGATATATGGAAAGCTTATTTCCGCAAGGTCATGAACCTATGATTTGGATAGTGCCAGTTAGTTATTTATTTTTATTCAAATATATTAAATCATTGTCTTATATGCAACGGACCCGGGATCGATTCCAGGCCAGAGCTAGCTTCCTGGCGATGGATTTTTTCCTTTTTTCCTCACTTGTAAGGCATATGTCAGGAAACGTTAAAGACCAAATGGTTCCCGAACGTCATCATTATCATATTCGTCATATTTATCATGAATGTGTGTGTGAATGTGTGTTTATTTTTAATATTGTGTTTTCTTGGAAGAAGTCCTGAAATTGAGCTGATCACTCATTCAGGGAGGCCCATCATGACCTGTGTAGTCCAAAAAGTACGTATGTGATTCATAATTAAAATCTCTCTCCCATCAGGTCATATCACTGTAAGGCCCGGGTGGTATGTGGCAAATAAAATTACTTATAAAGAGGTAAGAGTTGAAACTGCGTTAATGAAATGGAATAGGGAAAACCGAAAATTTAATGATGAGAAATACTTTATGTTGGTTCTAGATGATGATGTAGGCAATTTTTAGACGAAATTTGATTAACTGATTCAATTTGATTATCAACACAGAAAATATGTACGAGTAAATGGGAAGCGTAATCAGCTAACAAACAAGTTGACACAATAGCCATAAGTTCATTATGATGTTAATTTGAAGCATCGATCGAATGTATGGACAGCCATTCTCATTGATTTGAGGCCCGGAAGCAATTCTGAATCAGGTACATCTTGTTGCCAGCATTATGCGTACTCACCAAATATCCTAGATTCAAATAAAATGTAATATTGTGGGCAGAAAACTAGACAGCCTATATAACTAACTCAATGGCACTATTAACCGCGTAAGTTCATGACCGCAGGGACATACGTTTCCCATACATCTCTGACCTCATCTAATGTTTTTCAATATTTTTTTTTTAATTCTTTATCATCATCATCAGCAGCAGCAGCAGCAGCAGTGGCCCAAGATGGGCCTTGATCTGTCTCAAATCTTTTCCTTCCAGATCTTCAAATTCAATAGCTCTTGACTATCTTATTTTACAGCACCCAGTAATCTTTTCTTAGGTTTTCCAAAAGATCGCTTACCAAACATCTGTCCTCCCATGACAATCTTGGGAATCCTTTGTCTGTCCACCCCATTCTAACTTCTTACTTAAGTAATGTCGCGAGTGATTTCCAAATCATCGATAAATTCATGAGTCACGAAGCGAATTTGTCTAGAGGATTTGGAAATCAAGAGTGGCATTTGTTAGAACTATTTAATGAATAAAATTAAGCTGTTTACTTAAATATCATTATTTAAATACAGTTATTTTTAAATATTTATATATTTATGTAAACGACGATGTTTGCAAACAATAACAAATGTGTGGTTATGTTTCGTCTATTTATCCATTGCAACTTGATCAACTAATATTAAGGTCATCTGGCGTGGGAAACTTCAAATAGGATCGCAATATTGTACGAATGCGCCCTAGTGGAGAATAAATTAAATATCAAACTCTATATTATAACCAACATTATAGGTTATTATTTTTTTTAGGAATCAACTCAGTAAAATCATTACTTAAAAACACAATTATTGAACAGACAATTGTCAAATGTGTATTCGAATGAATCTGTTCATTATTTGTTGTATTCGATGTATATGTTGCAGAGTGAGTCATTGCAAAATAATGCTCTTACCTGTTCAGAATATTAAAAGAAAACAGTTTTCTTTATCACAACATCTCTCTCTTTTCAAACATTTTACTAAGAAATTTATTTTCAAATACTTGTAATCTTTTTCCTCCCTTAAAGCAAGAATCAATGTTTCGTATCCATATAATGAAACTGGGATAATAACAGTTATATATAATTTCAATATAATTTTTTTAGAGAAGTTGGGACTAGAAGAGTCCCTGTAATGCATAATGTCATGAATTTCCAGAATTAGGCCTTTGTTTAAATTTGTATGCATCTCATTCGTGCTTACAATTGTTGCTCCTAGGTATTTCAATTCAGTAACTTTCTCAAAATCCCTCATGTATCAGTAACTTCCACTTCCATTAAATAATATATTTCTATGTGTGAACATATATTTTGTTTTACTGTCACCAGTCCAAATTTTTAGTGTTGCTCAATAGACCGTTCATATAAGCCCATAGTATATTCTTGCTATTACGTAACAATAGGGCCTACTACATCATTAGCATAAACTAACAATCTATTAATTCCATTGAGTTGTAGGCCTTCTTCATCATCCAAAATATTTGATGACATATTGAATAACAGAGGAGATAGTGCATCTCCTTGCTTTAATCCACTGTGAATTTCAGAATTATCAGAAAATCGTTTACCTACACGTCCCCTACTCTGTGCCATTTAGACATATTCGAATACGATGCTATTTTCAAATTTATTGAATAAATATTATTTAATAGTAGTAGGACTTTACTGAACAGGGTTCCCACAAATGCTCTTTCGGATTTCGAATACGTGTAGCTTTCGTTTAAATAAACTTACAAACATGAAATTAGTACTAATGGAAAGAGAAACTCAAAAACGTTTGGTTAAATGTGAGCTCCGTTGGTCCACAGTTGCCTCACTTACAGCCGGGGGCGTCCAGAAGATTTCCTGCTACAGATGCACCCTCTTGTCGTAAAATCAGAGTACCACTTACGAATTGAAAGACCACTGGGTGGATCTTCATCAAATCATGTTCGAAAATGTCGTTGAACAATAATTACAGATTGATGAACATGATAATCGAGAACACAGAACGCTCGCCTATCCTCTACACCAGCCACTTTCTCACTTTCAACAATACACAATGTTGTATGTAATTATACGTCATTGTTGCCAACTGTGATACTATAATTAAAATATAAAATTATGGAATATTCACCTGAAAGGTCCGTCTCCTCAACTCAATTAATTATTTAACTGTAGCGCTTTCAGGACTAGTCCATCAGCGGTAGGATTCAAAACTGGTGTTACACTGAAGATCTGGTAGAGGGGGTTACATGTATTGGGTTCGTTTTCGTTTATCAGATTGTCGTTGTTGTGAGCTGGTTTCATGATTTCCATCTCTTCGAGTACGTTTATCTTCGCAGGATTATTTTCTCTGTGTATTACTATTAGGGTGTTTTCAATATTTAACATGCGATGTCCTTCGTGGATAACGTGTTTTGCATAGCTTGATTTTCCTTCTGCGTGAATAAATTCTCAAAAATGTTCTTTAAATCTGATATTAAAACTTCCGTTTGTTCTTCCTATATAAAATTTGTTGCAGTCCTTACATGTCAATTTATATACTCCTTTTCTGTTGAAAATGTTATTTTCTATAATGTTATTTGTTTTATTAGTCCGTCGCCGTGGCGTAGTCGGTAGAGTCCCTACCTTCTACTCCGGCGACCCAGGTTCGATTCCCGGTGGGGTAGGGGGTTTTTAATCTCCACCTTGTGTCTGGGTGTGCGTGTCTTGTCCTTGTGTCTACATGTGAGAATAACTGAAAGTTAACAAAAAGGTAAAACAAGAAGGAAAACAGTGTTTAACAAAAAGGTAAATTAATAAGATGAAACAAGAAGGAATAAGAAAATAAATGTTGTTTAATTTGTTATTAGTTCAATTTTTACGCTTTTGTAAGCTTTCTTTAGTGTATTGGCTAATTTTGTCGTTTCTTTTCCTGTAGGCCTATATGTAAGTGATATCCATGTTTTCTTGTTGTTATCAGATTCTATAACCAAAACGTTTTTAGTTTCTCTTTCCATTAGTATTACTTTCATGTTTGTAAACTTATTTAAACGCAAGTTACACGTGTTCGAAACCCGAAATAGCATTTGTTGGAATCCTGTATGATATTAACATAATCATACGATAAAACATGTCATAGAAGGCATTCCCTCTCACAAAAATCGAATGATTAAGAGGATATGCTACAAGGATTGCATTTTAAATAAATATAATTTGTTTATGAAGTGTAGTCTTCTCACATATATGCAAGGTAACATGTTTATTATTTTGCTATATAAGGAGAAATCATATATCAAATTTCACCTTTATTTTAAATTTGACCTTAGGTCAAATTGATGAATGTTTTCTGATGCGAACTAGTAAACAACCAGCAACCGGTTCTTGTTGGGTTAATAACATGCCTCTTGAATTTATATGTAAAATTTACAAGCGTATAACCTTAATTTTAATTGAGACGGCTTCTATGTGAATTCCATATACCAGTTTTAAAAACAAGAACCAACTAGCGAATTATTGGATACTCACCAAGCTGCTCATTCCAAGTCTTGTTTAAGGAAATTTCAGTACCAGTACATCAATCCATGGTCGAATTCCGAAGGATTGAAGTTACAGACACCGTTCTCATCAAATCTTTTAATATATTTTCATCGACCCTATCTAGAAGATATCCAAAATGATTGCGTCAATATACATTGAAATAAACATATATCAATAACATTGAAATATAGTACTATTAGGCGATAGCGAGGTGATACTAAAGGCCAATATGCACACACTACTGAGTAACACTAAGAAATTGGGACTGGAAGTTAATATCAATAAAACTAAATATATGGTCACACATAGAAATACATTATATAATGGAAATGGACAGCTAATGACAAATGAGAGAAATTTTGAGGAAGTGGATGAATTCAAATACCTGGGAACAATAATCACAAACAGGAATGAGATACACATGGAAATTAAACAGGCTCAATTCTGGAAATGCGTGCTATTATGCATTACAGAGACTCTTGACGTTCCAACTCCTTTCCAAAAACGTTAAACTGAAAATACATAAAGCTATTATTCTGCCAGTTATATTATATGGATGCGAAACATGGACTCTTACTTTAAGGGAGAAATGGAGATTACGAGTATTTGAGAATAAAGTTCTTAGGAAAATTTTTGGATCAAAGAGAGATGAACAGACAGGTGGATGGAGAAGACTGCATAACAGTGAATCACATGGTCTTTATAGGAAGCCAGATATAATGAGAACAGTTAAGTCTCGTAGACTGCGATGGGCAGGACATGTGGCACGAATGGGGAATGAAAGACGTGCATGGAAGCTCCTTGTAGGAAAACCAGAAGGAAAACGTCCAGTTGGTAGACCAAGAATGAGGTGACTGAATAACAGGAACTATGATTTGAGGGAAGTAGATTATACAGGGGATGATTGGAAAACATTGGCTCGGGATAGGGATGTATGGAGAGCTTATGTCCGCGCGGCAATGAACCTACGGGTTCGATAGTGCCAGTGAGTTAATTAGTTAGTTTATAACAATAACATTGAAATAAAAAAGCGTTGCTGCTATAAAGTAAAATTCTCATTAAAATGCTTTGTTGTCATAGAAGCCGCCAGTTGGTACTGTGAGCGATATTCCGCTGCCTCAAATTATAGAGAATTGTATACTTTTAATAATCATGTTTGACCGTTGAGGTTAAAATTATTTCAATTATACAATTTTTGTAGATAAAAACTTAAAATATGTACATTTTTGTTAGGTGCCGTCGTCCTCAACTGTGTTAAAATATTGTATTTAAAATTATCTGGAGACCTTTTGGAAGTTAACTTCCATCATCAGCAGGGTGCGTATCTGCTACTAGTTGTTCTTGGTTAAGACGTTGTAGACTCGATGTGTCTTTAGTAGCAACTGAAAACACATCGAATCTACGTCTTAACCAACAACTAGTAGCAGATACGAACCCTGCTGATGATGGAAGTTAACTTCCGATAGGCCTCCAGATAATTTTAAATAGGCTATTTTAACCCAGAAAAACTGTCCCGACCGGGGATCGAACCGGGGCCCGCTGAGTGACAAGGCAGAAGGCTACCTCGAGGCCACAGCGGTGGGCATAGGGATGTATGGAGAGGTTATATCCACGCGGCCATGAACCTAGTGTACGAAGCGCCGCTAGTTATTGAGTTAGTTAGATACGCCCGTTTGAACTAAGAACGGCAGTATATCGCTCTCTACTACCTTAGCGACATGAGAAACCTTTGGTATTTTTTAAATTATAAAAATGTGGAGAATGGATTTGAAAGCACGAAAATATGCAAAGCACGTGGTGGAGGTTGGTGTTAAATATTAGAGGGATAGCCACCAATCTCTCACAGAATCGCATTCCACGAATGAGCCGAATATCATTAAACAAACCACATCCGTCCAAATGGAACTTTTTTATAACAATACCCTTGTCAAGTGGAATAAAGCTTACTTTATTAACTTATATGCTTTTTTTTTAACTTTGCAATGGCTAACGTGCTTTTGTTTATTTCTCTCCTTCATTTCATTACAATTTCTGTAAAGTATTCGCTCTACATTCCTTGAATTCTATTGTTCAATTTAAAATAAAAACACTAGCATTAATAATGTTATAAATATTATAGTCCTCAGGAGTCCCCATCTAGGGGATATGTAGATGGCGACCACAAGGTGCCCAAGCTGAGCAAAACATTGCCCCACTTACTTGTGTTTTCCTCCTTACTTTTATCTTTAACCGATCTGGTATTTCTTCCTTTCTTCCACTTACTTATACCTTTAACATTACTATCTAACCTCTCTTGGTTAACTCTTGTTTTTTCGACCTCGACGCTATTAGGGCACCCAAGGGCTAGGGAGTCCTTCCTTTGTTCCATTTCTTCTTTCCTTTATTTTCTTTTCTTCTCCAAAAAAAAGCCTGACCAGAAGCTATAAGATGGCAGCCCCATCACTTGTCTTGCCTTCCTTTGGCCAGCAACCAATCGAAGGGACTATTATTATGATTTCAAGTCTTATACGAGAATTTTTCCGGAAAGATCAAACTTATGAGTTCAAATCGGATCCCCAAAGCAGTTTATAATTATATACTAAGATGACGAAGATCTCTGGGCCGTCCTATGAAACGCTGGAGGGAAAATTTTCTATTGGATCGTAACAGGTCTTTGCCTAATACTTGGAAGGAAGGAAGAAGAAGAAGATAAATATTATATCTGATCTCACGGCACCATATAAGTGATTCTTATTCTTGTAAGAATTAAACCTTTTTGGTTCGTTCCGGCTCGAAGTATTACATCTACTGTGTCCATCTCTTTCGTGAGCGTCTCCAATCTCTTTGTCCTGCTCTTGGTTGAGTTTAGACTCTTCTTAGGCAATCTGTTGGTATGTTGGTATCCATTCTGCAGACATCTACATGCCAGTTCCCGGGAGGGGAGCTGGACCCCCATCGGACCCCTCCAAGGTGGTGGGTAGGGGGAAGCCCAGCAGATATGCCAAGTACCAGGGAAATCAAATACCATATCTGGGGCGAACCAACCAGCAAAGAGGAGCGGTTGACCAGATTGGACGGATTCTCATGAGCGGACGTAGCAGAAGAACCGTGGAGAAGACAATACGTCTAGAGAAGATGACTGGAATCAACTCGCGCAAACCTGGAAGCGGTAAGATATCAGTCCTATCACCAGGATAGTGCGCTGCGCTCGTAATGCAATCAGGGTGAAATTCTAATTATTGGCAAGTTCCAAATATTAAAATAAGTAATTACGTATGATATAATTAACAGAAAATAGATATGATCTATTAATTTGCAAAATTGGATATTAAATAAAATTTGGAGAGGAATTTGCTTAATTTACGTAGTATCTGAGTGATATTTTTTTATTATTATTGTGTGACCAGCCTCATGGTTTTATGATCGGAGCTTCTGACAACAGTACATGAATTTTTTGGTTCAATTCCCGGTCACACCACAAGAATTTTTCCTAATAGGTAATCCCACTTATAGTTGCCCATGGCATGGTCTGAAAATTAGGTTAGTTTTAAAGTTTAAGGAGTCTCGTGGTACTTCATTATCTATTATCACCCTTAGATCATTGTGATAACAATTCCCCCTTCAGGCGCCGCAACATAAAAAGTTGGCTACAATTCCTCCAATACCAGGAGAGAATGCCACAAACGTAAAACAATCTTGTGTAATAGACGTAAACAATAAACCATTTGAAGGACTTAGGACAATAACATGATAAGCTACATATTGTTTTTTCTGAGTTATAAGGATTTTAATCATCATCATCATCACTTCAGGGATTAGGCAATTGCCCGTTCCGACTCCATAATGCATCAGCCCAACGTCTTCTAGGTCTTCCAACATCACGTCTTCCTCTTGCTTGATAATTTCTTGCTAATAATGGATATCTCTCCTTACTCATTCCATCCATATGATCAATCCATTTCTGTCTGTAATTCGTGACCTTATCCAATAAAGGCTGTACTTTCAATTCTTCTCTTATATCCTCATTTCTTATTCTATCAAGTCTTGTACATCCTTTAACTTGTCTTAGGAACCTCATCTCCGCCGTCTGTATTCTATCCTTCTGTTTTTTCATTGGTGCCCAAGTTTCACAGGATTTTAATGTTTCAAAAATTATAAATACTGATTGTGCAGTATTGCTGTTGTTATACGGTGTGTCTATATGTTTTAACTCATCACTGGCGCACTTACAAATGATTTTATCGATATTTCAATACATGTATTTGCTATCATTGTAATAAATGACATTTCTTAACAGAATGTGGCTTATCATGTTACTGCCTTAAGCCCTTCATTTTTATTTGTTATTGTTTTCATGTATTGACGATGTCTGTTACATTGTGTATTATTCTAAACTACCATATGTGAATGTATGTAGGTCTACACATGAGTCTTGAACGCCTGGATAAATTTCAACCAAACTTGGGACAGATATTAAATATGATCCAGCAATATAACTGTAAGCAGTAAAATAACCCTAGGGGAGTAAGACGGCTGTAGAAATGGGAAAATGATTGACATTGACTTACGTATGTGTCCAAATAATTCAAGGCCACCTGCAGTGATTTTTACCAAACTCGATACGCATTTAACATATGACCATCGCAATCACCATCATTCATATTCATCTTAGGTTAAAGCTTAGGATTAGGGACTCTCCTGGCGCATCACCATCATCATCATCACCCATCATATCATCGGGGTAACGTAACCCCGCCTTCCAGGCGCCCCAACCTCAGAAGTGGGTTTCAAGTACGCCATGCCAGGAGAGAAACCAGGAATGTCGAAAGACAACCTGGGGCATTTGAAAAAATTATTATTATTATTATTATTATTATTTATATTATTATTATTATTATTATTAAACAGTGGCCTAAACAGGTGTTAGAATGAATCGTATCAGGTAGAAGGAAGAGGGGGAGAAATGGAAGAACATGGTATGAGGGAATATATGTTGCCATGATGAAGAGGGGTGTGGAATAAGGACAATGGGAAGATAGGAATCTCTGGAAAGCAGAAATTAAGGGCGAACTGCTGTAATGTATAAAGTCTGTATTAAGTATTATTATTATTATTATTATTATTATTATTATTATTATTATTATTATTATTATTATTATTATTATTATTATTATTATTATGTGTGGTGGTGGTGGTGGTGGTGGCTCCGTGACGCAAGCGGTTAGACGTTCGCCTCTCACCGCTGGGGTCCCGAGATCGAGTCTCGGTCACCCCATGTAGGTTTCGTTGTGGACGAAACGGAGCTTGGTCAGGTTTTTCTCGGGGTTTTCTCCCGTTTTCCCCTGTCACAATTCCATTCAACCATTTCCCCATACTCATCTCATCCATTTCGTTTGTCTGCCCCCGTGATGGTGCGTCAGGGCGTGGTCGGCCGGCATCCTTGTCATTCACAGACCTCTATATAAGGGGCTTCATCCCATCTCATCCCTCTACCCGACCCTGAGTTAGACATTAGTTGAGGATATTATTATTATTATTAGTGTAATCATTATTATTATTATTATTATTATTATTATTATTATTATTATCATCTGAAATCTGACGTTTTGAGAGTGTTAACACGCATTATAAAGGTATTTACTTTTTTTTCTTTAAAATATTCTGTTTGATGGCTACCTTTCATAAGTTGGATGAGTTCCCATCAGGAATTGGATTCGAACGACTGATAAAGCGACGCTGCATTCCTAACGCGCGTGGGAATATTTACTGTTTAAAACATTTGACAGATATTTTTCTTCACCACCGAGTGAAAGTGTCAACTTTTTTACCGTCTCAGCAAGGAATTTCATCAGCGGCTTTCATCTTATTAAAAAAGCTGGCATTTCCTTATTTCACGTTGACCTTAAAGCAGCTCGGAGTTGTTGTGCCCCTGACAGCAAATCTAATTAACCAGTTTATGTTCACAAAAAAGATGACATTTGTATTTAAACACCCACATAATGTTAACGTTATTCAACATTCTTGAATATCCACATGGAAGAGAGATAAAAAACCCGTTTTATGAAATGGCAATGTATATTAAACGCATTATATCAAGCGAGAAACCAGATGCCGCATATATATTGTCGCGCCTAGCGATTTGGTATAATTCAGATGGAATGTCGGTGATTCTATGACATCAAACGGCCTACATAAATTTAAAAAAAACCGGAAAAGATAAAATGTAATGCAGCATATGTGAATAATTACCCGGAATATGTATATTGATTTTTTTCGAAAGAAAAAGTAGGAAATGCCATAAAATGAGGCGAGAATTTGAGCTCAAAGTAACCCTAAAATCATCATATTTACAATGTCTTTTTTTTTTCAAATGCCCCAGGTTTGTCTTTCGACATTCCTGGTTTCTCTCCTGGCATGGCGTACTTGTAACCCACTTCTGAGGTTGGGGCGCCTGGAAGGCGGCGTTACGTTGCCCCGATGATATGATGGGTGATGATGATGGTAATGGTGCGCCAGGAGAGTCCCTAATCCTAAGCTTAACCTAAGATGAATAAGAATAATGATGATTGCGATGGTCATATCATTTAGGGGACAGTTTGGGCCTTAAAGTTTTCCTGACATTTGTCTTACAGGTGAGGAAAAACCCCGATAAAAACCTCACCCAAAAAAACTGTCCCGACCGGGGATCGAACCCGGGCCCGCTGCGTGACAAGGTAGCACGCTACCCCGAGACCACAGCGGTGGACTCATATTTACAATGTAAAATATGTATTAGCCTTTATTAATATAAAATTATGGAATATTCACCTGAAAGGTCCGTCTCCTCAACTTTATTAATTATTTAACTGTAGCGCTTTCGGGAATTGTCCCATCATCGGCAGGATTCAAAACTGGTGTTTCACTGAAGATCTGGTAGAGGGGGTTGCATGTATTAGGTTCGTTTTCGTTTATCAGGCTGTCGTCGTTGTGAGCTGCTTTCATGATTTCCATCTCTTAAGAACATCTCTAAAATAAAAACAAAATTTAGGAGCAATAATATAATACACACAAAAGCCGACAAGGGCAATACAATAGTTATTATGGAAATGGAAGAATACATCAATAAAACCAAACAATTTATAAAAGAAATACAATTTCAAAAAATTGAAAAGGACCCCCACAGGAAAGTATAACAGACCAATAAAAGAAGCACTAAAATCATGCCCTCTAATCATCAACACAATCAATAACGAACATAATAAATACAAAAACAGCAAATGGATAAATAAACACTCCCTCACCACCAGTAATGAAAGATCTTTCAAAAATTCATAAAGACAACATTCCCATAAGACCAGTTGTTAATTGCATGAAAGCTCCTAACTATAAAATTTCTAAATTAGTAGCTCAGAAAATGAAAAATGTTGTCAAACTTGAAAATCGTTATAAAATTACGAACTCATTTGAACTAGCAGACAAACTACATAATTTAGAAATCAATAGAAACACTAAAATGACGTCATTCGACATAAAAAACCTCTACACAAATATCCCGACAAACGAAACAGCAAACATAATAAGACAAAAACTAACAGACAGTAAACTTGAAGAAAACTATATCAATCAGTTAAATAAATTAATAACAACAACAATAAAACAAAATTACTTGCAATTTAACAATGAACTTTTTATTCAAGAAGAAGGGATCCCGACGGGGAGTCCTACATCCGGAATAATGGCCGAAATCTTCCTACAAGAACTGGAAAATAAACATTTTGAGGAACTAATACGCAAATTTAACATAAAACTGATAGTACGATAAGTTGATGACATACTAGTAATATACGACAATGAAAATAGAAAAGAAAAAGAAATATTACAAGACTTAAATAACATGCATGAAAAAATCACTTTCACCAAGGAATTAGAAGTTAATAATAGTATAAACTACTTAGATTTGTCTATAACCAAAAATCTACACAACAATAAATTAGAAATCGGCATCTACCGGAAACCTACAAACAATGCTCTGGTCATAAACAAAAAATCTATACACCCTTTTCAACAAACAATAAGTACATTTAACAGCTTAATCAATAGAATGTTAAAACTTCCATTAAGCAAAGACAATTATATTCAAGAACTTAACTACATTAAATATATGGCAAAAACCAATGGCTATCATGAAGAAATCATAAATAAACTCGTAAATAAACAAAAAAGAAAGAACAATATATCCAACATAACTAAACTAGAAAAAGAATCTGATAACAACAAGAAAACATGGATAACACTTACATATACAGGAAAAGAAACGACAAAATTAGCCAATACACTACAGAAAGCCGATAAAAACGTAAAAATAGCATACAGAACTAATAACAAATTAAACAACATAATAAACAATAACATCGAAGAAAAATAACATTTTCAACAACAAAGGAGTATATAAATTGACATGTAAGGACTGCAACAAATTTTATATAGGAAGAACAAACAGAAGTTTTAACATCAGATTTAAAGAACATTTTTGAGACTTTACTCACGCAGAAGGAAAATCAAGCTATGCAAAACATGTTATCCATGAAGGACATCGCATGTTAAATATTGAAAACACCCTAACAGTAATGCACAGAGAAAATAATCCAGCGAAGATAAACATACTCGAAGAGATGGAAATCATGAAAGCAGCTCACAACAACAACAATCTGATAAACGAAAACGAACCCAATACATGTAACCCCCTCTACCAGATCTTCAGTGAAACACCAGTTTTGAATCCTGCCGATGATGGGACAAGTCCCGAAAGCGCTACAGTTAAATAATTAATTAAGTTGAGGAGACGGACCTTTCAGGTGAATATTCCATAATTTTATATTAATTTTGAATAATACCTCAACGGAACACATCATGAATCTTAATAAAAGTTGAGTATTAATCATTGCTCAGACAGTGTAGACAAATTATCACAAAAACACGCTATTAAACAAGTAAACGCAAAAGTAATATGTGTACTAACTCGCACATTTTCTGAACTTATATTACCCAAACTAACAAAATGTTCTCCATTTCCATACCCTGTCTTGCCCACTAATGTAAATAGACTGCTGGGATAGAATCCCTTTATATGCGAATAAACATGCTGGCAATTGGATCTAGCGGGAACGTGTGTTAATACTCGGAACAAAATATAAATGGGAGGTTTATTATAAGGTGAAGACGGGATGTTTGGGCGCTAGGATTTCGAAAGGATTCCTCTTTCAGTCGAGGACCTCGGGTAGCTCAGTGGGTTGCGGTAGGATGAGGTGCTCTTGTCCCGGGATACGCAAGGATTGTGCGGACACGATTCTATCTCGTTGAGAAAATACAAGTTGAAGATGCAATATCACTTTATTTTTTTACGTTTAACACACACAAAAAATCAAAGTATGTACGATCGGCGTGTCTCATATAGTTCCACTTCATGTTGAGTAGGCTTAATTAGACGGTTGAATTCTTAATTACACCGCGCCTATATTGTTATATTTATTTCTAAGTCCATTTATCAAGGGACTCCACTGCAGATTTTATATAAGTTTTTTTTTTTTTTTTTACTTCTGATGATCGATAGACTACGAGGATATGTGCTCGCATTATCACTTTAAGTCACGATGAATATATTAAGTGAACTACTCGTGACAGTAGCACCACGAGAAGAGAGTTTTAGTCTGTAATTTTCGTTATAAGGTTAACCCTTACTCCCACTCAATATAATTTGCGACCATATGATAACGCCTACCTAAAGATAACATACATATACCCATTGGTGCATTTGTTTTATAATTTTGGGTGGTAGGGTTCTGGACCCTTTGGTTTGTTGTGACATCACCCAAATGTTTTAGGACACTCCTACTTTTGAGACTGGATAAAATTAGGACATACGTTTATACAAGCAGCCGGGGAATCCCAACTAATTTTGTAAAAAAGCTTGACTTCTAATATTTGACTCTAGAATGTTCTGGTGGCTTACAAAACAGATAATGGAATTCTACGAAAACAGAAGTAAAGCCTCCAGTGGATACTATGAAGCGGATTCATGAAGTCAAAAAGGACTTAAAATTGTCAGGAATTACTAAAGAATACGGTATATCCCAAACAGAGACATATTTAGAATTAAGGTGAATAAGTGGCAAGTTGACCAAGAGGACAAACCGAAGAAAAAAACTGGAACAACTTGGACAGATGATAGAAAACAAGCTCATAGCAAAAGAATGAAAGAAATTTGGGCTCAAAGGAAACGCCTCTAAGTACTTTGCATAGTCCTACATGGGCTCATCCGCAATAAAAAAAAATTAATATTACTATTGTTGTAATAATAATAATAATAATAATAATAATAATAATAATAATAATAATAATAATAACAATAATGCCAAAAAATGGAAACAGCATTTCGGCTTACTCACAACACTTTTATTATTATTATTATTATTATTATTATTATTATTATTATTATTATTATTATTATTATTATTATTATTATTATTATTATTATTATTATATAATTAAACAGGAACTAACAAGTTAGTTATGCACATTGAGCGTGAAAGTATTTTTTTTTATTTATCTCAGACCACTCACCTTATAGATACACACGCCACTCGGAACTTACAGTGGCACGACCTGTCGGGAGAGGTATTTTAAACTGTGAATCACACACATACTCTTTTTTTACCACACAAGGACATGGAGGAACTCCCCGAATGAGTGATCAGCTCAATGTCAGGGGCTCCTTGAAGACAAAACAACATTAAGACGCAACACACCTTTCACACACACATTCTGACTAAACGTGGCGAATATGATAGGTCTAATGATGATTATGATGACCGGATGATGTTTGGTGACCGTTTGGACCTTAATTGTTCCTGATATTTGCATTACAGGTGAGCAAAGAACCAGAAACCCCATCATCCAGGAAATTTAGCCCGATCGGAAATCGAACCCGGGCCCACTGCGTTCGAGGCAGCGACTCTACACCGAGACTACACCATTATACGTGAAGGTAATATAGCAATAATTAAAGCAATATTTAGTCTTGAAAATGACAGCTTCGCTGTTGAAACATGTCTCTTTTAATTATTAATAATTTAATTATTAATTATTAATTGGTGAATTGGTGAATATTACTGTATATTTTACAATAATTAAAGCAAATTAAGGGTATTTGTTATTTTTATTTTTATTTTTATTTAGAGCCCCGCCACCACCCCCCGGGTTACCTAGGGCATATTGCCCTTATCCCCGGGTCTGCTCTATGTCCCTAACTAATATCTAATTTTTATTGAATAAATAAACAATACATACAAATTTCGGGTATGTGAATTGTAGATGTTACATAAAGTAAAAATTATTGTGTGTTTGTTTGTGTGTTTGTGTGTTCGTGAGTTTGTGTTTAGTGATACATAAAATAAATACACACTATTAGATCACAAAAAAATGAAGACGTCTTAGAAGAATTACACATGGAAGCTTTAGAAAACAAAATTTCTGATTATAAGTCAAGATGGATGCAACATGTTCATCCAATGGAAGATCACAGAATACCCAAACAAATGTTAAGATATCAACCTGCAGGAAGAAGAAGACCAGGACGTTTACTCAAAAGACTTTTGGATGGTGTTTCTCTTGAGGCCGAAGCAGGTCAACAAATGGCCTAAATTCGTGAATGTACTATGATGATGATGATGATAAAATAAATATACGTAATACCTAAAGTAATGGTAATTGTTTTAATGATACGTGATATGAGAGTAATTGTACAGCTACTATTCAATACTACTGTAATCCTGTGATATTCGATCGTAGAACAAGTGACTGCTATTATCATGTTATCCAACGTTCTCGCCAGGGTCAGTTTGGTAACGTCTTTACTCACATATTAGGCAATTCTGTCCCAGGAGTCCACATACATTAGTGGCCAAGTTAGGGTGAGAAAATTGGCAAGTTAGTAGTTTGGGCAAGTTAGTATGAGAAAATGAGCGAGTTACTGTACAACAGATTAGTTTAGCTTTCACTTATTTATTAGCCATTTTTGTAATAAGTTGGCTACACTGTCAGAGCAATGACTAATACAAATTTTACATTGTAATGTATTGTGATTTTAGGTTACTCTGAGCTCAAATTCTCACATTTTAAGGCATTTTTCGATTTTGTTGGGGAAAAATCAACATATATATATATATATATATAATATATATATATATATATATAATCTCACGTATTAATTCACATGCTGCAATAAAAAATATATCGTGTTTTTTTTTCCGTTTTCTTATTTGAATTCATGTAGGTGTTACGGTGGTAAAGAATTTGCGAAACAGCTAAGTCACGTTTCCATGAAACCTATACAAATCTCTTTTACTAGAATGTACCTTATGCCAAAGGTTGGAGATAAATAAACCCACAACTAATTTGTTTATTTTACTGTTTCACACTTCTAAAAGATAATCCTTTTCATGGAGTATCTTTGGCTCATAACAACTCAATTTCAACAAACAAGTGACATTCCTGGTTATTTCCCTGCACCCTACAAATATAAATGTTGATTTGTTTTAAACGAGCTGATACCCGGCGTGCGCTGCTCCTCGTGAATAAACAAAAAGTAATGTTTTTTTATGTTTAGTTGAATAAGCAAAAGGAAACATAATTATAAATTTATATCGTAGTACTTGATAGAATAAGAAATGAGGTTATAAGAGAAGAATTGAAAGTACAGCCTTTATTGGATAAAGTCACGAATTACAGACAGAAATTGATTGATCATATGGATGGAATGAGTAAGAAGAGATATCCATTGTTAGCAAGAAATT
Organism: Diploptera punctata; assembly: GCA_030220185.1. Lineage (NCBI taxonomy): Eukaryota > Metazoa > Arthropoda > Insecta > Blattodea > Blaberidae > Diploptera > Diploptera punctata. Next base: position 1,563,026 of record JASPKZ010008381.1, on the reverse strand, counting down.
ATCAAGCAAGAGGAAGATGTGATGTTGGAAAGACCTAGAAGACGTTGGGCTGATGCATTATGAAGTCGGAACGGGCAATTGCCTTATCCCTGGAGTGATTATGCTGATGATGATATCGTAGTTATTTTTAGATACCCCGTGCTGATTACCCGGCGTTGCCCGGTAATCTACTTATCTCGATATTATTGGCATCAATGTAAGACAAAAATGGCAATTGTGAGTTATCCGTAAAAAATAAAGTTATGCCGTCGCTGACTTTATGTAGAGTTTTTTTGAGATATTCAATTATCTGAATTTAATTTGATTTATTTGTTACGGTTTAGGCAGCTTAAGCCATTTAAGGGTCCAAGAAGCTACTTTTTTTTAACATTTTGCACTAACACAGGGTAATTTTTTAGGGATGAAGGGGTTGAGTATTACAACTCTTTTTTAACCTAAAACCTTCCAGGGAAACTCCTCAACATTTTGCAATAAGCCCCATGACAATCGGATGAACGGTATGGTAGCGCATAAAGGACAAACATACAGACATTAGTTTTATATATATATATATATATATATATATATATATATATATATATATAGATGTTATAACTATATTTTTGACATTTGTCAATGAAGGCAAATAATAATAATAATAATAATAATAATAATAATAATAATAATAATAATAATAATAATAATAATACTTTATTTATTCTGGCAGAGTTAAGGCCATAAGGCCCTCTCTTCCACTCAACCAGCACAAATACAATTAAATATTCGACAAATATAGATATACACTATACTAATTATAAACAGTTAAAGATACAATAAATGTAGCAATGTAAATGTCATGTACAAACAACATTTTATAGGGTAATAACAATAATGATACGATAATAATAATAATAAATATAAATATGATACATTATACGGGAAACACCAATTAATATATATATATATATATATATATATATATATCTTACACTGGATAATAATGAAGTCGAGTTTAGAGCAAATATAAATTTAGATTTCTTTTAAAAGATGCCAATGTCCGGCAGCCCCTTATTTCTTGTGGTATGGAATTCCAGTTGCGAGAAGTGGAGATGGTATATGACATGGAGTGATGTGATGTCTTATGTTGCGGTATATTAAGTAAGAGACTATGCTGTGATCTTGTGTTTAAGTTATGGTTTGAGGATAGATACTGGAAACGGGATGATAAATAATTGGGAATCGAGATATGTAGGATCTTAAATAGGAGAATGAAAAGAAAAATGAATGCTTGAATCGGGATTTGAACCCGATCTCTAAACTCTGTACGTTTAGCGCTCTAACGACCTGAGCTACCCAAGTTTGTCCGTCGCCCGTGACGCAGTAGGTAGAGTCCCTACCTTCCACTCCGGCGACCCGGGTTCGATTCCCGGCGAGGTAGGGGACTTTAAATCTCCACCTTGGGTCTGGGTCTGTATCCTGTCTTTGTGTTGTATGCGTGAATAAGATAAAAAAGGTCAACAAATGTAAAACAAAAAAGGAAGAACAGTGTAAACGAAAGAAAACGAGAAAGAAAGGAGAAAAAAGAAGTAATCCAGCACAAACATACATTTTTCTTATATATGTAGTATTCTCAATTCACACAAGAGGTAGTGGAAATTCGTTCCGACTGACATCTAGTGACCAACATAACAGTTAAGCAAATTTTTAAAGAGAATATATACTTTATAGCAGTAACGCTTGTATATTTAGATGTTATAACTAATGTATATATATATATATATATATATATATATATGAATGAAAAGGCGGCATTCTTGTGGATTGCAAATTTTTCCATTCGTCCTTCAACATGATTACTTCTTCTTCACTTCATGGGCTAGGCAAATTGCCTGTTCCGCCTCACAGTTGTTCTGTCCATCTTTTCACTGGCCTTCCTACATTCCTTGAACCTCTTGACTTGTAGTTGAATGCTGCTCTTGGTAATCTTGCTACATTCATTCTTTCCACGTGTGTAAACCATTTCTCTCTATATTCTCTGACTTTCTCATCCAATGGATATATATTTAACTCTGTTCTTATATCTTCATTCCTTATCCGATCCATTCTTGTGCAGCCTTTTGTTCTTCTAAGGAAGTTCATTTCTGCACTTTGTATTCTACTTTGCAATTTTTTGGTCATTACCCAAGTTTCGCTCCCCATAAAGTAATGCAGGAACTGCCAATGTTTTATAAAACTTCAATCTAGTATCTCTTCTTGTTTTATTCTTTTATGTTTTATGTATAGTTCCGCATATCATTTGAAATTTCGACAGTTTCATATGTATTTCTCTTTCAGTTTTTGTGTTTATTGTAAAATTACAACCCAAATAATTAAAATTTGTTACTTGTTCCAGAGGTTTGTTGTTTATTACGATTTTTTTATCTTATATGATCGTCTTCAAAATGCCATTTTTTTAATATTTGGAAATTATATTCTTGGCATAAGTGATTTAATTGATGTAAATAATACTGCAAACTCATCTCTCTCACAGTGTTCAACATTATTACAATAAACAAATTCATTCACAGAGTGTTCACGTTTCCTATAAGTTTTTATTTTAAAAGCATGTATTAGTTCTGTGACCGAGAGCTTAATAGTTCCGCTATCTTTTGTGAAATTGAGATTCCTTAGAAAATGAAATATATTTTTAAATTACTACTTTTGCACTCTGCTTCAACAGTAAAAGTTGGAAGGTTAAGAGACCGCAATAAAATAAATTGTGCAAACATATAATCTGCCACACCATGCAATCGGGCATGCCATTTATAGGGCTCATAAATTGAAACAGACCACCCAATAGGCTGGAAATGTTTCTTTCCCAGTAATAAAGTAATAATGTGTTGTCATATGCTCCTTCTTCATGAGGGTGAGGTAACGGCAATACAATAGATTATGTATACAATTGCCCGTTACTATGCGCTCGGTCAGGCCGCCAGTATAATCATAAATCGGCTATTACTTCAAAACGGTAGGTGATAACGCAAAAAGGATTTCAGTTTTGAAATCAGGGCATAAAAATACATTAGAATCATATAATTTTTGTCAGGTGCAAATTAAAATGTGTCCAGTGTCATGGATCAATAATTACATGTAAAGAGATGTATAAACTAAAATTGCAATGGCAAAAAATGCAACTAAGGCATTACATGTAATAATTTGGAGCAAAAATGTTACAAAGGAAACTAATATGAAAATGTATAGGAGCATAATACAAAATATTTTGTCTTATGGAAATGAAACTTGGTTTTTGACGGGATTACAAAATATTAAAATTAGAAAAGTTGATTTGATTAACTTAGAAGAAGCCCTTAAAAAACAAGACAGGATAAAATAAGAAATGAATTCCTTTGAAAAGAAGTGAATGTCTTCACATCTGTTGTTAAGAGCTCCAAATTGCTGCTCTTTTCATCTTTTCTTTGGTTTTCCCAAACTTCTTCTTCCTCGTGGTGAATAGCTGTATGCTGCTTTTGGTAATAATTATATAACAGGAACACTAAAAAGAACTTTGAAAAATAAAGCCAGGAAAGACTCTATAATGAAATTATACAAGACGATGGCAGTGCCTATTATTACTTATGGATCCGAAAAATGGACAGTGACAATACAACAATCAGCCAGAATACAAGCTGCTGAAATGAGATTCCTCAGACAAATAGCAGGATATCAAAGAACAGACAAAAAACATAACACAGAAATAAGACAACAACTAAAAGTAGAGGAATTAAACACAACAATAAAAAAATACAGAACAAACTGGAAAGAACACTTGGCAAGGATTAAAAATCAAACTCTTAAATGGTATGGCCTTGTACAAAGAATGGAAAATGAAAAATGGCCAAAACGTCTATACTAATGGTCACCTCCTGGAAGAAATAAACGTGGCAGACCAAGATGGAAATGGAAAACTTACGTCAGAACTATATTGGATGATAGAAATTTGGAAGAAGGAGATTGGAATGATAGAAATAAATGGAAACTGAAGACGGCAAACCTATAAATGTGGGAAAGCCGAAGAAGAAGAAGAAATTATGGGCGAGTCCATTTTTTTGTAAATCATGCTCCTTTATGTTTCTTAACTTTCCCTCCTTCAATAGTGTCGCTCAACAACCTCCAGACAAGATTCCTTCCAAGAGCGATGAGTTGCGGCACAAATAATACATATATTGGGAGATATTAAATTAAGTCATTGATAGAAAGAGAGAAAGAGAGAGATATATGTTCAAAGCCACGTTATAGGTTTTGATTTACATTTCTAACAATACAAGTAATGATACTGAACACAACTGCAGTCATACACGAACGTGCATGTTTTGATATTGACATCTCTCGACTCATCGTCGCGTCACGTCGTGTTCATTAACAATTTTACTCTTATTCTAGGTCGTCTCGGTAGAGGATTGAATAGAGCGTGCGGCTGTCGCTACTGCAATCCCGGTGTCAATTCTGGCGGTTCCTGAGGGGAATTGTTGGTGGGCCGTATCTGGATATTTGAGGATTTCTGTCGGGGTTCTCATGTTTCTCAAATTGCATGCCACCAACACTCTCTACTCCTGTTTCCGTATTATGCCATTTCATCTTCATTTATTCACTCATTAATTTCATATCGCCCTTCACATTATTATTATTATTATTATTATTATTATCGTATCATTATTGTTATTACCCTATAAAATGTTGTTTGTACATGACATTTACATTGCTACATTTATTGTATCTTTAACTGTTTATAATTAGTATAGTGTATATCTATATTTGTCGAATATTTATTTGTATTTGTGCTAGTTGAGTGGAAGAGAGGGCCTTATGGCCTTAACTCTGCCAGAATAAATAAAGTATTATTATTATTATTATTATTAGTATTAACATTATCTATCCGAACATCCCCTTGCAAACATCAATGTTCCTTCTTTATACATCATTCAGTCCACTGCTGTGGTCTCGAGGTAGCAAACTGTCTTGTCACGCACAGCAGACCAGGGTTCGATATCCTGTCGGGACGGGCTCCTGGGTCAAGGTTTGTTCGAGGTTTTTCCTCACCTGTAAGACAAATGTCAGGAAGCGTAGGGCCCAACGGTCCCCGAAAATCATCATCCTTCACCGGTGTCGAAAGCAATGGGAAGCTACCATACCTATAATTCCCTTGCAAAGCATAGCATGATAATGGTATGATTGCAGTGAAATACCTGCCCTCGGACAGAATTTATATAGAATAGATAGAATATCCATCCATCTAACCATGGTAATTCTGCCCGAGGGCAGGTCGTTCACTGCAATCATAGCATTTTCATGCTATGCTTTGCAGCTTTACTAGGGAATTAGGCCTATAGGTGTGGTAGCTTCCCGTTACTTTCCACACCGGTGAAGGATGATGATGATAATGATAAGTATGATGATGATGATGGCCGGATGATTTTCGGGGACCGTTGGGCCCTAACCTTCCTGACATTTGTCTTGAAAGTGAGGGAAAACCCCGAAAAAACCTCACCCAGGAGCCTGTCCAGACCGGTAATCGAACCCGGGCCCGCTGCGTCACAAGGAAGCATGCTACCTCGAGACCACAGCGGTGGACTAGATAGAATATAATTCTAAAATTATATATATATAGTGACATGTGGTCAGCACATCGTCTCATTCAAACATTTAGGGAATTAAGATATTGTTTGGATGGTGATAATTGGTTAATTTTTGCTCATATGCATTAATTTAGGATTGAAGTTCTTTTGCGAGCCCGAAAATCTTCAGATTCGGGTCCAAAGCTTTAAAGTCTCTCCTGGAGTACTTGTTCCTCAGATTTTTCCATCTTAAAACCGCGTCGACTCCGGCCGGTTTGAACTCGCAACCCTCGGAACTAGAGGTAAGAAACATAACCACTAGACCACCGCCGACTTTATACTATATACAAAAAATAATTAAAACCTGCCACTTTTACAATTATTTTTAAACCAATTACAATTTTTTCTTTGATTTTTGGGTTCCATTATGTGCGATTGGTTTTGTTTTCTTGGTTGATAATAGGCCTAGATGGGTGATCGGTTGATTGTCTTTGACAGCGTCCGATTTCTAAAACCCAATTTTGTCGGTCCATCCAATCTCCTGGTTGTAGATGTTTCTCCTTCATGATATTACTTCAACTTACATACCATTTTTTTTTATATTTCCTATCCAGTCTCTCTTCTTCTGAATAATTGTTGTTTTCCGACCCCGATGGTATTAGAGTGTTCGGGTCTAGGGGATCATTTAATCTTATCTTTTCTGTCAAATTCGTCCTTATTAAGGGCAGACCAGGCTCTTAGCTGTAGTCAAAGCAACTGATCTAAGGATTCACACCTGAAAAAATCCCTGGTCCTCCAGGTTGGGGGTTGATGCGGTAGGCCAGTTCCCTCCCATCAGAAAAAAAAATACGATGCTAAAAAAAGCAATAGAGATAAGCCGGTCGGATTAAAAGGGTTGATAATTTGAAAATATAAATCTGAGTCACTTTCCATAATTATAAGTATAAGTATAATAATAATGATTTATTTTAGCTGGCAGAGTTAAGGCCATAAGGCCTTCTCTTCCACTCAACCAGCGAATAGTAAAATTATACAAAAATTACGTACATATTACAATTTTAAGATATTAAAATACAGACTAAACAAAATACAATGATGATGGATCTAATACTAGCTAATGCTAACAAAAACATAGAATATAATAAAATTAAAATGATATAAAATAAAGTAAGTAGCTTCCTACATGATTATTAATAGAATGCTCTATATAGTTGTTATGTAGTTAATGTTTTCATTGTGTCGAAACTTAAGATATCAGTTAATTTGGATTTAAATAATGATAGCGATTGACAGTCCCTGACATGACTGGGAAGTGAGTTCCATGCTCTAGCCATAGATATTGTGTAAGATTCAGAGTACAGACAGGTCCTGTGTTGTGGTATCAAAAGTAAAGAAGAGTCTTGTGATCTTGTTCCTAAATTGTGATGAGCCGATAAATGTTGAAAACGTGTTGTTAAATAAGTTGGTAAATATGTGTGCAGAATTTGGAATAGTAAGGTATGTGAATGTAAAGTTCTTCTGTCATTTAGGCGTAGCCATGTACATGATAAGGCCTGAAATGAAGGAGACACGTGGTCATAACGACGGAGATTGAATATAAATCGAATGCACGCATTATGAGCACGCTGTAGTCTGTCAGATAGATCAGTTGTAAGATTAGTCAGTAATATGTCGCAGTAGTCGAAGTGTGGCATTATAAGAGTCTGTACAAGTATTTGTTTTAATTTTGTGGGAAGGAAGTTTTTAAAACTATTTAGGGAGTGAAGAATTGAGAACACCTTCTTGCGGTATTATTCACCTGGATTTTCCAGTCTAGGTGTTGGTCCATATAGATACCCAGATTTTTTACTACTGAGCTGTAGGGGATATTTTTGTCATTTAGGAGAATGGTAGGGATATTTTTCGTAATTTATAATGCTTTGGATTCGCCGATGTCCTATAATTATGCACTGTGTCTTGTCAGTATTTAGATTAAGTCCATGTTTCTTCGACCATTGGGAAATTGAGTCTAGGTCACTATTTAATTTGTCTAGTGTGTCATGTACATCGTCAGGATGGGAGTGAATGTAAATTTGCAAATCGTCAGCGTATAGGTGATATCGACAATAGGTAAGTCTAGTGGATATATCGTTAACATAGATAGAGAACAGAAGTGGTCCTAACACTGAACCTTGTTGGACGCCACCCTTCAGTGATAGCCAGGATGAGGAAAGTTCTGCATTGGATACACATTGCTGGCGACCATGAAGATAGGATCCAAGCCAGTTAACAGCATTGTCCGAAAGATTCAGAGCGCGTAATTTTGCTATTAATATGTCAGTGTCAACAGTGTCGAAAGCTTTGCTGAAGTCCAAGAGTGTAAATATTGTCATGTGGCCACTGTCCATTGCTTCACGCGTATCTTCGGTAACTTTAAGAAGTGCGGTTGCCGTACTATGGCCTGTCCTAAAACCTGATTGGTATGGGTCGAGTATGTTATGAGTGTTAAGGTAATCAGTTAATTGTTCATGAACAATGCGCTCCAAGGCCTTAGATAGGACTGGGAGGATGCTGATTGGTCTAAAGTCGTTTGGTGTTACAGGTAATTTAATTTTAGGGATTACTGGATTAGGTTAGATTAATAATGAAGGGATCGAGTTTTAAGGCCTTAACACGGCAAACCTCTTTTCGGTTAATTGCATTACTTTCTTTTATGGAATGAATGAGATGACTGATATGTAGTCTGTTATGGTGTTCCACGTTCGCCACACAACAAGCATTTACACACATGAATCACACCTCCATTTATAAGGTCTGGATTCAAGGCCTCGAGGAAGGGCTACAACCCTCTCTATGGCCCTATCCTATGCTAATTTGAAACACAGGCTCGAAATCATGAGAAAGTACACGAATTAACACTTTTAAAATTCACGACGAAGCACCTTTGGCGTCACTTGCAAAATTTCTTCTTCTTCTTCTACTACGAGGTTTAGGCTATGCAGCCTGTTCCGGTGAAGTTAAAAGTGGAGTCCATCTTCTATGTGGTCGGCCAACATCTCTTGTTCCTCTGGGATTATACATGAAGGTTCTTTTTGGTATTCTTTCGTTGTTCATTCTCACTAAGTGTTCTGTCCATTTCTTGTTATTTTCGCTGATTTTATCTTCAATTTTATATATATTTAATTCTTCTCGTATAGTTTCATTCCTTATTCTATCCGCACATGTGCATCCTTTCACACTACGTAAAAACAGCATTTCCGCAGTCTGTATCCTGCTTTTATCCCTTGATTTCATTATCCAATTTTCACTTCCATACAACAACAAAGGAACAGCCATTGTTTTATATAAATTAAGTTTCGTATCTTTCCTTGTTTTCCGACCTAAGGTTCTTTTTATGGTTCCACAAATAGCCTGAAATTTATTTACTTTATTTTCTATATCTTTATTTTCTCTATAAGTTATATCATATCATAAATATTGGAAATGTGATACTTGCTTGCAAAATTTAAAATATAAAAATAGATACCTGAGATCTCTCTCTTCCTCAACTTTGGATATAAGATGTGGAGTACTTTCGGAGCCTATGCTCCGTCATCAGCTTGTAAATTGGTACTAGTTGTTTGTGAGAATCTTGTATAGAGTGTTGATGTCATTGGGTGTGTTTTCATTAAGTAGGTGAGTATTTCTGGTTTCTTTAAATGTCTCGATCTCTTCGAGAATGTTGGTCTTTAATTTGCGTTTTCCCTATGAATAATGTGTTATCGATGCTATGAGTATGCCTACTAGGGTTATAACTTTTTGGACTTTTGTGAAATAAAATATGTCCTGTGCAATGAATGGGTAACCTTTTACTTAAAACCATTGAAAAAGGCTTCATTTCACTGAGCTTGAAGAAACGGTCACCCCCAAATTAAGATTAAATATTGATGTATAAATACATTTGGGGGACCTTTTCTTGAATCTCAGTGAAATGAAGGCCTTTTTCAATGGCTTAAGGTAAAAGTTCACCCATTTATTGCACAGGAAATATTTTATACCCATTCATTGCGCAGGAAATTTTCATTTCAGAAAAGTCCAAAAAGATATAACCCTTGAGGGTTTGGACTGTTTGTTGAAATAACATATTTCCTGTGCAATAAATGGATGAACGTTTACTTAAAACCATTGAAAAATGCCTTAATTTCACTAAGTTTCAAGAAAAGGTCACCCCCAAATCAATATTAAATATTGATATATAAATATATTTGGGTGACCTTTTCTTGAAGCTCACTGAAATGAAGGCCTTTCTCAATGGTTTTAAGTAAATTTCATCCATCCATTGCACAGGAAATATTTTATTTCACAAAAGTCCAAAAAGTTATAACCCTAATGCCCACATTTGATTACCACGACCACATATTCTAAACACCCGTTTTTATTAAACCGTGGATCCGAGTCTGAAGATTTCTGGCTTGTAAAAGATCCTTAAGCCTGAATAAAAAGACCTCTAAACAAAATTGACCGCTCTCTGAAAATCCTTGTAATACCTACGTTGCCTGCTAGATGTCTAATTGCATCGGTGTGTTGACCGCATGTCACTCATGAAATCTATGGACAAATAAGGTAACTAAATGAATTTGGTCTATTAACTCCTAACAAGGGAGATACTAATGCTCAACACTGGGCTATACCATTATAGATAGATAGATAGATAGATAGATAGATAGATAGATAGATAGATAGATAGATAGATAGATAGATAGATAGATAGATAGATAGATAGATAGATAGATAGATAGATAGATAGATAGATAGATAGATAGATAGATAGATAGATAGATAGATAGATAGATGTTTATTAAACCAGACTATTTTATACCTAATATGAGACGCGGTGAAAAGTGACATGAAATGAATGGATATAGGTGGCGTGATAGAGAAGGGAAGATCAGTGGAGAGTGATGGTGGGATGAAATTCGGAAAAAGGAAGAACTCCGAGAAAAATCCGAAATCTCCCGATGTGACATAACTAGGGCTGAAAAAAGTATCGGTATCAGGATAGTAACTAATTTCTATGCACATTGTTTACAAAATGCGTGTCTTTGTCAAGCGTCTCCACTACCTGCTGGGAGCGGAGAGTGAGTATGTTCGACTCCCCTCAGTAATAGACCTGTTTATGTGACGTGCGGTTGTATCACAATGCCGAAACAAAAAGTGTGCAAAGATGAGTCCATTCTTACACAAAGCGAACTGTACTAGAAGTCTGTCCCGAGCAGCGAGTGTCAACGTGCAGTTTGTAAACATAAGGGTACGATGCAGCCTAGCCTAAACCAATACTTTTCAGCCCTAGACATAACGCCAATACGCTTCCGGAACCGCCAGGATTCGAATCTGAATTTCCTGACGGGGCAGCCGCGCGCGCTCTACAGAATTACTATATTTATCTCTACTACTATCATCCACTTTTCTGCCACAGTAAGCAGTATCGCTTATAATGATGCGTGCTGAAGGACAAGTTAGGCTACAGAAACATGATCAAGTGTAGATAAAACAAAAGCATTAGGTTTATCAGAAATAGTAGTGTTTGAATAAATTGGATAAGGTGAAGGTGATACTGGCGCGCGCACACGAAAAAGCAGAGGATTCAGCGAGCGGTGAGTGGCTGAAGCAGTCAGTGTTCCGCGGGCCGGCGCGTAGCTTGCTTCGTGTTTTGTCTCTCTAACTAATACAACCACTAGTGTGTGTATGGTAGTGTGGGTGTGTGTAAAAAAATACATGGCCGCTCAAAAAGTGACATCTAATTCAAAACTCAACACTTTCCAAACTATTTTCATAATTAGACATCATTCTTAAATTATTTTATAATAGAGTGACATTTTAGTAACATTTAATTTTACCGTTTTTGCAGAAATGCTGAAATTAACGTTGAAACAACTGTGCTGTATATACTTAAGTTTTCAGCAAATCTTGTTCAGTGTTAAGTGCAAATTCGAAGACAAAATGTAGTTTGTTTTATACAGTTGTTATTCCTGTGGAACATGACATCGAACCCCGGTTTCGGATGTGATTTTAGTTACTCTGTAGTAGGGATATGTGAAGATAACTGTGAAATGAAAAGTTTCAGTTCTGTTTACGTAAATTTACAGTCGGGAATGAAACGAACTGAAGTGATTGAAAGTAGAAGTGAGAGGTGGAAAAAACTAGAGGAAAAATTGACAATGAAGGATAAAAAGAAAAAGGTATCTAGAAATTTATAACTTGTGTGATATAAAAAGTTAAGTGTTCGAAAGAAGAGTTTATGTATGGATTAGTATTCGTTTGAAAAGTGTATTTTTCAATTGAACTGTGTTTAACAATACTATTAAAGTTATAGAAATTTGGATTTGAGAATTTACTAACTCGATATTATACCATGCTTCCAAATTACGTATAACAGAAAATAAAAATCAATTATCCGTCTACCATTTATAAGAAAAATAATCGGTGAAAATATATGCATTTGTCTCTATCTCTCTTTCTCTTTTTTCCTCGTCCACTGTTTTAAAAATAAAGAAATTGCTGTTGATGCTGAAAGTTTCTTCTGTTGTATTAGATGTGACGTGTGAATTTTTAAGTGTTTCCAATTTAAAATCCTTTGCATTTAAACAGAAAAGAAGAGAAATTGAAATATTGAATGTGTCCATAAATCGAGCATTCGTATATGAAAAGAAGTAATCAATTTAACACTGCGGACATAAAATAATAATAAGAGAGACAGAGATATTCAAACTTCGATAATTTTGAATTTAAATTCAATAAAATTCCAAGTCGAAACTATGACTGCATTTCCGTGACTCCAAAACTAGTTGGCCTAAAAGTGCATACAAGTCTCCAACCTTGAAAAGTAACTTAATCGATGGCAACATCCAAGAAAGTAATTAATTAATTTTTGTTATATTTCCCAGTGTGAGCTAGTAAATCGATACTATGCGGTATTTTCTGTATACATATTTGCGAGAAAAATACCAATAACTTTGAGAAATAATTTAAATCAAAACAATTAAATATAATATAGGACAGAAAAATAAAAAATACTCCTGTGGGTTATGTTTCGTGATCATTTCTCTTAAATGTCTAGTGCAATTTTCTAAAACAAATCTACGTTCTCAGATTAACTAAAATTATTTTAAAGTGCAGTAAAAATATTATTTGAAGAGGTACTTAATGTCGATATGAAAGTTGGTGTTACTTTGCCGTGTAAATTTTGGAAGAAGACAGTGATAGTGAGTGATCAGTGACGTCAATATAAATTAGAAGAGGAAAATGGAGACCTCGAGAATAATGGTGGTGATGGTGGTGGTGCTACTACTGCAAGGAACCACAACGTCCGCCCAGGCGACCACAGAAGAACTCCTGACGGAACTCGACAAACCAAGTAAGTAACTCAGCGAAAAGCTTACATTGCTAAACTTCTCTAGACATTGCGGCTAGTTGCAACCTGAAACATCCAATGTCTTGCAATTAAACGGCTCAAAATCGCGATAACTAGGTTTACTTAGAAAACGTAACTCTTCAAATGTTATATCAGATCTTAATGGCACCCAGTACTTATTTGGGTTTAAAAAATCGATTTTTTCTTGTTTCTTAAAAATTCCAGGAAGATCTGTTTTATCGGTGTAATTATATTTTGTCGATTTTGGACAATTAAACATATAGGCCTAAAATTGATTTTTAAAAAATGACACTTTTTTTTTTTGTATTTTTCCGTAACTTGCATTTTTTCATATTTTGATATACTTTTCTCTGAAACTATACAAAATATAGGAGAATAATTTTTGGCTTGGATTTGAAGTTTAAAGAGTTCTATAGGTAATAGTAAGATAAATGTATCTCTGTGCTTTTAATAGAGTTTGAAATAAAAAAAAAGGTATAAACATTTTTTAACAAAAAAAAATTCGTCTTTGATTTTTGAAAATAAATCACTATATATATCTGACCCTCCATGGTATCTTTATCTTGTGGTGGTGGAGTGGCTTGCGTTCTTAAATGATCCCGAGAGCTATGCCGGCGGTAGCATTGCTGCCGATAGGGTTACCCATGCCGGACTGGTCGAAGGTGATAAGCCAGACAAAAAAGTACCTTGGTCAAAGGAGTGACGATCTTTCACCGTAAAAATACAACCGTCAAGAAATGCGGGTCAAATAATCCCCCCATTCGGTTCTCCGGGCTGGGACTACTTGAGGGAACCCATGCCAAAGCAGGGAATGATTGGAAAGCATTAGCTCAGGATAGGGATGTATGGAGGGCTTATCCGCGCAGCCATGAACCTATGGGTATGATAGTGCCAGTGAGTAAGTATATATATATATATATCTGAACACAAGAAAACCTTCTTGTTGTCAAATTACCTCTGGACAATAACATACTAAATTTTGGAGACAATTGAATAAGTAGTTTTTGAGAAAATTGTACCAAGACAATACTTGTAAGAAGTTGGATTATTTATTTTCATTTTTTTTTTGTATTTTAAATTACTCATGAAGAAATGTGTCTAAAAAGATAACCAGAGTGTCATTATGTTCAGGAAGACTTGTGTAATTAGTGACATAATGTTCGTGCACATAACTTAATAATAAGCTGAAAAAATTATTTTTGTACGTTACTTATTTTGAAACGAAATTGGAAGGATATTAGTATCGGGTGCCCTTAATGGATCAACGTGTATAAAAACAATACTTCCACTATTTCTTAATGGATTTGCTTTATATCTTGTTCTCTTATTCTACAAGAATTTAGCTTCAATGTTATAATTTAATGCAGTTTTTCATCTTCTATTTTAAATCCATCCATAGTAATTCTGCCCGAAGGCAGGTCCTTCACTGCAATCATAGCATTTTCATGCTATGCTTGCAGCTTTACTAGGGAATTGTAGGTGTGGTAGCTTCCCGTTGCTTTCCAAACCGGTGAAGGATGATGATGATGATGATGACCATATGATTTTGGGGACCGTTTGGGCCTTAAAGTTTTCCTAACATTTGTCTTACAGGTGAGGAAAAACCCCGATAAAAACCTCACCCATAAAAACTGCCCCGACCGGGGATCGAATCCGGGCCCGCTGCGTGACAAGGCACCACGCTACCTCGAGACCACAGCGGTGGACCGTTAATGGATCAACTTATATAAAAACAATAACTCCACTGTTTAATGGATTTGCTTCTACAAGAATATAGCGTCAATTTTATTATTTAATGCAGTTTTTTTCATCTTCTATTTTAAATCTTCTTCTTCTTCTTAAACTTAATTTGTAGGATTTTCATCCTGTTTATTTCCAAAATCACTCCTCGGAGGAAGACGTACTGGATGTACATTCACTGTCTATCCATCTCTTGGCAGGTCTTCCTCTTGTTCTTCTCCCGTCCATTGGTCTATCTTCTTTAGCTCTTTTTGCAAGCCGGTTTTCTTCCATTCTTTCTATATGACCCTTCCAATATTTTCGTCTATCTATAATAAATTTGGTTATATCTTGAATATGGCAGTTGTCCCTAATTTGTGTGTTGTGTATTTTATCAAATAATGTTTTCCCCTGAATAGTTCTTAAGATTTTCATTTCGCATGTGCTTATTATTTGTTTAGTTTTTGTTGTATCAGCTCTAGTTTCTGCTCCATATACGATAACTGGTCGAACTATCATTTTGTATATGCGGGTTTTGATTTCTATTGACATATGTTTGTTGCGCCAAATTAAATCTTTCATAGATCCTGATATTTGTGCTGCTTTATCAGCTTGTTTCTTTAATTCTTTTATTACATTTTTAGTGCTTGTTATTAATACACCTAAATAATTAAATTCTGACACTTGTTCTATGATTTTTCTTTCCACTTCTAATTTGCATCTTACTGGTTCTTTTGATATTGTTAAGCATTTTGTCTTATTCGTGTTAATTTCCATATTGTATTTTTTGGCATTATATTAAATTGATGTAAAGATGATGAAAACATACCACCACGTTTGGGTTATAAAATGGGAAACACTAGATTTCACTTAATATGTTACGCAGATGATGTCGTTCTCCTTTCAGAATCTGAAGATAATTTACAAAGATCTATTTTAGATAAGGAAGTAAAATCTCAACTATAAGTAGTCCTATGTATATACATTCTCTCTGTCACTCTGAAGACATGGGCGCGCTCCTAGGCGGAGTACCCTGACCAAAATAATTTAGTTACGGTCATTTCGAAAGGAAATTTTGAAGACGTGGCTGAATTCAATTACCTAGGAACAATAATTACAAACAGGAATGATATGTACAAAGAAATTAAACATAGACTCAACTCTGGAAATGCGTGCTACTCGTATTATTCATTAGAGTGACTATCATCATCCTTACTTGCCTTAAAAAAACTGAAAAAAACTATCATTATCCCAGTTATATTATTTGGATAGGCGCGCGGCTCCACTGCGCAAGTGGTTACACGATCACCTCTCATCACTGAAATGTATGCTAAAATTTTAAGTTCCAACATTTCATTTGATATCGGCTACTTCAACATAATGTGTATAAGTAAATCTCTAAAAATAAATTAAAATAAGTATTTTAACAAAATTTAGTTCTTAGGAAAAAGTTTTGAATGCAGGCTTTCACGGCCGGTAATCATGATATTAAAAGATTCCGCGCTATGTGGCCATGGTCTGTAACTGATGTTTCTTCCAGATGTTTCTCCCTCAACTGCGGAGGGCATCATCAGTGGCGAGTTCTTCCAGGTGAATTTACAGTCGAGTCTACGACAAGGCAACATCACCTAGAAGCACTCGCCAATGAATATGCCCTCCGCAGTTGAGGGAGAAACGTCTGGAAGAAACACCAGTTATAGACCACGGCCACATAGCCAGGAATCTATTACTATTATCTTAGAACATTTTTTTGGAACAAAATAGACATGAACAGACAGGTGAATGGTGAAAACTATTTAACTGTGAACGACATGTTCTTTGTAGGAAACCAGATATAATAAGAAGAGTTAAGTCTTGTAGACTGCGATGGGCAGGACATGTGGAACGAGTGGGGAATAAAAGAAGTGCATGTAGGAAACCAGAGGGAAAACGCCTAGTTGATAGACCGAGAATGAGGTGGGAGAATAACAAAATATGGTTTGATGTAGTAGATTATTCGGGGGATGATTGGAAAACATTAGCTCAAGACACGGATGTGCAAAGAGCTTATGTCCGCGCGACCATGAACTTGCATGCTCGCTTAGTGGCAGTGAGTTAATTATTTCCCTTACATATGTCAGTGAGTGACATGCGGTCGGCACATCGCCTCAATGAGACATCTAGTATACAACGAAGATATTACATGGATTATGAAAACCGGTTAAATTTAGTTGAGAGTTGCCAATTTGACCTGAGGTTATTTTACGAGCCCGGAAATCTTCAGACTCAGGACCCACCATCCCGGAGGAAATGTCCCTTCGATTTTTCCATTTTAGAAATCCATCGATCCCGACCTGGTTTGAACCCGCGACCCTTAGGACTAGGGGCAAAGACTTCCGCGGCCGACTACCTTTTCTATATAAATTGTCATTAGCAGTTTTTTGTTGTGCTTAGGGTAAATAGACTTTCCTTTAACGTAAGTGGAATCATAAGAATGTTCAGCTATTCTATGCCAACGTGCTAAATATGAATATTCGATCGGAGAACTAGAGACAACTAGCGTCATGTTGGCCAATGTGATATCACACGCACCCCCTAGAGTCAATTGCTAACATTTTTACTAATTTTATCCCAGGAGTCCACCTACATTGATGGGCAAGTTAGGGTGAGAAAATGGTCTAGTTATTCTTCATCAGATTACTATAGCATTCACTTGCATGTTAACGCGTTTTTCTGATACGTTGCGTACACTGTCTGAGGAATGACGATTACATATATCTACATTATAAATATGTTGATTTTAGGTAACTTAGAGCTCAGAGCTCAACTTCTCACTTTGTTTTAAGACGTTTCTCGCTTTTTTTTTAATTCGACATAAATATTTCAACAATTAATTGAGTATTTATTTAAGTAATATTGTACCACCTCTCCTCATATTATTCTTCTTCTTAGACCGGTTTCGGAACCATATTTGGTTCCATCCTCAGTACTTCACGACTGTTGTTGAAATGATAATTTATTTATTTATTTTTCGCTTTACGGTATGTAGGTACACTAGATGCTGCCGTAGAATCTCCGTTTGTCTAATTATGCCTTAAGTTGTAATTAATATGATTATAGTAATTAAGACTGATATATTAATTTATATAAAACACAACACAATCTTATATATAAAAATTAATCTTTGTTTGTATGTTTGTTTGTTTGTTTGTTCGTACTTGGCGCAGAACTACGGGACTTACGCTGGTTCGAGTCTCTATGGGGGAAGAAATTTTTCTCATGGAATGTCGGCCAGTATGGGAGCGGTGCACAGTGGGTCAGAAATGAAATCTAGCAGGGAAAAAAAATGTTTTGACACACTCTCATCAATTTATTTATTTTTTTCACTCTAATATAATTGCTATATGACGGTTCTTAACTTACCTGCAAAGGAGGGTACAATTCTAATGTTTATGAAGACAATTTAAACATCGGAAGTTGCCGATGGTTAAGAACTCATCTGATCTGTATCCCAGTCGCGTTATTAGCGTTGTGTGTTCATCCGATTTGGATGATTTTTTTTCTGTGTGTTTGAGTGGGTCCCTGGGTGGTTTAGATTCACAATTGGACTTGGTAGGTGGCGCGGCGATCGGGTTATAGGATTTTTTGTCAGATGCGTACTCATCTGCATTATCGTTATGTGCCGACATAACTATGTGACGAATCATTCACACTTCTTGAGCCACAACAGAAGGCTGTAAGAGGTTTTCTTGCGAACTTATTTAATAATATCTAACTATTTGCTGAATTTTATGGTAAAAAGTAACATATTTTTATCGTCCGCCCATGACATGAGAATTGAACGTTCGGGCAGGACAATGTCTGCCGGATACGCTAGTATATTATAATTGCAAAGAAATAAACGTTATATTACAATAAATTAATAAACAACCATGTCTTGAAAATGATCTCACATAAGGAGATTGAAACGTCGACGTAATAAATTTATGCTTTGACTGAGATAACGTGTATTTCTTTGTAATTATAATATTAATTACTTTCAGTGAAAAATAATTTAAAAAAAGTATAATATACAACATTATGGTTATTAAGTATGCATGTAAGTTTTAATTGGGTGAAGCGCCGTGACTTGAAATTGCAGTTTGCCGACGATCGTTCACTTACTTAATCTCCCGCTGGCCACGAACACAAATGGCAAAACCACTGTGAAACTCTCTGTAGAAATGAAAGTTTTAGTAGTAAAAGAAAGTATAAGAGTGTGTAAATATGAAAACAGATAATGAAAATTATGTATCAAGTTTGCCTATCTAAGCATTACTTGTATGGTATAAGTAGAATCTTAGAATTTGTACGATTTATTTAAGCCCCAGAAGTTTCATTCTTTACAAATATTCCGACTGAAATTAGGCTATATCGTATCCAGAAAATTTAAGCTGTTTTCCTATTTTACCCGGACTGCCAAAGAAAAGTCCAAAGACTGTAATTGTTTTCATATGGTCTAAATCCTTGAGATTTATAAAGAACTAGCTAATGTCCGACGTGCGCTGCTACGCCTAAATAAATGATAATATGTTTTATGTTTAGTTGAATAATTAAAAGGAAATAATTATAAACATATGCTGCCGTGGACTTTTTTGTAGAGTTTTTTTGAGATATTAAATTCTGTATAAATTAATTTTGTGTATTTATTATGGTTTAGGCAGCGTAAGACATTTAAGCGTCAAAAAAGGATTTTTTCACGATTTTGACTACAAAAGGTGAGTTTTAAGGATGTAGGAGTTGCGCATCAGAACGTTCTTGTAGTCTATGTTCATCCCAGGAATCTCCTGAACATTTTGCAAAAAACCCCATCACAATCGGATGAACGGTATGGCAGCGCATAACATACGAACAAACAAACAAACATTCATTTTTATATATTAGATAAGGAATCTTAAAATCTAACCCTACGAAATTTAACATAAATAATATTGCTAGACAAAAAAGTCCGTCAAGGAGTAACTGCCTAAAGTAAGCGAATTCCTCAGCTATTCCAGTTTATAGTTCCCATTTATTTGGTTTTACGGAAATGTATTTCTTTTGTTAAATAGGAGAAAATCAATTTCTGATACCGCTTTATTTAAGAGTGTTTGCAGAGAATAAACCATGCATAACCGCGTAAGTTTTATTATCTCAGAGATTATAATAGTATATCACAATGCGAGCGTGGGAAGTGGTTTTTACAGAAGCAAGTAAATTATTAAAAACCGAACGATTTCGAGGTTTTTAATTTCCGAGATTCTGTAGAACACTTCACAAACATACGTTGTACATTATGTTTTTTGCACGATGGTGTTTTCAAAATAATAAATAATAGTAAAATAATAATATATTTGTTGGAAATATTTGCGTTCATCATAAACAACTGACTAACATTAACAGTCTGGCTAATGTTTATACGGTAAATGCCGAAAATAATTTTGTTGAGACTACAGCAGGCCGTGACACCAATCAGTAATAAAATGGCGGCAAGTACGAATTTATTGTTTCATATTGTTTCAAATAAAGTTCAGTTCATTTAAGATGAAGTGATTTGTTTCGTATATAGTATGTTACGGTGCGAGGTTGGGAAGTGGTTTTTACAGAATGGAGGAAAAATGTTTAAAAACCGAGCTATAGCGAGGTTTTTAATTTCCGAGATTCTGTAAAACACTTCACAAACGTGCGTTGTACATTATTTTTTGCGCGATGGTGTTTTCAAAATAATAAATAATAGTAAAATAATAACATCTTTGTTGGAAATATTTGCGCTGATTATAAACAATTGATTTAACGTTAACAGTGTGGACATTGTTTATTAGTTCAAACAACAAGAGGCCTTGAGAACAATTATTGATAATATGGCCGCAAGTACGTTTTTATATTTTTTCAAATAAAGTTCAATTCATTTAATATGCAGTGATTTGTTTCGTATAATGCATATTAACACTACCTTTTAGATATTTTCTCTATATACATTGTACGTAGTATACATAGAGGGAAGTGGTTTTACTTCCAGCACGTGGGTGTAAATTTAATGTTACAGTATAGTTATTTAGATTTGCAACCCCGAAATGTAGGAAATTGAACTTTCAATAATGGTCGCCATTGCTGGTAAGTACGACAAAACGCACTATCGCGTAAAAATGTGTATTAAACTACCGTTTGAACACTACCGTTTGGATATATTTTGTATGTGCATTGTACGTAGTATATATAAAGGACAGTGGTTTTACTTCCCGCACTAGGTAGGTAATTTGTAATATTACAGTGTTGTTATTTATTTATTTATCTGTTGAGAACCCAGCAATTTTGGAAATTAAACTTTCAATCATGGTCGCTATTGCTGTAATTACGACAGAACGCACTAACGCAAAGTTATAATTAGCGTCAACATAGTATAATGAGAAGTTAGACTTATGACTGTCTTTTGTTTTGGTTTCACACACAAACAGTTGAATAATATATACTGTCTGTATTACAATCTTATCTTTTATTTCATAAAAATCCCGCTTTTATAAAATTGTATGTGGTCTAACACCTCAATGGAACATATTTGAAGAGAAAAATTATACGCTCAGACCGGGACTTGAACCCGGGACCCTTGGTTCTCTAGACCAAGTGCTCTACCAACTGAGCTACCTGAGCAAGTACCGATCTATACGCAAATCTTTCTCTATATACATTGTAATTCCCATCCACCAAATGCTGTGAAGCCATGCTTCTATCTTGCAAATGATATTATTTATTAATAAAGGAGCCGCCATTTGCAAGATAGAAGCATGGCTTCACAGCATTTGGTGGATGGGAATTACAATGTATATAGAGAAAGATTTGCGTATAGATCGGTACTTGCTCAGGTAGCTCAGTTGGTAGAGCACTTGGTCTAGAGAACCAAGGGTCCCGGGTTCAAGTCCCGGTCTGAGCGTATAATTTTTCTCTTCAAATATGATTTATCCATCATTGAGATGTACGAAATCAATAATAAAAACCTCAATGGAAGTTTACCATATTATTCTGTAATTCGATATCAATTTAAATAATAGCTTATACAGGTATATCTATAACTTTTTCCATTACCTTATTGAAATGATAATAAAGTAAAATATTAAAATAGGTATCTTGCAAGTTGCCGTCGCCCTCAACTTTTTAAAAAAATTAATCCTACAAAAGGCATTTATTTAATATTTTATTTTATTATGAATTTTATTATATATATATATATATATATATATATATATATATATATCCGGTTTTAACAATGTTGATACATATTTTCTGGCACCAATTATTTGTCTTCAAGTTCGCTTTATAATTTTCCTCCATTCGTCTCTATTATAACACATTTCTTCCTCTATTTTCCAGTTCTTCAAAGTTTCTCTAATCCCTTGGATCCACGTGAGATTTGTCGTCCTTTCCTTCTCGCTCCTGATGGTGTCCATTTCATTATTCTTTTTTTTTTTTGGAATTGTTTCATCCTCCATTCGCCTAATATGCCCGTAGCATTTTAGTTACTTTTCTTGCATAAAATCTAAAATTGAGTTTTGTACATTCATGTTATCTTTTATTACTTCATATCCAATTTTCTCTCTTCTTGATATCCTAGCAGATCTTCTCCAATATCCTGTTTCTGCTACCATTAATGTTCTTTTCATCTGATAATTTATAGTCCAAACCTCTGAACCATAAGACATAATACTTCTAACTATTGTTTTAAAAATGTTAACGTTAGTAACTCTTTTGATATGTTTATCCCATAGTATTCCATTCAGGGCAGATATTACATATTTTCCTGAGTTTGTCTTTGATCTTATTTGTTTTTCCTGCTTCCCAGCTTCTGTAATTTTTTTCTCCCAAATATTTGTATTCCTCTATGTGTTTAATTATCCCCATTTCATCTTCCAGTATCAAATCTTGATGAATGTCTCCTATGGTTATATACTTGTTTTTTTCCATATTCGCCTTTAGTCCCCATTTATTATATTCTTGAATCAATTTTCGGGTAATATCTTCATACTCTTGTGCCAAAATAAGTTGATCATCTGCAAATTGGAGGGAATGTATTGTTGATTCCTCATCTAATGGAATTCCCACAGTTTTACATTTGTTTTTCCGACTTTCTAATGATTTTTCTGTGTATATATTATATAATGTGGGGGATATGCTGCATCCTGGCGTAGTCCCTTTTTGGTTTCAAATCCGTTTGACATATATTTTCCTATTTTCACTTTTACGTATGAGTTTTTATATTTTCCTGATCTCTGTATGTTCCATGTTCCAGTTTTCATTGTCCGTTTCTGTAACCTTCTCCGCATATTTTTAAATCTGTCCGGCTGTAAATCATTGGGTTTTTTAACATTTTATTTTTTCCCAAAGAACAGAGAATTAGCCCGTCGCATCAACCCCCAGCCTGGAGGACCAGGAAATGTTCTTTTTGGGTTTTCTTCCCATAGCCTTTTGAAGATCCCTCATCACTGCAAGGCAGCGTTTCTCTATTTCCTTTAGAGATAGGGTTGCCTCTTCCCGCCAGATCCGCCGTCTTGTCCTTCTGTGCCGACTCTGCCGTTGAGGAATTTTATTAATATTGGAAATATTATAAATTAAACTATTATATGTTGTAGTTTATATTGGAAATTTAAGGGTTAATTAAATTGTATGGAATGCATTGGGACGAACCAAACATGGTGGGTACTATAGTCAATTTTTAACTTCGGGTTTCAGGTAATTCCCTCACCTAATGGTGGGATTTGGTTGATTTTTTTGAAAATACTTTCCTCAGTTTAATTGAATAGCATACCTTGAGTTTCATTTCGAAACATAAAAAATTGTGACCGTTTGATGAATTTTCGTTTCAGGTGAGGTCTTGCACCTAAAAGTCCAGTTTTGATGGTTAACGGACTCTATCTTACTTGTTTTTATTCATTGTTGTAGGCCAAGTTTGGTTTGGTCGAAATGAAAATTAACAACACTAAAGCGATAATGGGCACACACATATAACTTATACATATGCATACATTAACTAACTCACTGGCACTATCGAACCAGTAGGTTAATGGCCGCGCGGACAAAATCTCTCCGTATATCCCTATCCTGAGCTTATGTTTTCCAATCATCCCCTGTATGGTCTGCTTAACTCAAATCATGATTAATGTTATTCTCCCACCTCATTATTAGTCTACCCTCATGTTTTCCTGCAAGAAGCTTTCATGCACCTCTTTCATTCCCCATTTGTAACACATATCCTGCACATCCCACATCCCAGTTTACGAGACTTGACTGTTCTTATTATATCCGGCTTCTTATATTAGCTAACTGTTGTATAGTCTTCTACATTCACCTGTCTATTCATCTCTCTTTGGTCCAGAAATTTTTCTAAGAACTTTATTCTCAAATACTCGTAATTTTTCTTTTTTCCCTTAAACTAAGTGTCCATGTTTCGTATCCATATAACTGGGAATATAACAGTCTTTTATATTTTTAGTTTACGTTCTTTGAAAAGTGTTGGGATAAAAGTCACACACACACACACACACACACACATATAATCATCATCATCATCATCATCATGAACAAATTCGTTTTAGGCCATTTGGCCTGTACGGTAAACCTAGCGAAGATGGTCTTGATTTTTCCACCGATGTTTTGGTCTTCCTTGGTCCCTATGTCCAGTTGGGGTATATTGGAATGCCAATTTTGGAAGTCTATTTATTGCCATTCTCCTCAGATGATTTTTCTATTCTTGTTGGTATCTTTGTATGTCTTCATTTAAACTTGTTACGCCAAGTTTTCCTCTGACAATAATGTTCCTTTGGTGATCCAGTCTATTAACTCCTAACAATGATCGTAAGAAGCTCATTTGGTTTACTTGAAGTTTATGAGAGTTTCTTTGATTTAAAATCCAAATTTCACTTCCGTATTTTAGAGCAGCTTTTGATGTGATGTTTGTAATCTTAGTTTTGTCTCTGTCCTCATCTGTTTACCAAAATGTCTTCGTATTATCCCATTCATTTTATTATATTTTTGTAATTTTGAATCAATGTCACTCTTATACTCTGCAAATACACTTCCTAAGTTAGAGAAATCTGACACTTGTTCTATGATTTTTCCATCAATCTCAATTTTCACCCGTTGTATGTTTTTTTCCACACATTGCCATTGTTTTGGATTTTGAAGTGGAAAAATTTATATTATATATATATATATATATATATATATATATATATATATATATATATAAATAGGCCTACTTATACAGGCAGCCGTAACGCAGAGATTATATCAAATCTGGCTGAAACGTGGCGAATGTCTGGAATGTTGGAAGAAAGACCTTCTACCATCAAAAGAACAACTTTTATTTATTTTATTATTTTTTATTGGGAATATTCCACAATACTGTGGTTTTCCTTGAACACACAGTGATGTATCGCCAGAGACCTTTGCCTAATGCATATTCTTCGCTAAGACTCCTTGCTTCCATATTTCTTAATCCATTCATCCAATTTTTTCTTGGTCTTCCTCTTTCCTCCATTTTTTAGCTTACTGTTTAATGACCTTATTTTATATTTTATGCTCTTCTATTCTTGTGAGGTGTTCACACCAGATCAAAAGCTTTCCTTGAATTCTTTTAAATATATTCCTTTCGATCTGCGAATTTTTTTTATTGTGACCATTCTTGATTTTATTCAATTTTGAAATTCGTGTCGATCATTGCTAAAAGTCTACTTCAAGGCGTACAGCTTACAGTTTGTAAGTCTGTTGTCTGCCCACTATTTGTGTTTCTGATCCATACAATAGAATACTTTGTAACAGACTCTGAAATATTTTTTTTTGTTCTGTGTAATATATTCTCTATCCCGTAGTACCGAGTTTAGCTTCCCAATGTTTTTGTCCAATGCTACCAGGCTGTATTTTATGGCATTTCTGGCTCTCTCTCCCGGAATGGGCGGAACTTAAATCAATTTCTTAGGTTGGTTAATTGGAAGGAGGAGTTACGTTACCCCGATGAGCCTAAATTCCAGACCATGGACAACCACAGAAAAATTCTTGTGGACTGTCCGAGAATTGATCCCAGGACCTCATAAACTGTAGTGAGAAACGCAGGCCAGTAGCTATGAGGCTAGTCGCATACCAATATTTCTGTATCACTAATTATTCTTCTCTCAATTTCTGCAGTTCAATTCCCATCTTCATCTAAAATTGAACCTAAATGTATACAATTTTCAAAATTACAGGTTATCCCTGAGTCACACTTGAGCTCTTCTGGTTAATAACAAAGGGATATGATGTTTCTTTCACGAATAACGAGTTTGGTGCATAATTACATTCTTGAAGTGTAATTTTTTTAGTTGCTAAGGGATATAAGTGCTTAGCTAGGAGAATAAGTCTAGCTGAGAAGTAATAAAATATATCATTTTCAGTTACCTAAGATTTTGTAATACAACTTCTACTTTAAATGTGTTTTTCTCAATACTGCAAAACTGCATTCCTTTGCTTCATCTGCAATCCACATTTGTTCAATATTCTATCATTGCTTTCCTTATGTAGCTGCATCTTCAGAATTGTGAGCAATCATTACTTATTCGTCTTCGAACAGCAAACGATAAATTCTTTATAAAATTGCAACAACAAACGATAAATTCTTTATAAAATTGCTAATAATTTAAGAGCAGCGTTGGTGATAAGAAATATTGTTCTAATTTTCCTTATATATATATATATATATATATATATATATATTGATATGAAAAGAAAAATGAATGCTTGAGTCGGGATTTGAACCCGAGTCTCTAAACTCTGTACGTTTAGCGCTCTAACCAACTGAGCTACTCAAGAATTCCAACACAAACATACATTTTTCTTATATATGTAGTATTCTCAATTCACAATAAGAGGTAGTGGGAATTCGTTCCAACACCATCTAGTGGCCAACATAACAGTTAAGCAATTTTTAAAGAGAATATTTACTTTATAGCAGTAACGCTTGTATATTTAGTTAATTATTTAATTGCTTAACTGTTATGTTGGCCACTAGATGGTGTTGGAACGAATTCCCACTACCTCTAGTGTGAATTGAGAATACTACATATATAAGAAAAATGTATGTTTGTGTTGGAATTCTTGAGTAGCTCAGTTGGTTAGAGCGCTAAACGTACAGAGTTTAGATACTCGGGTTCAAATCCCGACTCAAGCATTCATTTTTCTTTTCATATCATGTTTGCCTTCATAGTTTATAACATCTAAATATATATATATATATATATATATATATATAATAATCCATTTTATCAGTTATAAAGTTATCTACATACTTTCAGATGTTAGTAGTAGTGTTATTGTGTGGAATTATAAAATTTTAAAAGCCCAAAGTAGTATAATGTATTATAACCTATTCTGATATCTAAATATACAATTCCAGAGTACAAAATTTACAGTCATAATTTTAATTATAAATGTAAGTGTAGACTAATTAACTCGCTGGCACTGTTTAAACCCAGAAGTTCATGGACGCGCGAACATGAGTCCTCCATACATCTCTATCCTGATCTAGTACTTTCCAAACATCTCCTGATATATTTTACGACATGAGGTTTATTAGTTATTGTTATTCTACTACCTCATTCTTGGCCCACCTACTAGGCCCCTCCCCTTTGGTTTTCCTAAATTTATTTTCTTTGCTCCTCTTTCATTACCCATTTGCCACATATCTTACCGTTTTCACTTTACGAGTCTTAATTGTTGTAATTGCTTTTAAAATTCATACTGAACCACCGTTAAGTTTGTTTTGTAAATAAAGAAAAGTGATCCCACAACAGGCCCGGAGGCCCTTGGGGTAGTAGGAGATGGAAAATTTTATTCAATTCCTTTCAATTAATCTGAGAATCTCGGAAAGTTCCATATTATAATCAATAAGGATATTTTTAGAGCTTGAATACCGTGAAAACCAAGTTAATTGTGAGACATTTCGAATTTACCTAACAATTACTTGCGTGAAAATATTATCTGCTTTAGCTTTCTGATAATCTCAACAAAAATTTATTTTCTTGTTTCATATGAGCTTTACAAATCACGCAATCATCGTAAAAAGGAAGTAAGTTCAAATTATCACAATGCCTTGCATTCCTTGATCGCAATAAAAATTATTTTACCCATATGAAAATATCTTTCACCAGATATACCTTTGCCCGGAAATGATATAAATTCAGTTTTCTTGCCTTCTGATTATGAATTACTGCTGTGCAAAACTTTTTTTTACATATTTAAAATCAAATTAGTTTCAACCTGTAGGTTTTTATTGTAAAGTAAAATGTTTTGTTGCATACCTTCAAGGCGTGGAACCGCATTGACAAACCTTGACCTCAGCAGTTTATATTCGAGCCCGCCTTTGAAGTAGGCGTTAGCAATATTACGAATTTTAATATATTGTCACCCGAATACCATATTGCACCAACTGCGAATTAATAATTTTTATATTCAGTTAACCGAAAATGCGAATATACGTATTATAATCTATAACTTACATCTATGAAAAACTACCGAATTTGTTCCACAGTAAAAAAAAAAATACATCAACCAGTAGTGTTTGAGATTATATTCTGAAGGTACCATATTCAGACCCTGTCCACTGCTGTGGTCTCGAGGTAGCGTGCTGCCTTGTCACGCAGCGGGCCCGGGTTCGATCCCGGTCGGGACAGTTTTTCTGGGTGAGGTTTTTATCGGGGTTTTCCTCACCTGTAAGATAAATGTCAGGAAAACTTTAAGGCCCAAACGGTCCCCGAAACCATATGGCCATCGCAATCATCATCATTCATATTCTTCTAAGATTAAGCTTAGGGTTAGGGACTCTCCTGTCGCACCACTATCATCATCATCACCCATCATATCATCGGGCAACGTAACCCCGCCTTCCAGGCGCCCCAACCTCAGAAGTGGGTTACAAGTACGCCATGCCAGGAGAGAAACCAGGAATGTCGAAAGACAACCTGGGGCATTTGTAAAAAAAATATTCAGACCGTAGTTTCAACCATTCTGATTTTTTCCCTTGCAGCCATGTATAGTGAGTGGGTCCACCGCTGTGGTCTCGAGGTAGCGTGTTGCCTTGTCACGCAGCGGGCCTGGGTTCGATTCCCGGTCGGGATAGGCTCCTGGGTGAGGTTTCCTTTCGGGGTTTTTCCTCACCTGTAAGACAAATGTGAGGAAGCTTAGGACCCAACGGTCCCCGAAAATCATCCGGTCATCATCATTATCATCATCCTTCACCGGTGTGGTAAACAACGGGAAGCTACCACATCTATAATTCCCTAGTAAAGCTGGAAAGCATAGCATGAAAATTCTATGATTGCAGTGAAAAACCTGTCCTCGGACAGAATTACTGTGGATGGATATATAGTGGTTAACTGACTTTTGCCGCACTCTGTATTGAGGAAAAGCACTTTGAAATGATTTAAAAAAATATTACAATTATAAATTTCAATTGACCTTTTATACATTTAGTTAAATATAGTAATAAAAACAGTAGCCTTTGGAGATGACCAGATATTAATAGCAAAAACAGAGAACGAACTACAAAGAATGCTATATAAACTAAATGAAATATCAAAAAAATACAAAATGGAAATATGATCAGAAAAAATATAAAAACAATGGCCTTCAAGGGCGCTCATCCAGTTCGGACAAAGATAATATTAGAAAATAAACCAATAGAACAAGTGGTAGATATAACTTCCTAGGTGCGAAATATCATACACAGCGGAAATAGATATAAATAACAAAGTAAATAAGTTCAATTATATAACAGGAACACTAAAAAGAATTTTGAAAAATAAAGCCAGGAAAGACTCTATAATGAAATTATACAAGACAATGGCAGTGCCTATTATTACTTATGGATCCGAAACATGGACAGTGACAACACAACAATCTGCCTGATTACGAGCTGCTGAAATGAAATTCCTCAGACTAATAGCAGGATATCAAAACATAACACAGAAATAAGACAACAACTAAAAGTAGAGGAATTAAACACAACAATAGTTAAATACAGAACAAACTGGAAAGAACACTTTGGCAAGGATGACTGAGAATAGAATACCAAAAGCAGCACACAACTATTCACCACGAGGAAGAAGAGGTTTTGGAAGACCAAAGAAAAGATGGAAACTGCAGCAATTTGGAGCCGGAACAGGCTAGTAAATAAGCTTAAACCGCGACGAAGAAGAAGAAAAATACATTTAGTTAGGTACTGAATTCAAACACCAGGGAATAATAATTACAAATAGGAATGAAATGCAGAGATAAATTAAAATAGGCTTAATTCTGGAAATGCATGCTATTAGCATTACAATGACTATTGTCGTCCTAACGTCTCTAAAATAAGTTAAACTGAAAATATATACAACTTTTACTTTTCCAGATATATTATCTTCTTATTGTACTGGCATGCAGCTCTTAGAGTTTAGCTAGTGCCTCCTTGTAGATGACAGCCCATTCTTCTCCATTTTCTTGTCTTCTTCCTCCATATTCTAACTCCCAACCTTCTCAGGTCTTCGTCCAGACTGTCCAACATCCTCAACCTCGGTCTTCCTCTGTATCGTCTCCCTCCCGGATTTCCATAAAAAATATTTTTAATCGTTCTACCATCATCCATTGTGATCGCCCAGCCCATTCTATTATTTCAGTTTTATCTGTGTTACTACATTAAGTCTTATGCAATTGATTTATCTCATTATTTGTTCTTATTCTCTATCCATCTTTATCTTTTATTGCTCCATAAATCCTCCTCACTATCTTCCTTTCCCATCTTTCCAACTGTAGTTTCATTTCTTTCGTCGTAACCCAGGCTTCACATCCATATATAACTATAACTATTGTCGTCCCAACTTCTCTAAAAAAACTTAAACTGAAATATATAAAACTATTATTCTATCAGTTCCATTATATGGATGCGAAACGTAGACTCGTACTTTAGGGAGGAGAAAATATTACGTGTATTTGAGAATGAAATTTAAGAATGAAATCTGGACAGGCGAATGGAGAAGACTTCATAAAAGTAAATTACATGGTCTTTATAGAAACCAAATATAATAAGAACAGTTAAGTTTATTAACTGCGATGGTCAGATCATATGACGCGAATGGGGAATGATAGAGCGGCATGTGATGTAGGAATTATGCCCCACATTGTTGTGATATTTTTATGTAGCATTTAGGTGTGCCCAAGGACTTCTGGTTAGATTTAGGTTCGATAGAGGATTAATTTAGTTAAATTGCGGTAGAGCTGTTGATTTTCTTCTCAGGGGTCAGAGGATAGTATACAAGACACGCTTTATAAAAAAATTGTTTGTTGAAGAAATAATTCAGATTTATTCCAAATCTTGAATATCCAAGAAGAATAAGTATTTTTCGGTGGTAATTTTCTACGCCATATGCAGTGAGTTTCACTCGACCTGCGGACGATTGCGGGAAAAGTGACTGTAAGCATTGAGTCATCAACTCGAGATACCCATGCAGTATCCATTCTAGTGGCCGCAAGTCGAGTGAAACTCACTGTATATAAATCAATTCCTCTTATTAAATATCGTTGATTATTTTAGTTTTAAATGTAAAATATTAACTTTTCTCTATCCTTGAATCGGAGTGATTTTATTAAATTTTACTTGAGCAACTATTCCAGTTTCCACTCAGATACAAAGTCGACACCGGAATGATTAAATTTAACATTTATAATATTAAGTAAATTATTGCGTCACATGGCATTCTTAATTTATATTGGTTAATAATTCTATTTAATATAAGGTTAAATCTGATTGGTCATATATGAAAGATAGGTGTCTTTAATTCCTATCACAATTTAGTTTACTTTTATTTATGAGGGTATAAAGTTATACATATTTTATCATCAAAGTTTAATAGAAATATTTAAAATTTGGCAATATGGAGTTAAGATATTTTTAAAAGCATTCATTAAACTCTTTATCTAGAAAAATATTGTTATTATATTATTAAGATTTTTTTCTTTGACAATAACTAAAAATGAAATATTTATATTTTCTATTTAAAGTTAAGACCAGTAATAAGATATGGTAGTAAAGCATGGACAATACGAAGAAGAGATGAAAGCCGAATAACAGCAAATGAGATGTGATTTATGCGCCGTACAGCAGGCTACACAAAGTGGGACCATTAAAGAAATCAGGAAATTATGGAAGAGCTGGATATAGAACCCATTCTTCACCATATACAAAACTACCAGAAAGCCCATCTTCAACGAATGCCGTCTCATAGAATTCCAAAAGCCATACATCGCTACTGCCCCCAAGGCAAAAGATCGCTGGGACATCAAAAAAAAACGCTGGATGGAAAATTCCTCTTTGAGACCGTAACAGGCCAAATGGCCTAATACTTGCATGGATGATGATGATGATCCAAAGTTAATATTATTATGAATAAATAGTATATTACGATGCGAGGTTGGGAAGTGGTTTTTACAGAATCGAGGCTAAATAAATAAATAGATAAATAAATAAATAGATAAATAGAAATAGTTTAAAACCGAGCGATAGCGAGGTTTTTAATTTCCGAGATTCTGTAAAACTATTCACAAACGTGCGTTGTACATGACTTTTTTTGCGCGATGGTGTTTTCAAAATAATAAATAATAGTAAAATAATAACATCTTTGTTGGAAATATTTGTGCTGATTATAAACAATTGACTAACGTTAACAGTGTGGGCAATGTTTATTAGTTGAAACAACAGAAGGCCTTAAGAACAATTATTGGTAACATGGCCGCTAGTTCGTATTTATTGTTTTATATTGTTTCAAAAAGTTCAATTCATTTAAAATGCAGTGATTTGTTTCATATAATGTATATTATGACCTTTTGGATATTTTTTGTATATAAATTGCACGTAGTATACATAGAGGGCAGTGGTTTTACTTCCCGCACGTGGGTGTAAATGTAATATTACAGTATAGTTATTTAAGTTGGCAACCCCGAAATGTAGGAAGTTGAACTTTCAATAATGGTCGCCATTGCTGGTAAGTACGACAAAACGCGCTATCGCGTGAAAAAGAATATCAAAATACAAAATTATTTTTTAACTTTATATTATTTAGGCAATATTAAAAATCCTGTTTTATATGGAACTTTCTTGTAAGAAAGCCAGAATGAAAAAGCCTAGTTGGTAGATCTAGAATCGAGGTGAGAGAATAACATCAATCATAATTTGAGAAAAACACTTTTGAAATGACTGGAAAACATTAGCTCAGGAAACTCTTTGTTTATTGTTCCATAATTTGACGTCAATTCAAATAACATCTATCGATCCACTTTTCCATTACTTTATTAAAAGTAGTAAATAGGCCTAACTTAAAGTAATATATCTTACAGGGTATATTGCCAATTTAAGGATTAATTGAATTGTTTGGTATACATTGTGACGAATCAAACATGGCGGTTGCTAGAGTCAGTTTTTAAGTTAAGTAGGTCAAATCTCGCCATTTTTTATAATACCATACTCGGTTTATTTTAATAGAGCATAATGAGTTTCGTTAGGAAATTTCGCGAAAAGTTCTAGCTATAACGATGTATTAATTATCGTTTCAGATGAACTCCTACACCTAACTAATTGTTTATGATTTTACTGGTTTACAAACTTGAACATCTTAATTAATTTTTATATGACAAGTTTAATTTCGGTGGAATAAAAATTGCGACCGGTAAAGCGTTATCGTTCTCACTTAGCCTATGTATAGGCCTATATACGTATGTGTACGGTATAACAATTTTGATCATGGTCATTTTCGGTGTCTAACAGTGAAGAAAAATGAATTTTTTCTCATGAGAAAAACCTTAAAATCTTCATATTCATTCCGAATTTTCTAGAAAAAACGCTGTAGCTTGCGATTTTTTTCTCTGTAATGAACAGGATACATAAGATATAAGATTTATTTTTGTTTTTAACAGGTTTTTAAAGTATACCATACATCTTCCCGTGCCTAATATTAAGTTTTGATTTTCTTTCTCAATTTATCTCTTTCCTTCCAGTCACTATCCTGCAATCCTCTGTCCTTCATCAAATTCTTAATTATCTTTATCCACGTATTCTTAAGTCTCCCTCTTCTTTTCATCCCAATTGGAACTCACTCCATCCTGAAAATAAGCAATCTATCTTCATTAATTCTCTTTACGTGTCCAAACCATAATATTTAATTAACACTATATATATAGTCCACACCGCTGTGATTCGAGGTAGCGTGCTACCTTCTCACGCAGCGGGCCCGGGTTCGATCCCCGGTCGGGGCAGTTTTTCTGGGTGAGGTTTTTATCGGGGTTTTTCCTCACCTGTAAGACAAATGTAGGAAAACTTTAAGGACCAAACGGTCCCCGAAATCATATGGTCATTATCATCATCATCATCCTTATCATTATCATCTTCATCATCCTTCACCGGTGTGGAAAGCAATGGGAAGGTACCACACCTACAATTCCCTAGTAAAACTGCAAAGCATAGCATGAAAATGCTATGATTGCAGTGATAAACCTGCCCTATATATATATATATATAGAACCTTTTTATATATTGTCCAGCCTCATGGGCTAGTGGTCTGCGTTTCTGACTACTCTTAATGAGGTCCCGGGGTTCGATTCCCGGTGCAAATAGTAATTTTTCATTAAAGAGAATTATTCCTGTGGTTGCCCATGGTCTGGAATGTAGGTTAAGTTTAGGTAAGAGCTCTCCTGGCGCTTCATTATCATTTATCGTCCATCATATCAACGGGGTAACGTAACTCCGACTTCTAGGCGCCCCAACTTCAGAAGTGGCTTACAATTACGCCAATGTCGGGAGAGAATACCAGAGATGTCCAAATGACAACATGGGACATTGAATAATTTGTTTATATATAGTAAATAGGCAGAAAAGAGTCATAAATACGATTTGTTGATACGTATTTCGATTAGTTTATGCAGTTACTGTTTGACGTAGTTTTAATTGTAAAAACATTTTTTTTGTTAAATCTCTTTAGTTCTAACATTGATACAGTTGCGTAAACTGTATAGAATTTACGGTATTTATGCACCATGTGCAAACAAATTTGAAAGGAAGTCGTTACATTTTATTTTATGTGATATTAGGTATTATCCGTCGTGCGCTGCTGCGCCTAAATAAATTAAATGTGTTTTTACATTTAGTTGAATAAATAAAAAGAAAAATAATTATAAATGTATATCCAATTGTTTTTAGATACCTTGTGCTGATAACCGGCGTTGCCAGGGAATCTGCTTATCCCGATTTTCTTGGCATCAATGAACTGAAAGACAAAAATGATTATTATATGTTATCCGAAAAAAAAAATACCAGCCGTGCGCTACTATGCTTGCCTGGGAATCTACTCATCCCTACCTTCTTGACATCAATGAGCTGAAAGACAATAACTGTTATTGTGAGTTATCAGTAAAATATAGGCATATGATCTCGTGGACTTTTTTGTAGAATATTTTGAGATATTCAATTCTGTGTCCATTAATTTGGTGTATTGCCTATGGTTTAGGCAGCGCAAGTCATTAAAACGCCCAAAAACTACCGTTTTAGTGCCCCGGTGCATTTTTTAGCTCCTGCCCTATAGTACGTGTGGTAATATTTTAGCCTAAGTACCTTATTTTTTTCCCAGAAACTTCTCTATTTAATAGTAAAAATCCCATTCAATTCGGTGAAGTATTTTTGAGTCCATAAAGAAAAGATAGACTCACAGATAACCATTTTTATATATGAGATAGCTAGAAAATGATGGCCATGCTTTGTAGCATTTAATCATTAATGACATTAATACTGAGTGAGTAGCGACGACACATTTATGGACACATGCATTTACAATCTACCGTGTCATTCGGTATACAGCAACCAGTTTACCGAGAACTTACCTATGATAAATCACCGGTGTCGGGAAGGGGTGTATCATATTCGCACGAAAATAAGTCGCGCCCTTAAAATTCGAGGAAAAAGAAAAATGTGCAAAGTTGTTGAATATTCTAAATTTCTAAAATATGCTAACCACCTATTCCAATTTAATCATTGTTTCGATCCAAATTTTGAAATTTTACATGTTTGTGATAAGGGTAAGAAGTTGGGCCTTTTGGAGGCTGTAGAAATAAATTGAAAAGTAGTAACTTACTTACTTACTCACTGGCACTATCCAATCCGTAGGTTCATGGCCGCGCGGACATAAGCTCTCCATACATCCCTATCCTGAGCTAATGCTTTCCAATCATTCCCTGTATAATCTACTTCCCTCAAATCATAGTCAATGTTGTTCTCCCACCTCATTCTTGGTCTACCAACTGGGCGTTTTCCGTCTGGCTTTTCTACAAGAAGTTTTCATGCACGTCTTTCATTCCCCATACGCGCAACATGTCCTGCCCATCGCAGTCTACGAGACTTAACTGTTCTTATTATATCTGGCTTCCTATAAAGACCATGTAGTTCATTGTTATGTCTTCTCCATTCACCTCTCTGTTCATCTCTCTTTGGTCCAAAAATGTTCCTAAGAACTTTATTCTCAAATACTCGTAATCTCCCTTCCTCCCTTAAAGGAAGAGTCCATGCTTCGCACCCATATAATATAACTGGTAGAATAACAGTTTTATATATTTTCAGCTTAACGTTTTTTGAAAGGAGTTGGGACATCAAAAGTCTGTGCAATGCATAATAGCATGCATTTCCAGAATTGAGCCTATGTTTAATTTTCTTTGTGCATCTCATTCTTATTTGTGATTATTGTTCCTAGGTATTTGAATTCAGCCACTTCCTCAAAATTTCCCTCATTTGTCATTAGCTGTCCATTTCCATTATATACTGAATTTCTACGTGTGACCATATATTTAGTTTTACTTATATGTACTTCCAGTCCTAATTTCTTAGTTTTACTCAATAGTGTGTGCGTGTTGGCCTTTAGTAGAAAAGTAGTAATAAACTGTTAAATTCTCAACTTGATTTGAATGAATCGCCTTTGTTAAATTAAAAAAAATTAAATAAATTATTGTTGTATTGTTGCTTACATCAGTTGATATGTACTATAATAACACAATTCATAATTTGTTAACATGTCTGAAGAAGTTACAGTGTACCGAAACAGCTGTCACTGAATTATATCTTAATAAATATGAAAATCAAATAAAACTAAGTTTTATTTTTATTTAATTAATAAATATAGATTTTCGTCAAGTAAACACCAACTCAATTGATTATTACTAGGATGTTTGAGGACAGTACATTTTGCTTAGAGGCCTTTTTTTTTATTCAGGTTTCATTATCATTTTCGAGCCTGAAAATCTTCAGACTCGGGACCCACGGCTTAAGGGAGGTGATGGGTGACATTTTCGGTCAAATGTATCATTTGTTTGTATTAAAAAATACTATGTACCTTAAAGTATAGGTTGGTGACGTTTCAGTGACCTATGACACTTGTAAGTCTCCCTAATGACTGTAGGAGGGCATGTATGCTACATTTTCAATTTAACTGCATGCAAACTTTCAAATTGGCTTTTCCACACTTTTATTTGCATTACATTTCAATACATTCAAATCAAAATAGCATTGACAAATTTAATGATAGAAGCACGAAATATTCACTGCGTGTCACACACACTATGGTGGACAATTCTATGCATG
Organism: Diploptera punctata; assembly: GCA_030220185.1. NCBI lineage: Eukaryota > Metazoa > Arthropoda > Insecta > Blattodea > Blaberidae > Diploptera > Diploptera punctata. The sequence continues at coordinate 1,525,684 of JASPKZ010008381.1, read as the reverse complement.
GATTTTGAAACAACGTTGATTTTTTTAAAATAAAAAAATATAATATGTGTGGTAATTTAAAAAAATTCATATGCAGAGGATGTATATATTTTTCTTCCTTTATTATAATTATATAGAAAAGTTAATGCATAGTGTTGTTCTAAATAAGTCAGTGGTCGTGTAGAAAAAAATTAAAAATTTACTCATAAATTATGGGACTAATTAAAAATTTTAATATGCAAATTTTTAAATGGGTTTTCTTCAATAACTCAAAAACCTTTAAGCTTGGAAGAATGAAACGCTAGTATAATATTACCCATTATGGCATGAATGTGTGTACAGAAACTCCTGTATGTAGCTTTAAAAAAATGTAGAAAATAGAAATTTCATCTATCACCCCCCTTAAACGTCCCTCCCGGAGGACTTTCTCCTTGGATTTTTCCATCCTAAAATTATCCATCGACCGCGGCCGGGTTTGAGCCCGCGACTCTCAGAACCAGAGGCAAGGAATATAACCAGTAGTCCACCGCGTTTGACCCTAAGATAAAATGGTTACCGTGGAAAAGTGGCAAGAGGTAAGTTCCTTACTAATAAATTAAGGAAAATTAAATAATTTATTCTTATTACCAACTAAACAATCACTTCTTGTACTCATACTTCAGATTGTGGTCGATTACAGGAATACATTTCTTTTAAATAATTACTGGATTTGTTTTATCTCCATTTTTTAGAATATATTTAGGAGGATTCGCTATAGAAATTACCACGAGATTTTAACAACGAACCATAAATTCAAACAGGAAATAACAAGTCCACTTCAACTTTCATAAGTTTATCAAAAAGAATGACAAAAACTTCACGTCTCTGTCTAATGTGTTTGGACGTGTTCATCGGAGATTGTCTCAAGATCACATTTTTTATAGCTTATTTAAAGATAACCCGCTGTGTTGAGAATTGGCTCAGTAGTATGTGAAGTGCACTTCCTTCTCAACTGCTATGTCTTTATTATTGTTTTTAACGTCTTCATGTTTTGCTAAGTTTCCTTTCGTCCCTACATTAACACAGCTTATTTGTGTGATTCTACAGTGCGTATACATAAGAAGTGGTCGTACAGTGCGTATTCTTATAACTTATGAGTTATATTTATTTAAAATACGAAAATACTTCCTACTGGCGGCGGCTTCGTGGCGCAAGAGGTTACACGCTCGCCTCTCATCGCTGGGTTCCGAGATCCAGTCTCGGTCACTCCAAGTGGGTTCCGTGGTGGATAAAACGGACCTTGGGCAGGTTTTTTCTCGGTTTTTTTTTTCAGTTTTCCCTGCCACAATTTCATTCCATCATTTCTCCATACTAATCACATCCATTTTGTTCCATTTCGTTAATATGCTCCTGCGATTGTGCGTCAGGCGGTGTCAGCCAGGGCTCTTGTCTTCACAGACTTATAAATAAGGGGCTTCATCTCATCTCATCCCTCGACCCGATCCTGATTTGAACTGGAGTTGAAGATATTTATTTTATTTTTTTTACTTCCTACGGAGAAGTATGGAAGCTAGAGATTTGAGGAAAGAATATGTTTTAGACAGGAACCTCTGGCGACAAATCACTTTGGGTTGAAGGAGAAACACTGTATTATGGCATATTCCTAATAATAAAAAACTTCCTACGGGTCACTATTCCATAGTAACCATTGTCTCTTAGGAAATTACGAACTGTGAAATTTAACTAACATACTAACTCACTGGCACTATCGAACCGGTAAGTTAATGTCCGCGCGGAAATAAGCTCTCCATACACCCTATCCTGAGTTAATGTTTTCCAATCATCCCCTATAATATAATCTACTTCCCTCAAATCATGATTAATGCCATTTTCCCAGCTCATTCGTGATCTACCAACTGGGCATTTTCCCTCTGTTTTTCCTACAAGAAGCTTCGAATCACCTATTCCAATCCCCAATCGTGCCGCATGTCCTGCCCATAACAGTCTATGAGACTTAACTTATCTTAAAATATCCGGCTTCCTATATAGACCATGTAGTCCACTTTTGAATAGTCTTCTCCATTCATTTGTCTGTTCTTATTACTTTGGTCTAAATATGTTCTCAAGAACTTTATTCTCAAATAGGCCTACTCGATAATCTCCTTTCCTCCTTTAAAGTAAGAGTCCATATTTCGCATTCATATAATATAACTGGGCGATTAAGAGATTTAGGCTAGATATTTTCAGTTTAAGGTTTTTTGATAGGAGTTGGAACGAGAAGACACTGTAATGCATAATAACACGCATTTCCATAATTGAGCCTATGTTTAATATCTTTGTGCATCACTTTTGATATTTCTGATACTGTTCTAGAACTGCATTTTGTCAGGGGTCGTCCTATACGTGTTCTGACGTCACAACTGCCCGTGATTTCTCAGGTGAAGCTTGTCGCAGTTGGTTAATATAATATGTTACAAGTAGAAATGACGCTGTTTCTATTCCCGATGGGATCAGAATTTTTAAAATGACGTAAATGTTCTGGCGGCCCTGGTTTCGACTCAACTCCTAAACGAAATATGTACGAGGTTATGATCACGGACCGTAACTTAATGTTGATATCTCTAATGATGGTTATCGTGAGTTATCCGTAAAAGATAAACATATGCTGTCGCGGATGTTTTTGTAGAGTTTTTTGAGATATTCAATTCTATGTACATTCATTTTGTGTATTTGTTATTGTTTAGGCAGCGCAAGCCATTTAAGTGTCCGAAGAGCTACTTTTTTTACGTTTTCCATTACAAAGGGCGATTTTTAAGGGTGTAGGAGTTGAGTATTAGAACTCTCTTATAGCCTATGTTCATCCCGGGAATCTCCTGAACATTTTGCAAAATGCCCCATCACAATTAGATCAACGGTATGGCCGCGCGTAAAGTACGAACAAACAAACCAAAAAACAAGCAAACAAACTTTCATTTTTATATATTAGATTAGATAATATTTTTATGTTACACTGCATGTTTTTTTTTTTTTCAAAAATTAAGGTCATATCTACATATTTTATTGCATATTTCAGTGGTTTTAGGTCACAAAAATCATAGCCGTACTAAAGACTGTCATTTTTCACTACATTCCAGATTATTTATACTGATTGTTTGGACACCTCTACGTGTTTACTACATGCCCTAATTTCAAATGATTTACTCAAAATTGCAATGCAACTTGTTCTTCTTTATTTTCTCTCTCCCCACCCAAGCACAGTACCATAGTAAATATACAGTTATGTTAACGGCATTGAATCAGTTCCTTGTAGTTAAAGAAATAAATATTATGCAGTAATCCTAGTTTATCACCTATCACACGCCTACTATGTAAGGAAATGTTGTTTATGTACTTTTTTCCAATTAGGCGTCGCTTTATTGCAAACAAAGTTTAGGAGGTATTAGTGTCATATAATTAAATTAATAATTCGATGCAATGTTCTGTTATTTATCCTTACGCATATTTTATGCACCGTGATTTTCCTTTCCAACATTTATATTACATTTTGAAGAAGTGCTGAATTGAGATACCTCTAACAACAATTATTGAAAATAGGAATGAGCTGCACAAATAAATTGAAAATAGATAATTTCTGGAAATGCATGCTATTATGCTTTGCAGGGACTCTTATCGTCCGAAATCTTTTCATAAATCGTTAAACTGAAAAACAAAATTTAGGAGGTATTATTGTCATTTAATTCAATGATTAATATGATACATCCATATATTATTCATCCTTAAGTATATTTTATGCACCATGAAATAAAATCAATCATAGGTAACGCAATTTTCTTTTGCAACATATATAATAAATTTTGAAGAAGTCGCTGAATTCAAGTACTTAAGGGGGTGATGGGTGAAATTTCTATTTTCTACATATTTTGAGCTAGATACCTGATGTTTTGTACAAACATTCACTGCATGATACATAATGAGGTGTTTAAGTTTCATGCTTGTAAGACATTTATTTTATGAGATATTAAATATTATATTTTTAAAAAATTGCATAGATTATAGTTAAATGGGTTCCACAATTTTTTTAGTAAAATGTCTGATTTTTTTACAAGACCCCTAAAATATTTAGAAAAAATAATGTATTGGAATTCTTATAATGTGAATACAAAGGGAGAAAAAAATGTACCTCATGCGTGGAATTACAAAAAAAAATAATTGCATACATTTTTATTTTATATTTTTTAAAATACTACTTCAATCATGAAACCCAAGCACTACTTTGTTACTCATTGTTTTTAGGATATGCAGTAAAAATGTGAACATTCTAGGACACATTTCTGAATCCCATTCAATTTTGAATGTACAAAAATGCAGTGAAAATAAAAGTGTGGAAAAACAAGTTTAAAGATTTGCATGCTGGTGGCATTTAACTGGCGCAGCCTTTTAACTCTGACGTAATTTAGGGCACTTAGAAGCGCCATAGGCCTCTGAACCTTTGCTAACATATACATTAGAGTACAGGCTATTTTTTAGTACAAAAAACAAAAAATGTCAATTTTGATCTCAAATTGTCAATTTTTCACCCATCATCCCCCTTAAGAACAACAAATGCAAATAGGAATGAGATGCACAAATAAATTAAACATAGGCTCAATTCTGGAAATGCGTGCTATTATGTATTACAGGAACTCTTTCTTATCCCACATCATTTCAAAAAATCCCACACTGAAAATATATAAAACTATTATTCTATGTTATACGCATGCCAAACATGGATTCGTACTTTAAGGAAGAAGAAGATTACGAGTATTTGATAATAGAGTTCTTAGGAAAATGTTTCGACCAAAGAGAGATGAATAGAAAGGTGAATGGAGAAAAATATTTAAGTGAGCTACATGGTCTTTATAGGAATCAGATATAATAAGAACAGTTAAGTCTCGTAGACTGGGTTGGTAAGGACATGTGGCACGAATTGGGAATGAAACAGGAACATGGAAGCTTGTTATAGGAAGACCAGAGGGAAAATACCCAGTTGGTACGAAGTGGGAAAATAACCTTAACCATGATTTGAGGGAAGTAGATTATACAGGGGATATATAATTGGATCAGCCATTTCAAAAGGGGATCATCTACAGCTGATAAAATTTTACAGGAGAGAACGAAAAACTGATTCAACTTGTTCAGAATAAAGCATTGAATCTGAAATTGCTACTGAATAAAGTTAGGAAGTGGTAAAGGAATAGTGTAGTTGGTATCTAAACAAGGAATAATGAAAGAAGTGAATTTCAGAAAAATTGGAGATGATCCCTATTCGAAATGACTGATTCAATTGTAGGCTTTCACGGCTGGCGTCTTGATCCCTATTTGGTTCGTGTTCCTGGCTAAATGGCCATGGTCCGGTTTTCTCGGAACTCTACATTTCATGTACTGCTGCGGTAGACGTCATCAGGAGATTCTGCATGCTCTCTGTGAATTCCTCGACAGTCGACTGCAGACTGTTAAGGAGTTCACAGCATGTAGAATCTCCTGATGACGTCTAGACGTCTACCGCACCAGTAGATGAAACGTCGAGTTGCGAGAAAACCGGACAACGGTCATTTAGCCCCGAAGACGAACCAAACAGGGATCTATACAGGGGATGATTGGGAAACGATAGCTGAGGATACAGATGTGTGAAGAGCTTATGTCCACGCGGCCGTGAACCCACGTGTTAGAAATTGCCAGTGATTTAGTTAACATCAGTGTTAAAATATGCAGTTATATGGCACATAATGTTATACTTCGCAAACTGTTAACTGATGGGCGGACTTACTACTTATTGTCGTCTTATAGCCCAAGGGTTACCTCTCGCTCTACATTTCAACATGTAAAAAAAAAATTGGAAGAGGAAAGAGTTGCAATTTGATATGATGCACATGGTTTGTTAGCAGAGATATGCAACAACTGCATTGAACAACAAAATAATCTTCTTTGATATCATTATCTTTGTTTACTGGAATAAAAGCTAGACATTTATTTTAATTGACTTTTGTAATTGTGGATGTCATTTTTGTTGACCTAAATAATTTGCATATTTTCATAGCAAGTCTTGTCTTATAATCCATGTGTTTTCATATAGCATACTCAAAGAGATTCCTGTTTAGTGTGGTGGATAATATGTAGAATTGCAGACATTTAGAGGAGAATGACAATAATAATAATAATAATAATGATAATTTTATTTATATACAGATTTTCAATGTTTACACATATTTCTGTACCTAAAGTTATATTTTCTTTCTCCACTCGTCTCTATCCATCCACTCCATGTCCTCCAGTCCTCTTGTTCTCATTCCAGTTCTTATTTCTTGCATCCACGAGTATCGAGGAAATAATAATCCATCTGTATCAATTCTGCCCAAGGCAGATCCTTCACTGCAATCATAGCATTTTCATGCTATGCTTGCAGATTTACTAGGGAATTGTAGGTGTGGTAGCTTCCCGTTGCTTTCCACACTTGTGAAGGATGATGATGATTATGATAAGGATGATGACGATGGCCATATGATTTCGGGGACCATTTGGGCCCTGAAGGTTTCCTGAAATTTGTCTTACAGGTGAGGAAAAATCCCGATAAAAACCTCACCCAGAAAAACTGCCCCGACCGGGGATCGAACCCGGGCCCGCTGCGTGACAAGGCAGCACGCTACCTCGAGACCACAACGGTGGACGAAATAATATTAATAGTAGTATTAATACTCTTTATTAGGGATTTTTCTACAATACAGTACGCAGTTTTCTTATGACCCATTGTAAATTTTACTTCTCCATATATCCCTATTCTCTGCATCACGCTCTGTTAATCCTCTCGATACCATACTCCTCTGACGTTTTGGTCTGCACTTTCTTCTGTTGCCCTCCGCTTCAAAATGTAATATAATCTTAGGTATTCTATCATCAGATATCCTCTTTACGTGGCCAAACCATTTCAGTCAGTTTTCTTCAGTAACTTGTAAAAAGTAATTTTGAATGTTTATTACGCCTGTTTAGTAGTATTATTACTATTATCTTCTTCTTCTTCTTCTTCTTCTCCTTCTTCTTCACTTCACGGGCTAGGCACAATGCCTGTTCTGCCTCACAGTTGTTCTGTACATATTTTCACTGGCCTTCTTACATTCCTTGAACCTGTTGGCTTGTAGTTAAATGCTGCTTTTGGTAGTCTTGTTACGTTCATTCTTTCTACATGTCTAAACCATTTTTCTCTATATCCTTTGATTTTATCATTTAATATATATATTTAACTCTGTTATTATATCTTCATTCTTTAACCGATCCATTCTTGTGCAGCCTTTTATTCTTCTAAAGAAGTTCATTTCCACGCATTGTATTCTAGTTTGTAATTTTTTGGTCATTACCCAAGTTTCACTCCCATAAAGTATTGCAGGAACTGCCAATGTTTTATAACACTTCAATCTAGTTCTATCTCTTCTTGTTTTGTTCTTTAATGTTCTATATACATGTAACATGTATATAGATATGCATATAGAAATGTAATAATAATTAGCAATAATAGTAATAATAATAGTATTAATATTATTACGTTTCTATATATATATATATATATATATATATATATATATATATATATAAAACAAACTATAATAATAATAATAATAATAATAATAATAATAATAATACTAGTGTTACTACTAATACTACTAACACTACTATTACTACTACTACTACTACTCTACTACTACTACTACTAATAATAATAATAATAATAATAATAAAATACATTATTTTATTTCAAATTACTATTTTTTATTTAATTTCAGTTTTACGTACGATTCTTATGTTTTTTATTTAGTTTTTAAATGGTTTTTGCTAGTTTAAATATTTCACATCCTATGTACGTTAAGGTAAATCACTTACTGTTATTATCGTCTGGGTAATTCAAGGTTGTAATTTTGGGCGACATAAAATTGAAGTGTTAGAATTATATCCAGCAGATTTGAGTGCTCTTGGAGTTAAAGGATGAAGAAATAAAGCGCAAGATACGAGAAAGTGATCGATTATTACAAGGAAGCTGAGGCTAGAATAAAGGAGTCGTTAAGCCACATAATAATAATAATAATAATAATAATAATAATAATAATAATAATAATAATATTAACAATAATAATAACAATAATGATAACAATAATAATAATAGTAATAATAATAGGCTATATTATTAATAACCGTCTTTACCTAGTAGAGTTAATCACCGAAAGAATTGTCTACCACTCAATCAGGTTATATGAAATGTTATTAAATAATATGCAATCAATCGAGAAATGGTTTACGATCCTAGCGGATAATAGTTCCCTTTCTTTCTCTTAGAATACGACAGCCCAGGTTCCTGGTATGAGACCATTTGTCCCGGTCATAACTATCTCTAACTAAATCATTGATACTATCGAACCCGTAGGTTTATAGTCGCATGGACATATGCTCTCCATACATCCCTATCCTGAATTGTTTTCCAATCATCTTCTGTATAGTCTACTTCCCTCAAATCATGGCTAATACTATGTTCCCACTTCATTCTTGGCCTACCTCTGAATTTACTCAAGGAGTTGTCATGCACCTCTTTCATTCCCAATTAGTGCCACATATCCTACCCATCGCAGTCTGCGAAACATAACTCTTCTTATTATATCTGGTTTCCTGTAAATATTATGTATCCCACTGTTATGTAGTGTTCTTCATTCGACTGTCTCTTCATCTCTCTTTGAACCAAAATAAATTCCTCATATCTTTATTTTTGTCCTCCCATTAAGTAAAAGTTCATGTTTTTCATCCATATAATATAACTGGGAGGATAACAATTTTATAATATTTCTTTTTTTTTTTTTTTTAGAGAACTTGGAACTGCAAGAGTCCCTGTAATGCACAATAGCATGCATTTCTGGATTTGAGCCTATGTTTAATTTATTTGTGCATCTCATTCCTAATTGTAATTATTAGGGCTCGGAAATTATGGACCTATAAAATACATATAAAATACCTTTAAAAATACTTAAAGATATCTTATAAAAGATCTTCTTCTTCTTCTTCGGCTTTCCCCCACTTAGCCTATAGGTTTGCCGTTTTCAGTTTCCATTTATCTCTATCATTCCAATCTCCCTCTTCCAAATTCCTATCTTCCATTATGGTTCTGACGTAGGTTTTCCATTTCCATCTTGGTCTGTCCACGTTTATTTCTTCCAGAGGGTGACCACTGGTATATATTTTTTTGGCCATCTTTCATTTTCCATTATTTGTACATGGCCATACCATTTAAGCGTTTGATTTTCAATCCTCTTAACAACAGATGTGGTGACATTCATATCTCTCCAAAGGGGAATTCATTTCTTATTTTATCCTGTCTTGGTTTTTTGTAGGCTTCTTCTAAAATAATCAAATTCAACTGTTCTAATTTTATTCTTTTGTAATTCCGTCAAATACCAAGTTTCACTTCCATATGACAAACTATTCTGTATTATGCTCTTATAAATTTTCATTTTAGTTTCCTTTATAATATTTTTGTTCCAAATTATTTCATATAATGTCTTAGTTGCATTTTTTGCCATTGCAATTTTAGTCTGTACATCTCTCTCACAGGTACCTTAACTTGTAATTATTGACCCAAGATATTTAAAAAATTCACATTTTTTAAAAATAAAAGATCTAAAAACTGAAAAAAAAAGACGTAAAAATTTGTTGCAGTTGCTAACGAGTGGATAAAGATAACCTCGCTTGCCTTCACCCAATGCTCGAGGCAAATTTCACAAAGTGGCAACTTCATTAGAAGATTTGAAGTGGAAATACATGCGGTCAGTAGTCTGGGTATTTTCTGATGTTTCAATAGTCAGTCACTCGCAGAACAAAAGTTTTTGGAATATGAAAAGTATTTAGAAAGTAAAATTAGATAGTATTCTTTAAAAAAAGAAATTGTAATTGCTACTAGAATCTGCGGATTCTTGAATTATGCAAATGGTATAAATTTAGTCAGGAGAACGTAAAGTTGCAAAAAAGCTGTTAAGACCTAAAAAGAGGTTAAAAAGGACCAATAAGCCAAAAAAAGACAAAAAGGACAAATAAAATCTCCAATTATTTTGGCCTACAATGACCCATATAGGTATATATATACATATATATATGGTCCACCGCTGTGGTCTCGAGGTAGCGTGTTGCGTTGTCACGCAGCGGGCCCGTGTTCCATCCCGGTCGGGGCAGTTTTTCTGGGTGAGATTTTTATCGTGGTTTTTCTTCACCTATAAGACAAATGTCAGGAAAACGTTAAGGCCCAAACGGGTGCCCGAAATCATATGGCCATCATCATCCTTATCATTATCGTCATCTTCATCATCATCCTTCACCGGTGTGGAAAGCAACGGGATGCTACCACACCTACAATTCCGTAGTAAAGCTGTAAGCATAGCATGAAAATGCTATGATTGCAGTGAAAGACTTGCCCTCGGCAGAATTAGGCTACTATGGATGGATGGATATGTATATATATATATATATATATATATATATATAATATATACACACACACACACACACAAATGTATATATTATGTTTGATCTCGTCTTCAGTCGTAAAACAAATCCTCAACTTCCGACCCCTAGTAATTATTCTTCCAAGGAATTTGAATTCCGCTACTTTTTCAAAATTTCCCTCATTTACCATTAATTGTCAGTTTTCATTATATAATATACTTGTATATGTGATTATATATTTAGTTTTATTAATACTTATTTCCAGCCCCAATTTCTTGGTGTTACTCAATAGACTATGCGTTTTGGCCTTTAGTATCTTCTCGCTATTTGCCTTGGTCATTCAAGAGAGATTTAGTATGAAATTAATATGTGTATATATAATGTGTAAAATCAATTATAATGATCAGGCATTTACGTGTTGCTTGATCTCTGTCAGTTGTTGGAGTACAGAGGACCGTGAATATACTTAGCGGAACGCAAAGGTTTATTATCGTTGGACGGTCACCCATCCATCTGCGTGTATGTGACTTTGGAGTTGGACGGTCACCCATCCAACTCCAAGTGTTGGGATCTTTGGCTGCCGCGTTGGCTCCTCAGGTATGGCGACATCTTCTATTTAACTACCCAGATAATAGCTTAATGCGGCCTTCAATCCGGCGGCTAAAATATTCCTTTTGGGCGATTGATAATTTATTGATACACCTGCGGGTTCCAAGGCGTTGCCTTTTAGCCCCGCTAATTCTGAAAGTGTCTCCATAAAAGTGTTTACGAATAATGTAAGTAGTTTGAAAAAATGCATTAGGTGGATTGGTGCTTGTTGGGTAATTGGGGTGGTGATCAGCAGCTATATTGTTTGTTGTAGATTGGTGTTGAGCCTGGCGGAATCATGTCGGTAGTCCCTCAGTGTTAGGGCAAAATTTGATGATTACGATTTGTATGTTGTTTAATATCTCCTCTACTTTTCAACTTTGTACTAGAACATGCCTTCTTAATCATTAGAGGATGAAGAAGGCCCACAATTGAATGATGTTAATAAACTGTTAGTTTATGTTGATGATGTAATATTAGGCGATAGTGAGGAGATAGTAAGGGCACTCTATTGAGTAACACTAAAACACTGGGACTGGAAGCAAACATCAATAAAACTAGATATATATGATAACACATAAAAATACATTATATAATGATAATAAAAATAGTGGAAATTTTGAAGAAGTGGCTGAATTAAAATACCTAATTTACAGAGAAATTAAACATAGACTCATTTCTGTTACACATTACAGGAACTTTTGTCGTGCTAACTTCTCTCATAAACGTTAAATTCATATAGCCTATATAATATACTATATATATATATATATTAACTGTTTTCTTCCCAGGTTGTATTATTGGAAGTGAAACATGGAATATTACTTTAGGGAAGAGAAAGAATTAATACGAGTAGTACGTATTTGAGAATGGAGTTCTCAGGAACATTTTTCTACCAAAGAGAGATGAATAGACAGGCTAATGTAGAAGACTTCATAACAGTGAGCCACATGATCTTTATAGGAAACCAGATATAAGAAGCATAGTTAAGTCTCGTAGACTTCGATGGGCAGGACATGTGGCACGAATGGGGAATGAACGAGGAGTATAATAAGTTTTTGTACTAAAACCAGAGGGAAAATGTGCAGTTAATAGACCAATAATGAGATGGGAGAATAACATTAACTATGATTTGAGGGAAGTAGATTAAACAGGGAATGGTTGGAAAACATTAGCTCAGGATAGGGATATATGGAAAGCTTATGTTCGCGCGCCAATTAACATACTTCTTCAATAGAGACGGTGAGTTAGTTAGTAATAAATTATTACGTACAAGGGAACTGTCAACCATTGCATGCCGAAACCTACCTTGAAATTTCTTCCAGAGAAGCGTTGTGATATACAAATGCCGTGTCCAAAAACAGATCTTCCGTTTTTAACTGCAAGACACTAAAATCAAGCACCAAATCTCTTACTTAAACTATAGATGAATTATTGATTTATTCAGTCTATAATTTTTATTACTATTTTTATATTTATATTTTTATACCCTTACTATTATTGTTGAGGAGGATTAGGTTATATTTTTATCTATGACTATATATCTTTCGGTCTAAATAATGCAACTACTGTATTGGCTGACTGGAAAACCCTCATCACCCGCCCTCCCCGTCGCCCCCCCCATCCTTACATCACCCTGTGCTTATTCATGCAGGGGTGTATTTCTGCCCCGAACAATGAGCTGCCATTGCTGGATTCTGTTTTCGATTTCTGTGCCTTGCACTTTAAAAGGCAGATTTTTTTAGGACAACAGCAACAGCGGCGTACTACACACTGAAATATATTTAACTAACAGTAACACTAAGTGGTGCTTAAACTCAATTATGAAGCTCTAGGATCACTCACTAGAAGGCGTGGCTCATTCTACGCCTCTGTCGTGAGCCTAGCTCGTCAGAATAGTAGTCTCTGATGCCCCGTACAAGTGTGTGATCGCACCTTCATCGCTCCTTTTTTGCGTCACATCAAATAGCCATAGATGCTAGGGAAGGCACAAACAATTCCACACAGAATGCACAGTTAATAATTAGCCATCAGGGAGCAAAACATGGCTCCAAAATTGTCACTCTGCACGGTGCTAGTCACTGTCAGCAGTCAGTCAGTCAGTCAGTCAGTCAGTCAGGACACGGCCTTGATATATCCCAACGCTTCTCTGGGAGAAATTTCAAGGTAGGTTCGCTTATTAGTATGCTTACATATATGTTTATTTCCTTTAAATTTACAATTATATCAGAAAAAGCAGATGTCAAAGGAATAACTTATTTTCCACCGTTGTTTAATCTCTCACGTTATAGGTACTCTTATATCCCCTACGCCATACAGGCCTTAATATAGCAACATTTGTCGGGAGAGGGATTTAAACTTTGAATCTGGAGGGTTTCCACCTCAATTACGAATATTTAACACGAAACACACTATTCAATCATACATTCATACTAAACATGAAGTACAAGATAATGACGATAACATTGGTCAACATGATTTTTGTGTCATGAGTACCAATAGTTATACTTGATGCAGTTTTTATCTTGTTTTCGAATATGTATTCGGAATTTCTCCATCACCCACAGTTTTTTTAAATTTAAATTTCAATAAATGAATTTAAACAATTATTTTTAATGAACGTTTTTTCGTTCATTTGTCTATTGTAAAATAAAACCAAATGAGCTAACTCAGGAGATTTCAGCTATGGAAAAGAGATATCAAGGAAAATGGTATCCTAAATGCTGGCCGATTATTGTTGGACCATTATGAGGGATGCTCCATAGGCGAAATATAGCAAAACATTTTAATTTCTTACTTTCTAGCCGAGTTCGAATGTTCGAATATTGTGTAGTTACGAATGTAGAAAATATTAAAGTTTTTGAAATTATAAATTCCTGTCTCCCGGAAACCTTGCGTGTTGGAGAAAAACCGATATCATATTTGAATTCAGGAGAAAAAATGCTATTAGAATCACATATTTTTTCTTTCTGAGACAAAAACAATAAGTTTTTTTTTTGTTTCTCAGTGTTATGAAGGCCAGATGATATTCGGGGACCTTATGGTCCTTAAAGTTTCCTGACATTTCTCTTACAGGTGAGGAAAGTCTGGAAAAAAGCTCACAAAGAAAGTTGACCCGAAAGGAGATCGAACCAGGGCTCGCTGAATATTAGGAAACGATGTTACCAAAATATTACAGTGATGGAAAATTGTGAATGTTTTAAAGTGTGTTTCCCTTTTAAGTTAAGACAAATTCTCACTCTAATGAGAAAGGTACTAGGAATATTTTGTGAGATAAACTCGACCTTATCTGCCAGCTGACATTTATGCCACCGTTTGTCTACAAAACTGGGAAACATTAACCCCGCTACAGTTACTATATTTGAATAGAGTAGCTTTTATTTTCAAGATACATCCTGTGCTTACATTGTTCGTTAATTTTGTAATACGAACTAAGCTATTTTATGTGGGGTAAAGTCTGGGTACTTACTTCCCTATCATAAGTAACTAACTCACTGGATCTATCGAACCCATAGTTTCATGGCCGGCGCGGATATAAGCTCTCCACACATCCCTATTCTGAGCCAACATTTTCCAATCATTCCCTTATACAGTCTACATCCCTCAAATTATGGTTAATGTTATTCTCTCATCTCATTCTTGGTCTACCTACTGGGCGTTTTCCCTCTGGTTTTCCTACAAGAAGCTTCCGTGCATCTCTTTAATTTCCCATCCGTGTCACATGTCCTGCCCATCATAATCTACCAGACTTAACTGTTCTTATATCTGGCTTCTTATAAAGACCATGTAGCTCACTGTTATGTATTTTGCTACATTCACCTGTCTGTTAAACTGAAACTATATAAAACTTTTATACCTCCAGTTATGCGATACATGGACTCTAACTTTAAGGGATGATAAAATATTACGAGCATTTGATAATAAAGTTCTTAGGGATTTTTTGGACCAAAGTGAGATAAATAGACAGTCGAATATGTCAGTGAGCTACATGATCTTTATAGAAACCAGATGTAAAAAGAACAGTTAAATCTTGTAGACTGCATTGGACAGGACATGTGGCACGAATTAATTATGAAAGAGCAACATGGAATCTCCTTGTAGGAAAACCAGAGGAAAAGCGACCGTAGGTTTTCCAAGAATGAGATTGAAGAGTAGCATTTACCATGATTTGAGCGAATTAATATGATTCAGGGATGAATGGAAAACATTGGATCAGGATATGTATGTATGGAGAGCTGATTTCCGCTCGACCATGAACCAACGATTTCGATAATGCCAGTATGTTTGTAAGAAAATTATGCGAAGGAACAAACATGGCGGCCGTCGAAAAAGATTTATACAATCCGAGTTTCATGCACACCCCCACTTCTAATAATCTAATTACTACTTTCAAGAGTGTCATCTCGTTATATTCGATTGTGACGTACAGAATTTCGTTAAGAAATATCGAAAAATATGACAAATAGAATTTTTTAAAATAATATTTTCTTTAAGTTAACCCGCACTCCTAATATTCCGATATTTCTATAGTTAACAAACTCGTCCTTACTTTAATCGATTGATGTAAGTCGAGTTTGATTTAAAAAAAATATTTCGGCCATTAGTGCGTTATGATATATAACCTATACTTAGAACAAAAACTTATGTCGATGGAAATGGATTTCTTGAGAGCAGCAAGATGTTCAAAATTAGAAAACAAAATAAATTCTGTAATACGAGAAAAATGAATATTATATATTCAATAGTAGATTATATAAGATATCCATCCATCCATAGTAATTCTGCCCGGGCAAGTCTTTCACTGCAGTCATAGCATTTTCATGCTATGTTTTGCAGCTTTACTAGGGAATTATAGGCGTTGTAGCTTCCCGTTGCTTTCCACACCGGTGAAGGATGATGATGATGATATGAAAAAGATGGTGATGGCCGGATGATTTTCGGGGACCGTTGGGCCCTAAGCTTCCTGATATTTGTCTTACAGGTGAGGAAAAACCCCGAAAAAAACCTCACCCAGGAGCCTGTCCCGACCGAGAATCGAACCCGGGCCCGCTGGGTGACAAGGTATCCGGCTACCTCGAGACCACAGCGGTGGGACAAATAAGATATAAGCTTAATTGTAATTGGCACGTACGACGAGGTGCAAGAAGAATGAGTTACCCAGGAAAAAATTGGAATGATGTCCAGCTGGAAGAGAAGGAAAGGAAGACCTCGAAATTGGTGGACTGACAAGAAATAATAACTGGAATGAGAACAAGAGGAACTGGAGGGATATGTAGGGGAGGATAGAGACGAATTGGAGAAAAAATAAATAAAACTTTAGGCACCTAAATATAGTGTAAACATTAAAAACTCTGTTTATAAGCGAATATATATCGATACAATATATACACATCTCTTATGTACGTATATATTTTTGCATCATTGTTATGTTGGTGTTTGCTGATGTTTATGACGGAGTTTGGGAAGGTTTTTCTCGGGGTTTTCTTCCGTTTTTCCCTGCCGCAATTTCATTCCACCATTTCTCGAAAACTCGTCTCATCCATTTTGTTTCATTTCATTCATCTGCCCCTGTGATGGTGTGTCAGGCATGGTCGGCCGGCACCCTCGTCATACACAGATCTCTATATAAGGGGCTTCATCTCATCTATTCCCTCGACCCGACCCTTAGTTAGACACGAGTTGAGAATATTATATTATAGGCCTACTAATGTTTATGATCGATGAAGATTTGGATTTTTATAAATCTTTTTCGATGGAAGCAGCTGGATAACTTCAATATTTTGGAATTAATTAATACAAAAGAAGTTAAATATGGAAGAGAAATTTGGATTTTAAATAAAAGAAACTCTCATAAACTTCAAGTAAGCCAAATGCGCTTCTTACGATCATTGTTAGGAGTTAATAGACTGGATCACCAAAGGAACACTATTATCAGAGGAAAACTTGGAGTAACAAGTTTAAATGAAGATATACAAAGATACCAACAAGAATGGAAAAATCATCTGAGGAGAATGGCAAGAAATAGACTTCCAAAATTGGCATTCCAATATACCCCAACTGGAGATAGGGACCAAGGAAGACCAAAACATCAGTGGAAAGATCAAGACCATCTTCGCTAGGTTTACCGTACAGGCCACATGGCTTAAAACGAATTTGTCCATGATGATGATGAAAAGAAGTTAACTACTTTAGATTAGTATTGAAGGACATGTAGCAGGGATATGTAATGAATGGGGGGGGGCGGGCCATAAAGCTCCAGGTGGACTATATATCTGCCTCCATTTATATGTATGCTTATTAGTGCAAACGTTTTTGTATAATAAATGAATGACATTAAATAAAACATTCTGAGACATGGCTACTGAATCCTTTCACTGTAATTAAAGATTTAAAAAATGGACGTTTGGTTAATTGTAACACCTGGCAACCGGTTTGATTCCCCTTGACTAGTTTCCCTATTAACTGAGATCACGAGTATATAAAAACTTGTAAACAACTTTTAACAGTTTCGTCAACATTCCGCAAGTAAATAAAGTGCAGGTAATGATCACAGTTCCAAGCCATTAGCTTCGCTGTATTGTATTCCCGTGGAATTTGTGCCTCAAGGGAGGGACAGGCCTCCGAGAATCACAAACGTCTGCCTTCGGCCATTAAAACACCCCTTCAGCCATCTTACAGTGTGATACGGTATTTTATTACTTGATGTGATAAATCTACAGGGTAAAGGTCTTGTCAGTGGCGTTGTCACATATTCGGCCGGAAAGTGGATTCTAATCATTTAATTTTCTTATACTGACCAGTCTCATGGGCTAGTGGTCAGCGTTACTGACTACTGTTCATGAGGTTACGGGTTCGATTCCCGGTCAGATCATAGGAATGTTTTCATCATCAGCATCTTCCAGGGATTAAGCCTTTTGGCTCGTTCCGGTTTCATGAAAGCTAGAATTGTTAAAATTTTTCAGACCATCTTCTGTGTGGGCGTCCAACATTTCTCCTTCCGTGTGGTTTATAATTTAGCAATTATTTTGGAAAACTTTCTTCTGCCATCCTGTCAAAATGTTCTTTCCAGGCGTTCCTAATTTAATTATTCGTTCTGTAAGTTTGAAAATATTTAGTTCCTTTCTTATATCTTCATTTCTTTTCTTATCTAGCAGAGCATATCCTGCTATATTTCTTAAAAATCTCATCTCAGCTCCTTCTAATCTTTGTTCTTGTCTTTTAGAGATTGTCAAACATTCTGATCCATACATCAATACAGGAACAGCATTTTTTTTCTTAAAGGGAATTATTCCTGTGGTTGTCCATGGTCTGAAATTTAGGTTAAGTTTAGGTTAAGAACTCTCCTGGCGCTTCATTACATTTATCACCCATCACATCATCGGGTAACGTAACTTAGCCTTACAGATACCCCAACCTAAGAAATGGATTACAATTCTGCCAATGCCAGGGGAGAAAGCTACAAATGTCATGAAAGGCAACCTGGTAGCATTAGACAAAAAAAAATCTTGTACTACTGTCCTCCTCCTACAAGTTTAGTGCTGGAAGGTAGGGTATTCTTACCATTCAGTTTACTACTCTTGCAGGTAGTTTCTTTTGTTCCTACAGCCGAGTCGAAGGGAAGAATTATTAATTCACAGATATGCAATTTTCATTTTCCGGTTTTCTGTGACTGTGTCTTTCGTAAATATGGCGAATGTTTTCAATATGATTGTACTTCCATCCTGACTGGTGTTGTCATCCAGTATCCATCCCCACACCACATTCCTTTGAGCGCTAAACTCGTCGGAAAAGGACAATACAAACTATGTCGACCGCGATGGTCCAGTGGTTATGTTCCTTACCTCTATGTCAGGCCTGTTAAAGCTTGCTCACTATCAATACTTCTGAAATTCATTCTAAAACACCGTTGAGGTTATGCGATATGTTAAAATATTAAAATAGGTATCTGATATAGAAGTCGTCTTGAACTAAATAAACTTCTGATTAGGAAACTTCGTCATATGGTTAACTCCGTCATATGGTTAAAACGAGTTGGTACCAAATAGAGTGCAGAAGATGAAACTTGATTTAGAAAGGCCTTCATAGTTTTATCCAGCTGACGAAGTTTCTTAAACAGAAGTTGATTTACTCGAGGACGACTGCTATATACATGTACTTATTTTAAGTTTTAACATTATATTGCTGACTAGGTGTGAAAAAACGCCCCCCTCCTACCCGCAGAATGAAACAACACAACTGACAAGTACTTAGCAGTGTCTTACATTATACGACGTAGCCAAATGCCTCGTCATCTAATTAGTGACGCGCATGAATTGATTAACAAGATTACATAATAAATTAAACGATATCAAATGATGTGTGGCACCATAAGAAGAACCCTCCGAAAGACTCGAAGAGAAACTCAACTCAGGTTTTATAAAATTATGGCTGTTCCTGTTCTTTTATATGGATTTTAATCTTGGGTACTTACAAAAAAAGATATCTCACACATTCAAGTCACTGAAATGAAATTTTTAAGATCCGTAAAAGGATGTACACGCATGGATAGATTACACAATGAATCGATAAGAAATGAACTGGAGATATTTTCAATAGTTGATAAACTAGAAGAGCGCAAATACCAATGGAAAGAACATTTAGACAGAATGGACAATACAAGATTACCCAAAAAGATCAACGCCTACAAACCACATTGGAAAATATCTTTGGGACGGCCAAGGAAACGATGGACTTGAGACCGGAACAGGTCGCATTGACATAATCCTGGAAAGGAAAAAGAAGAAGAAGAAGAAGATTATTACCTCTGTCCCTATCATACCTGCTGAGCACTTATTAACGGCCTTGCTCTATACCAAGGGTTGCGGGATCAATTTTGGCTGGGGTCGATGGATTTTTAGAATGGAAAAATCCAAAGGACAATTCCTCCGAGAGATATTTAAAGGTGTGCATCACTATTCTGAGGATTTTTTGGGCTAATAAAAGAACCTAAAAAATAAACTTCATGGCACGTCCAGCCAAGAAGGCCCCTGGACTTCCAGCCGGTTGCTGTATCACATTCACATGTATTAATAACGGAGGTAGACGATCATCCAGCCAATGTAGGGGTGACATGTGACCAGCATATCGGGTCCCCCTGATGTTATAGCTGGTTTTCTCATTCTGAAAAGAACCTCAATTCTAAATTAATGTTATTGAGCTAAATTTAACCGACATTCCCATCGAATTAATACCTTAGTTGCATATCTTATTGAGAAGTAGGCAATACTGCTTGTTCAGACTTCAAAACCTGTCTGACCATCGTTTTCTTATTTTCCATTCTGCCTTATTCCCATAGGTCAATAGTTCAACACTCTTATTGGCATCCTCTCTTCCTGCAAATTTATCAACTTCATGGCTCCATTAATTTCTATAGTTAACAATTTTTCTTTCAAAGAATTTATTTCTAGCTCTTTCCTAATTTTTTCTTTTGAGATTTTATCTAAAAGGATAGCCTAAGGCTATAATATTTTGCCATTCTTAACATTTAATTTGGCAGCCTGTATCTTGGTTTCATCAGTTTTCGTCAAAGTCTATGATTTACATCCATAAAGCATATCAGTTACAGCCATTACTTTGCAGAACTGCATTCATACCTAAAGGTGTTCTACCATTTTTTCCCTTTAAAACTGCCTTAAGGTTCCTGCGTCTAGACATGTGGTCCAAACATTGACTCCAGTTATGCTAATACTCATAGAAGTAATATTTTTCGGAACCTCATTCAACTCCTCAACGATGTCATCATTTATTCTTTGTTAATATGTTATATTATATAAAACAGGACTAATTACACTGAGCAACAAAAAATAAACTTTTTTTTTTGTATCAGAAAGAACAATATGTGATTCTGATAGTATTTTTTCTCCTGAATTCAAATATGATATAGGGTTTTCTCCATCATGCAAGATTTCCGAGAGACAGGCATTTATAATATTTCAAACACTTTAATATTTTCTACATTCGTAACTACACAATATTCGAACATTCGGACTCACCTATAAAGTAAGAAATGACGATTTTCTGCTGTATTTCGCCTGTGGAGCATCCCTCTTGATGGTCCAACAATAATCGGCCAGCATATTAGGATTCCATTTGCCTTGATATCTCTTTTCCATAGCTGAAATATCCTGATGAAAGTGTTCCCCGTGCTCATCGCTCACTGCGCCAAGATTTCCCTGGAAGAAATCTAGGTTTATTAAACAAATAATTATTTAAATCCATTAATTTAAAATGAAATAAAAAACTATAGGCGATGGAGAAATTCCGAATACATATTTGGAAACACGATAAAAATGGCATTAAGTACAACTATTGTTACTCATGAGACAAAAATCATGTTGACCAGTGTTATTTACATTTTATTTAGAAGTGTTTTTTTATTTTCTATGCCTCGTAGAGTTAAAGGTCATGTAGCCTTCTCTTCCATTCACCAGAACAAACATACGTTACATTAGAATATAACAATCACAATTATATCTAATATTAAATACTAAATTTGATCAATGAGACAATATCTATAAGATTAATATAATAATGAATAATGTTAATTAAAATTAAGAATAAAACTCGTAATAAAATGTACACAAGCAAGATAAATTAAATTGTTTGATAGATAGCTCCTATCTAATGCGTATAAAAAACTAAGAAGAATGTGCTATAATAAATTAATTAGTTGGTTATACAATATTTAAATCAAAGAACTGAAATTAATTGTTAATCTTAAAACTGTTTTCATAAAATTATCTATTTATTATTAATTGTTAAAATAATGTTATCGGTCCCGCGCCGTAGCCGAGCGGTTAAGGTAGGAAGCCTTGGCGCAGAGCTACAGGACTTGCGCTGGTTCGAGTCTCCATGGGGGAAGAAATTTTCTCATGGTATTTCGGCCAGTATGGGACCGGTGCCCACCCGGCATCGTGAGGCAATTGGGTAGCTACAATAAGTAGCGGCTCCAGGTTGAGGAACCAGCTATAACGGCTGGGGGACTCGACATGCTAACCACATGTCACCCCTACACTGGCTGTTGATCATCTACCTCTGTGATTGACACATGTGGATGTGAAGGGCCAGCAGCCGGCTGGTAAAAGGGCAACCGCTGAAAAGTGGAAAGACGCTCAATCGGATGTTATCGGTGAGATTTAATTCACTACATAATTTTTAATTTAATTATGTAATTAGTATTTTAAATTATTATCACTCACGCCGTGTATAGATGAATGCTCGGCTGGAAGTAAATATCAAACCAAATATAAGGTCACACTTAGAAAATGAACAGTCGGTGACAAATGAGGATACTTTTGTAGAAGTGTCTGAATTCAAATACCTAGGCACATTAATTTACAAAAAGAAATGTTGTACCCGAAAGGAGCATGTCATTATACATTACAGGTATTCTTGTCATTCCAACTTTAAAAAAAACTGAAAATATATAATACTGTTATTCTTTCAGTTATATAATATATTGATGAGAAACCTGGACTCCTATTTTAAGGGATAAAGAAAGATTGAGAATTTGAAAATATATTTCTTAGGAAATGTTTTGGACCAAAGAGAAACGAACAGACAGGTGAATGGAGAAGAATTCATAACAGTAAACTACATGATCTTTATGAGAAGCCAGATTTAGTAATAAGAACAAGTAAGTTTCATAGACTGCAACGGGTAGGATATATGGCAAGAGTAGTAATGAAAGACGGGCATGGAAAACCAAAGGGGTTGTGTCCACTAGGTACACCAAGAATGAGGTTGGAGAATTATATTAACCATGATTTGTAAGAGATAAATTATACAGGGGATGATTGGAAAACATTTCCTGAGGAAGGGGATATATGGAGAGCTTATGCCCTCGCGGCCATGAACTTTCTGATTCGATAGTGCCAGTGAGTAAGTTAGTATGACGAAACCATATATTGGTTATCAAGTTTAACTTATTTCTGTACACTTTATAATGTAGCCTATCTGTACAGAAAAGGTAAAGATAATGATAATAATAATAATTTATTTTAGCTGGCAGAGTTAAGGCCATAAGGCCTTCTCTTCCACTCAACCAGCGAATAGTAAAATTATACAAAAATTACGTAAATATTACCATTTTAAGATATTATTAAAATACAGACTAAACAAAATACAATGATGATGTGATCTAATACTAGCTAATACTAACAAAAACAGGGAATATAATAAAATTAAAATGATATAAAATAAAGTAAGTAGCTTCCTAGATGATTATTAATGGAATGCTCTATATAGTTGTTATGCAGTTAATGTTTTCATTGTGTCGAACTTAAGATATCAGTTAATTTGGATTTAAATAATGATAGCGATTGACAGTCCCTGACATGACTGGGAAGTGAGTTCCATGCACTAGTCACAGATATTGTGTAAGAATCAGAGTATATACAGGTCCTGTGTTGTGGTATCAAAAGTAAAGAAGAGTCTTGTGATCTTGTTCCTAAATTGTGATGAGCCGATAAATTTTGAAAACGTGTTGTTAAATAAGTTGGTAAATATGTGTGCAGAATTTGGAATAGTAAGGTATGTGAATGTAAAGTTCTTCTGTCATTTAGGCGTAGCCATGATAAGGCCTGAAATGAAGGAGACACATGGTCATAACGACGGAGATTGAATATAAATCGAATGCACGCATTATGAGCACGCTGTAGTCTGTCAGATAGATCAGTTGTCAGATTAGTCAGTAATATGTCGCAGTAGTCGAAGTGTTGCATTATAAGAGTCTGTACAAGTATTTGTTTTAATTTTGTAGGAAGGAAGTTTTTAAAACTATTTAGGGAGTGAATAATTAGAACTTTCTTGCAGGTATTATTCACTTGGATTTTTCAGTCTAGGTGTTGGTCCATATAGATACCCAGATTTTTTACTACTGAGCTGTAGGGGATGTATTTGTCATTTAGGAGAATGGTAGGGATATTTTCGTAATTTATATTGATTTGGATTCGCCGATGTCCTATAATTATGCACTGTGTCTTGTCAGCATTCAGATTAAGTCCATGTTTCTTCGACCATTGGGAAATTGAGTCTAGGTCATTATTTAATTTGTCTAGTGTGTCATGTAGGCCTACATCGTCAGGATGGGAGTGAATGTAAATTTGCAAATCGTCAGCGTATAGGTGACGTCGACAATAGGTAAGTCTAGTGGATATATCGTTAATATAGATAGAGAACAGAAGTGGTCCTAACACTGAACTTTGTTGGACGCCACCCTTTAGTGATGGCCAGGATGAGGAAAGTTCTGCATTGGATACACATTGATGGCGATCATGAAGATAGGATCCAAGCCAGTTAACAGCATTGTCCGAAAGATTCAGAGTGCGTAATTTTGCTATAGACCTATATTTATTTTCTAAATCTTGCAATAAATCCGTGCAATGATGATTTAAATCATTCATTTTGTAGAGCATGAGTAGCCACCACAAATCTACTTGCCCCGGGCCCATAGGAGGCAAGGATTGATTCATCTTTCTTTCCTAGGCATTTTAACATAACTCAATAATAGTTCTCAAAACCACAGAGCGACTTAAAATAAGTGTTTTCACTATAATTACTAATCAGGAAAGCTAGACAGAAAAATAAAGGGAGCTGGAATGATCTCCTAACTGAGTGAGTTTCCGTATGGGAATATAAACAGTCACATGCACATAAATCACTTAGAACATTATGTATAAAAAAATGGTATTTAATGTAAACAAGAAGTCTGAAGTAAAAACATAACCAAGATAAACATTTGATCATTCAAAAAAAAAGAATATAAATAAATAAATGATAATACTTTTACAAGACAAAAACCACATCATACTTCACACTGCACTCATGCTAGAGTCCAAGCCAGGGTGGCTTCTTCCCTGGTCTTCAGGACCAACTTAAACTCCGCCGCTCGCGGCTCCAGACGACCTTGTCCACTTAAAAGTCCGATCCCATCCCGGAATGGACAGATGAATGAATGATAACGTTCTCATTGTGCATAACGTATTTGAGGGTTCCGAGGTAGAGGGGAGATGCGCCGTAGAAACAGCGCACCAGGAGATGTAAAGAGGGAGAGTGGGGGTAGATGCATAGAGAAAGGATATTGGCATAGTTCATGAATGTTATTGTCCAGGGAGGATAACGACACTGCAGTAATGAGCCGAAAAACGCACTTTCGGGTCAAATCTTGCAATAAATCCGTGCAATAATGATTTAAATCATTCATTTTGTAGAGCATGAGTAGCCACATTTGTGAATGGGGCTTTATTTTAAGTACATCTGTCAACAGGAATTAATCTGCCATCTTGAAACGAAGTCTAACATCAACTGAAAATGAGATTGTGTAATAAAACACTCCATTTTAATCTGCACTGGCACACTAAGCAATTGTCCTAATCCGGCTTGCCCAGATGCATAAACTCTACGTATGTAGCTATCCTCAGCTAATTTTCCCGTATAATTCAATTCCATCAACATCATCACTATCAGTGATATTCTCCCATCTCATTAGTAGAGTCAGGATTTTTATTTATTTATTTATTTATTTATTTAGCCTGGTGGAGTTAAGGCCTTGTGGCCTTCTCTTCCACTCACCAGAACAAGCATATGTTACATATGAATACAAAAAAAAATACAATAATAGTCATATAAAACAGGACAAACATATGTTACACATGAATACAAAAAAATTACAATAGTAGTAATATTAGACAGGACAAACATGTTACATATGAATACAAAAAAAAGTTACAATAATAGTTATTGAACAATTCATTATCTGTCATATTGAATAATAATGAAATTAATGTCTAATAATAGAATGAAACTAAATACAATTAAAATTAAATTAATGATACAATGAATAAAAAAGGAATAACAGCTCGAATCTACTATGCATAAAAAGAAGAGAAAAAAAACACTACAATGAATTAATCTACGCTTTTATAAAAGGCATTAGGTAAATATATTAACAAATCCTAAGTCTATTTTTATTAAATAATGCAAAAACGCATTATTAATTCTTAAAAAGTAGTATTAGTGAGTTGTTTCTGTTAGTGATTTTATTTTCAATTTATTTCTGAAAGATGGTAAAGTTTGGCAGTCTCTGACATAGGGTGGAAGTGAATTCCATGTTCTAGCAAGAGAAACTGTAAAAGATTTCGAATAATAGGTAGTATGATGAGGAGGGATATAAAGGACACTGTGCTCAAGGGATCGGGTATCTAAGTTATGTGTATCAGAGAGTTTAGTGAAGCGGTGTGATAAATAATAAGGTAAAGATGTGTGTAATATGTTATAGAGTAGGCATAGGGAATGGATGGTTCTACGATCTTGAAGACGAAGCCATGACAATTGTTCCAGGGATGGTGTAACGTGATCAAATCTACGTATACCACAAATAAAACGTATGCAAGAATTGTGAACACGTTGAAGTCTTTGGGTAAGAACAGTATTTAGGTCAGTAAAAAGAGTATCACAATAATCAAAATGGGGCATTGCGAGTGTTTCTACTAGCATTTTTCTTAGAGAAAACGGTAAACAATTTCTTATACGATTTAATGAGTGTATTATTGAGAAGATAGTTTTGCAAATGTTATTTATTTGTTTATTCCAAATTAAATGTTTATCCATAAACACTCCTAGATTTTTTACTGTCTCACTATAAGGGATCTGAACCCCATTAAGTGACACATGTAACACTGCATTTGTGTTAAATGAGGATAATAGTCTCTGATGGCCCATAATGATTGCTTGTGTCTTTCTAGGATTTAATTCAAGTCCATATCTCTCTGTCCACGCCGTTAGCGAGTCAAGGTCCTCGTTAATTTTGGTTACCGCGTCATTTAAAGAATATTTGTCTGAGTGAAGGTAGATCTGCATGTCGTCCGCAAATAAATGATGTTTGCAATGTTTTAGGGAGTCAGATATGTCGTTTATATAGATTGAAAAAAGCAATGGGCCGAGCACCGAGCCCTGTGGAACTCCAGCTTTACGGTAGGTCCAAGAAGAGCGTAATGTAGAATTTCCTACAACATATTGCTGGCGCTCACGAAGGTAGGAGTTGAACCATTGCGTGACACTGTCAGAAAGTGAGAGGTTTTTTAGTTTAAGCAACAATAAGTCCAAGTCTACCGTGTCAAATGCTTTACTAAAGTCAAGTAGTGTAAGAATAGTAAGTTTTCGATTATCAGATGCTTCGCGTATGTCTTCACATATATTTAGTAGAGCAGTATTTGTATTGTGTCCTGTCCTAAAGCCTGATTGGTATTGATCTAAAAGGTCGTGTTCAGTTAGGTAGTCAGTCAGTTGTTTGTGGACTAATCGTTCCAAAGCTTTTGAAAGGGTAGGTAAAATACTAATGGGTCGAAAATCGTTAGGAGTTAAGGGAGTTTTTACTTTCGGGAGTGGGCGTACAATTGCTTGCTTCCATAATGTGGGATATATAGAGGTTTGTAGTGAGGAGTTGAAAACATGAGTTATGGTAGGTAGTATAACGTCGATTATTTTGTTAAGTAGAGTGATATTTATACGGTCAGTACCTTCTGCTTTTGTTTTTATTCGTTTGAGAGCTTTCTTTATGTCATTTTCTGTAAGATATGAAAAATGGAAATGTTCTCTGTCTGGCGGATTTGTCAATAGTAGTTCACTTGTTGTATGTGTTTTGTCTTTAGGAGTAAAGAATGTGCTTGTAAAATGGTTATTAAGTGTGTTCAGAGAAACAGGTAGATTTTCTAACCTTTATGTACTAAAAGTTAAGATTGCAACGTAGTATAATGAAAAGTTAGATTTATGACTGTCTTTTGTTTTGGTCACACACACAAACAGTTGAATAATATATACTATCTGTACTACATTTGTATATTACGATGCGAGGTTGCGAAGTAGTTTTTACAGAAGCGAGGAAATGTTTAAAAACCGAGCGATAGTGAGGTATTTAATTTCCGAGAATCTGTAAAACACTTCACAAACATTATTTTTACGGGAAGGTGTTTCCAAAATAATAAATAATAGTAAAATAATAACACCTTTGTTAGAAATATTTGCGTTCATTATAAACAACTGACTAACGTTAACAGTGTGGGCTATGTTTATTAGTTTAGGCTATAGCAGGTCTTGACACAAATCAGGCATAAAATGGCGGAAAGTGCGTATTTATTGTTTTATATTGTTTGAAATAAAGTTCATTTCATTTAAAATGCAGTAATTTGTTTCGTATAATGTATATTAACACTACCTTTTGGATATATTTTTGTATAAACATTGTACGTGGTATAGGCCTATATAAAGGGCAGCGGTTTTACTTTCCGCACGTGGTTTGTAATATGTAATATGTAATATTGCAGTATAGTTATTTAGGTTGGCATCCCGAAATGTAGGAAGTTGAACTTTCAATCATGGTCGCCATTGCTGTATATATGACAAAACGCACTATCGCGCAAAAAAAAAATTTAGATAAAAATACTTATTCTACTCATTATGTTTGAAGTTTCTACTACAAAATGATTACAATAAACGATGTATTATTTAGTACATAATGTTATATTGGAATATTTATAGAAACAAATAATTGTAAATTGCATTTTATGGAATGTTTCTTTCCCCCAGTTGATTTTGTTTTCAAAGTAATAGGCCACATATACCAGATTCTATGGAAAAAATATATCGATTATTTCTCTATGATAATCTATTCTCTGTGAAGAGCGATGTTAACACATATTACGTCGATTCGCATAATTTGTAATTTGTATGGAAATTTGCAATTAAACCATATTTGTAGTCTCCATCATATGTAATTATGTTTTTATTAGCAAATTGAATTACAATTGCAAAAATCATAGTTTGTAATTTCATTTATTATCCATTTCTGTTATCCACTTTCACTGGATATTAGGAACCATTTACTTTCTGATAACTATCACACGGATTTTTTTAGCTAATTTCGAAGGAATGAAGCTATTGAGGTTGTTCTCATGAAAATATTTTCGAAACTTTTTTTTTACAGTTCTTCGTATATCCTATCTAGTAGGCATGGAAAATAATAATAAACATTTTTTCTAACAACTTTATTATTAAGTACTTGTAAACTATTCTCCTCCCTTAAAGTTTCTAATTGATATACGTAACATAACGTAGAGAACAATTTCATATATTTTCCGTACTTTTTTTCAGAGAAGTTGGGACGACAAAAGTCCCTATAATACGTAAGAGCATGCATTTCCACAATTAAGTAATGTTTAATTTCTTTCTGCACCTCATTTCTATTTGTAATTATCATTTTAATTTAATAATTTTAATTATTTTAATTCTGACACGTGTTCAAAATTCCCCTCATTTACCATTAACTGCCCATTTCCATTAGGTCCTATATAACGAATTTGTATGTGTTACTAAAGAGTATCGGAGTATTAAAGTTCTTAGGAAAATGTTGGATCAAAGAGAGGTGTATGTACAGGCAAATGGATTCATCGAATGGAAGATCACAGAATACCCAAACTAATGTTAAGATATCAACCTGCAGGAAGAAGAAGACCAGGACGTCCACTCAAAAGACTTCTGGATGGTGTTTCTCATGAGGCCGAAACAGGTCAACAAATGGCCTAAATTCGTGAATGTACTATGATGATGATGATGATACTAAAGAGTATCGGAGTATTAAAGTTCTTAGGAAAATGTTGGATCAAAGAGAGGTGTATGTACAGGCAAATGGAGAAGACTACATAACTGTGAGCTAAATGATCTTTATGGGAAACCAGATGTAATAAGAACAGTTAAATCTCGTAGACTGCGATGATCAGGACATGTGGCAGGAATGAGGAATTAAAGAGGAGCATGGGCACTCCTTGTACGAAAACCAGAGGGTTAGTGCCAAGTAGATTGACCACAAATGAGGTGAGAGAATATTTTCCACGATTTGAGGTAAGTAGATTATACAGGGGAAAATATTAGATCGAGATAGGGATGTAAGGAGTCCGCGCGGCAATGAATGAGCCAGTTCGATAGTGCGAGAGAGTTAGTTACCATATTAATTATTTAGATTTTTACTTCCATCCTCAATTTCATAGTGTTATATATAATATTACGTATATAATTTATTAAATAAAGAAAAATTAAGATAATCTTGGGAAACTTATGTAAGTAAAATTGAACCTGATCTCCATGGACCACAGCTAAATGCATACAAAATTATTTAGGGCCTAAACAAAGTCGAAAAAGATAATTTAAAAATAAATCAAATATCTGAACTTAAATGACTAGAATATTACAAAGGACTTAGGACTATGTCAACCGATGATGAAACGTATGAAGAAAAAATGCCAAACTTAATAGTAGATTCTGCAGACTTAATCACAATTAAAGAACTAGAAACAACAATAAAATTATAAAATTCTAGAAAGATTCCAGGTTCAGACGGAATTCATAATGAACTATTTAAATATACGTCTAAAACCTTTTTACATAAATGTTTGAACTTACTAAATGTTTGCTGAATTTATGGTGACATCCCACAAGAATGGAGAACAGCGATTGTGATTCCTATAAACAAGAAAGGAGACGGGTCTAACTCAGATAATTGTAGAGGTAGGCATATTAGTCTGCTGAATCATCGGATACAAAATATATGCAGAAATCATAGCAAGAAATAGAGCGTGATTTCAGAAATTTACTATCAGAAGAACAAAATGGATTTAGAAAAGGAAAATCCTGCATGGACTGTATATTCTCTACATCACAAATTATTGAAAAACACAATGAATTGAATATACCTGCATACATGTCATTTATTGATTTTAAAAAGGCATTCGACTTGGTAGACAAAACAAAAAGGATAATTATGAAAAGAAAAGGAATAACATTACATCTAATATAAACAATTAAAATAACGTGCTTAAATAATACTATGTTGGCAATGGAATATCTAAAGATAACAGAAACATCACCCAAGGAGTCAGACAAGGTTGTCCCCTATCTCCGATCCTATTTAATTTATACCTAGATGATAGTCTTAGAATCTGGCTCCAGAAGCTACAACAAAATAAATATTTCAAAAAAATTCTATTCAGCACCTTACTATTTTCCGATGACCAACTAATTATTTCTAATTCAGAAGACAGTTTACAAATTACAGTTTATATATTATATAATATATCAAGAGAATATAATTTGGAAATTTGCACGGAAAAATAAACAAAAAAAAATTTGGCTTTGTTGAATCAGATCACATCAGAACAAAAATATACAATACAATAGTAGAACAAGTTCATGAATTCAATTATCTAGACTGCAATATTTCATATCAAGTTTCAAATGACTTTCAACACAAATTAACAAAATTTCTTCAATTAATTGTCACAACCAAACTAGTAGGCCTATATTCAGAAAAGCGAGAAAAGAAAGTACATTAAAACTATGCAGATCGTTAGCACTACCTGCATTTTTATACGGATCAGAAAACTGGGTCTTAACCACATCCCAGAGGAGGAGAATTGAAGCAGCAGAGATGAAATTACTTAGACCTCTTGCAGGATCCTCTCCCCTTGTCCATAAAACAAACGAATCTATTCGTCAATAACTAAATATCAGTAATATATATTATTGACGAATACCGGTCAAATTGACATTTACATTTACAACGCATGCAACCATCAAGAATTATATTACAGTCATATAGATACAGACCACAGGGTAAACGAAGAATTGGAAGACCAAGGAATCGATGGAGAGAACAGTTATAAATCCTGGAGACGGAACGGATCAAGAGGCCCAATCCCTTGAAGCTCGTGATAATTTATATTGAGGGATATACATATTAATATATATATATATATATATATATATATATATATTTTCATGAGAACAACCTCAATAAATTCATCATCATCATCCTGTATCATGACAGCTGCCGCCGCCTTCCGGAAACCAAACTCCATTCCTCTCTGTTCATCCATTGATCTTCCTCCAATCCTCTGATATTCATAGCCGCTTGCACACCTTCTATCCAAGTTTTCTTTGGTCTTCTTCTCTTCCTCCTTTCCATTGGGATCCATTACATACCAATTTTAGACAATCTTTGCTCAGGCATTCTTTTGACATGACTATACCACTGTAATATTTTCTTTTTTATATGTCTAATGATATCCGGCTCCTCTTGTACACCCATTATTTCCCTTATTTCGTATTCTTCAGTCCCTCTGAATTTGCTGAAGTGTAATAAAATTGAGATTGTGAACTTTGGTAATATTATTAGAATACTCCGGGTCCTCTAACTAGAATAAATTTAGGTAAATTACATGATATGGTAATGGCTCCAAATAAACATTCTTATACATTTACGTTTTTAATATAAATACAAACCGACATGTACCCATGAGAGATAAATTGCTGTATGAAATATAACAATTTATAGAATCAAGTGCGAACTCTATCGATTATGAGAACGTAAGATATCTAAATATTCCTGGAAATAATTTACATAAATTATATATATTATTAGTTCATAGGATTTTTTTTTCTACTTTAAACTTTTTTTGTCTTTCAATCTAATGTTAATTTAATCGTTTAACAATTCCTGTCCTGCACATAAACAAATAACAAGATAAATTATAGAATAAGGTGCGAACTCTGTCGATTATAAGAACGTAAGATATCGAAATATTCCTGGAAATAATTTACATAAGTTATATATATATATATATATATATATATATATATATATATATATATTATTAGTTCATAGGAATTTTTTTCTACTTTAAACTATTTTTGTCTTTCAAGCTAAAGTTAATTTCCATTCTATTCATACTTCTCCTGATCCCATCCATCCATTGTTCCTGTAGTTTTCCTCTTCTCCTTCTGCCTTCAGCATTTCATTTCAAAATCATTTTCTGAATTCTGTTTTGTCACATTCTTTTAACGTGTCTGAACCATCTCAAATTCCTCTCTTCAGTTACTTCAAGAAGTTTCCTATCCACTTTTATCATTTCTTTAATTGTTTGCTTTCTAATTTGATCGGCTAGTGATGTTCTTGCCGTTCTTCGTTCTTCAGTGACTTGAAGAATATTCTCTCCCATTTGATTCACTCTCTGATTCTTTGGTCTCTATTTTTATACATTCTTGATTTTCTTGCCGTTCTGCGCCAGTAATTCATTTCTGTCGCCAATTAATTTACTTGCATATGGTTGTCTAGTGTCCAAGTTTCAGCTCCATATAACATTACAGTTTGAATTAATATCCTCATCTCTGTACCATGTCGAGGGATGAGATGAGATGAATCCTATATATTTTTAGATGTCTGTGAACGACAAGAGTGCTGGCCGAACATGCCTGACACACCAATACAAGGGAGGATGAAAGAAATGAAACGAAACGAAATGAATGAAATGAGTATGGAGAAATGATGGAATGAAATTTATGGCAGGGGAAAAAGGGAGAAACCCCAAGGATGGAGTGACCGAGAATAGATCTCGAGACTCCAGCGGTGATAGGCAAGCATTTACTGCTTGCACCATGGAGTCCCCACTTTGGATTAATGAATTATTAAATTACTATTTTCGCGTCATTTACATTACTCTTGCTCAAAATAATTGAATTCAACGTACCAATTTTTTTGTGTCTTTGTTGATTCTCTTTTGAGTTCGGCTTACCTTCTTCAATCACCTTCTAAAAATGATGCCAAATATTTAAATATATTGACTTTGCGAATTTATTATCGTTCAATCTCCGGTTTTTTGTATTCTTGCTGTATTCTTGCGTCCTCAATGTCAAATACATTTAGTATTCTTAAAACATCCATTTTTCATATTATTTAACCAATTTGCTTCGTCTAACATAAAACACTTATTCACTGTTTCTGTTTTTTTATTCTTCTAAACAGTCTGTTCATTGAACTATCAATACCTATGCCCCTATACTTGTCCGGATATCTTTGAAAATTCCGAAGAATTAAGCTTTTGAAGTTTTTTTTTTCAAGATGAGATGTTTTAAAATGTTTTACAGATTACAGATTTTCGCCGATTTTACATTGAAAATGACCATGACCAGTATATATAATTCCTCTTTGCTGATTATCAGATTATTATAGGTTGAACAGGAAGCAGTTCATAAGCTAAGTTCATAAATACAGCAAGATTAATTTGTGTTGAGTTGTTTTTGACTCACCTCATTCTTCTTAACTCCCTCGCAGACACGAGTTTTGTCACATCATTAGTGACTCAATGTTACATCATGATCACAACTGACGTCCAACGGTTTCCTACAAGGAAACAATGTCACAAATGCAGTGACAAAGTCTTCTTGTGTCCAATACAAAGTTTGATTCTCTCCCTCAATTCATCTCCATCCTTCCAGTTGTTATCATGTAGTCCCTATTTTTCATTAAATTCATAATTTCATCTATTCATATATTCTTTGGTCTCCCTCTTGTGTTCCTCCGATTTTGATTCCACTCCAAACTCCTAACTGTAAATTTATCTTCTTCCATCCTCTGCGCGTGTCCAAATCATTATTATTGTTTATTTCACACAAATTGTATAATTGTTTCGTTAAAGTTCTTATTTGTCTCGGGTGATACTGTTTCTGATCCTGTCTAATTTAAAACATCGCGCAGATCGTCTTAAAGAATCCCTATATAACAACTATATGCAGCATTCTACAAATAATCATCTAGGAAGATACTTACTTTATTTTATATTATTTTAATTTTATTACATTCCATGCTTTGTTAGCATTAGCTAGTATTAAGTCACATCGTTATATTTTCTTTAGTCTGTATTTTAATAATATCTTAAAATTGTAATAAGTGTGTAACTTTTGTACAATTCTACTATTCGCTAGTTGAGTGGAAGAGAAGGCCTTATGGCCTTAACTCTGTCAGCTAAAATAAAGCATTATTATTATTATATTATTATTATTATTATTATTATTATTATTATTATTATTATTATTATTATTATTATTATTGTTATATAAATGTATGTAATTCCCTTGTGTTTCTACACCATTTATTCTTCATTCATTCTGTAGTTCTATCATATCATGCTTTCACTCACACTCACTCACTGGCACTATCGAACCCGTAGGTTCATGGCCGCGCGGACATACGCTCTCCATACAACCCTATCCTGAGCTAATACTTTCCAATCATTCCCTGTATAATCTACTTCCCTCAAATCATAGTTAATGTTATTCTCCCACCTCATTCTTGGTCTGCCAACTGGGCGTTTTCCCTCTGGCTTTCCTACAAGAAGCTTCCATGCAAGTCTTTCATTCCCCATACGTGCAACATGTCCTGCCCATCGCAGTCTACGAGACTTAACTGTTCTTATTATATCTGGCTTCCTATAAAGACCATGTAGTTCATTGTTATGTAGTCTTCTCCATTCACCTGTTTGTTCATCTCTCTTTGGTCCAAAAATTTTCCTAAGTACTTTATTCTCAAATACTTGTAATCTCCTTTCCTCCCTTAAAGTAAGAGTCCATGTTTCGCACCCATATAATATAACTGGTAGAATAATAGCTTTATATATTTTCAGTTTAACGTTTTTTGAAAGGAGTTGGGATATCAAGAGTCTCTGCAATGCATAATAGCACGCATTTCCAGAATTGAGCCTATGTTTAATTTCTTTGTGCATCTCATTCCTATTTGTGATTATTGTTCCTAGGTATTTGAATTCAGCCACTTCCTCAAAATTTCCCTCATTTGTCATTAGCTGTCCATTTCCATTATATAATGAATTTCTACATGTGACCATATATTTAGTTTTATTGATATTTACTTCCAGTCCTAATTTCTTAGTGTTACTCAGTAGTTCATATCATGCTTTGCTATATTTAATTCCGTAAATATTTCCCCCATTTTGTTCCGTATACTATGAACATTTCATGAACCAATAAGAATATTCATTTAACTTTTTTTTTTCTCTCGTTTATTTGATTCACCCGATTTACTTGTTTTGGGCTTTTTTTGCATTTTTTAATTTTATCCAATGAGCAGGGAGCTGGCTAATGCATCAACCCCCAACCTGGAGGACCAGGGACTTTCTTTTTCCAGTTTCCTTCCTTAGCCTTTGTCAAACCAATGACGAACTACAAGGTTGCAGTAGCTGTACCCTAGATAAGAGGTTCATACTAGATATTATCAACTGGACTGGTTGAACTCAGATTTTTAACGAGGTTTTTACTCCTCAATCTCGCCCTTTTTCAACCTGGCTTGGAACAGGCTTAGGCGGTTTTTACTTAATTTATGTTTGGAAAATGTTGGAACATAACCACTAGACCACCGCTATCGACTAATAAAATAGTGATAAGCCTATATTCCGCAAATCAGAAAAAAACAATAAATTTGATTTTCTGAGCAATTAGTTTAGTTAGAGAGTTCTAGCGTGTCGGGTCATTTTGTTCGGAGATTTCTTGCTGATATACTGTATGCATAAAAAGTTTATTTTAGGTATGTTTAGTAGGAGCTACTTATGTTCTCCATGGAAATGCTCTCCTGGGGAAGTTTCAAACTTTTATTTACCAACAACCGCACTTCTGTTCACGGAATCCCTTCTCAAGCATTCTTGTAAAGTTAAGTTGCCTCAAGTATCACTTGAAGTCCTTAAGTCATTTTAAATAATTGACGAATCAGTTACATATTCATTATGAGCACATTTAGATTTAAAAAGACATACAGCGTGTTCTGCTTATAAGTATAGTAAAATATTTATGTTCCCATTTCGCTGGTTTACAGAATGTTTATATTTCTTTTGTTAAATTAAAAAAAAAACTCAAGTTTAAAGTTCAAGTTAATAATTTTGAGTGATATTTTAAGCACTCGATAGATTAGAAACTTATTTCGTGCCCTTTTCTATCTTCGTTGGTTTTAGGGTTCTTTCCTTAAGTTTGGTTTTTTGTTTTTAAGATTCGTTTTATTTGGTAGCACATGTCCGATCGCATAAAGGGATATTGAAGTTAGCCTGTCCACTTCCTGTCCGTCCAAGCTTTATTCCGATCGCCAGTTTCTAGGAGTCCGTACTTAGGTGATCGTATGACGCGAATGAGAACAACTCTTTGTGAAATTACGTTGGGTTGAGAATTATATGTTGGGCATTTGGGGAAAAAAACACATAAGTCTCTCTGTTTCATAGCGTCTCCTGTGTCTTTGTGTGAGGTGTAAGTGAGTTCTAGTTCTGAAATTACTGTGTTGGGAGGAGTGTTTTGTACGAGTTCTGTTAGTAGCTGTCTCTGTTTTTGCTTTACGGTAGTATTTTATGTTTCTTTCTGCGGTGTTCTCTTTTAGTGGTTTGGTGTTTGCTGTTTCGTTTATAAGTAGGTCTATGTTAGTGCATCGGCTCAATTTCTTATGCCAGCTTATTTTAAAGTGCCGGACTGCAGTGAAAGTAATTCATGTACAACCGTTAGTTTTTACTTAGGTTTTATGTATTGTTGTAGGTCCTATTATTTGACACCAATTTACATAATATCTACCGATTAATTTTTCCATTACTTTGTTTAA
Source organism: Diploptera punctata (assembly GCA_030220185.1). Lineage (NCBI taxonomy): Eukaryota > Metazoa > Arthropoda > Insecta > Blattodea > Blaberidae > Diploptera > Diploptera punctata. The sequence goes on along the minus strand of JASPKZ010008381.1, from coordinate 1,488,123 downwards.
ATATTAAATAAATTAACTTAAATATATCTTACTTGATACACTACTAACTTAAGGGTTAATTAAAGTGTATTATGTGTATTGTAACGAACCAAACATGGCGGTTCATGGAGTCGATTTTTAGTTTTGGATTTTGTTAAACGCCCACTTCTAATTGTCGTGGTTCAGGTTGGCTTACGGGTAACATAACCTATAGTTCTGAGTAGTTCTTTCATTCGACGAATCATATGAAACTAAAAAATACATTTACATTTAAAAAAATGTTTCTTTTTCTTAATTTGAACTGTTGATCGGTTGCCATTGATAATTATATAGTTCATTCCATTAACTTAGTTTAACCTCTCACCTTAAAGACTTTCTTTACATCCCATGCGCCACTCGAGCCTTATAGTAGCACGACTGTTAGCAGAGGCATTTTAAACTGTGGATCATACAGTACATCTTTAACCACACAAGGGCATGGAGGGTCTCCCTGAATAATTGATCAGCTCTTCCGAGACAACACAACATTAAGACGAAACGCACCATCATCATCATCATCATCTGCATTCATGGATTAGGTCTGTTGACCCGTTCCGACTTAAGCCCATCTCTTTCTAGGTCTGCCCACATCTCGGGTGCCTTTAGGTTTGTATTTTGTTATTTGTTTTGGATATCTATCTTCATTCATTCTGTCTATGTGTTGCTTCCATTTTTGTCTATATTTATCTATTTTATCAGTTATTGCAAATATTTCAAGTTTCTGTGTCATTTCTGTGTTCTTGATTCTGTCTTCCTTAGTGCACCCTTTAACAGATCTCAAAAATTTCATTTCTGCCTCCGTTATCCTACTTAGATCTTGTTTTTTATGTATCCAGGCTTCTGATCCATAGAGCAGTACCGGTACTGCCAACATTTTATAAAATTTCAATTGGGTCTATCTTGTTGTTTTGTTATTTAGTGATCGTTTTATCGTACCACATATTCCCTGGAATTTTGCTATTTTATTATCTATACAATTATCATAATTAAATTAAATGTCACATCCTAGATAATTGAGAGTTTCACCTGTTCTATGATTTTGTTTCCTATTACTATTTTCGATCTGATTTGATTTTTCCTTGGAATGCCATTACCTTAGTTTGTTCTATGGATATTTTGAGATTATATTGTTCACATATATTATGTAGTTTAAAAATATTCCTTTGAAGTTCGTCTTCTGTATTTGCTATTATTACTTGGTCATCAACGTATAATAATGTTTTCAAGTAGTGTGTTTTATCTAATTTTATTCCTTTATTTGTATCTTCGTTCCATTTTTCTATTATATCATTGATGTATAGGCTAAATAAAACTGGAGAGATACTGCATCCTTGTTTAACTCCTTGATTAGTATGAATTTTATTTTTACTTACTTCATTTCTAGTTTTTATAACAAAATTTGTGTTCCAGTACAAACTCTTTATAGCTGCTATTAAGTGTTTCGGAATTCCTTTTTTCTTTTAAAATTGTCCAGAGTTTTCCTCTGTCTACTTTATCAAATGCCTTGACAAAATCAATAAAAGCTATGTGTGTTTCCTTGTTATATTCTCTTCTTTTGTTTATAAATTCTTTTATCGTAAATATATTATCCATACATGAACGCCCTGGTCTGAATCCACTTTGTTCTTCTGTTAACATTACCTCTGCTATATGGCGAATATGATATTGATTATGATTGAGGGGAAATATGTTTAAACAAGTACTGTACGACTTAAACTCTAGTTTGAAACAGAAGGAATACGGTAATTACGTCACGAACATAGTTCTACAGTTAACATAGTCTGTGTAACTATTCATTTCAGTGCCGAACAACAGGTGATTCAACACAGTTGTGAACATGTAAGTTTATTGTTAGGGTAAGCAGACTATACCTTGTACACAGACCAATAAGCATCACTAGCTTGTCGTCTGTCTTGACATTACCCGAGTCATTTTCTCGCATGTTACGTACAAACTATTCGTTTATTTGTAACTTCACATCTCGGTACTTTCCCCGCAGTCTGGTGATTATGATGACCAGATGATTTTGGGGATCGTTTGAGCCCTAAAGTTTCCTTGTCCCATCCGGGATTCAAACCAAGGCCCGCTGCGTACGAGGCTGCGACGCTTCCCCAGACCACAGATGTGTGTGATAATATAGTCTAAATAACTAACTCACTGACATTATCGAACACGTAGGTTCATGTCTGAGCGGACATAATCTCACCATACTTCCCATTCCTGAGCGAATGCTTTCCAATCATACCCATATCCCATTCCTGAGCGATTTTTTTCTCCATCACTCATCCCCTGTATAACATACTTCCTCAAATAATGGTAATATTATAATCCCACCCCATTCTTGGGCTACGTACTTTGCGCACTCCCTCTGGTTTTCCTACAAGGAGTCTTCATACTCCCCTTTCATTCCCCATTCGTGCCATATATGCTGTTCATAGCAGTCCGTCGCCCTGGCGTAGTCGGTAGAGTTCCTACCTTCCACTCCGGCGACCCGGGTTCGATTCCCGGCGGGGTAGGGTATTTTAAATTGAACCGAAAGTACTATTTTCGGTTTGCTACTATAGTGCTGTTATCCTCCCTGGACAGTAAAATTCGTGAACTATGCCAATATCCTTTCTCTATGCATCCACCCCACTCTCCTTTTTCCTCTCCTGTTGCGTTGTTTGTGCTGCGCATCTCCCCATCTGCCTCAGAATGCTCAAATACGCAATGCACATCAAGAACATTATCATTCGATCGGAACTTTCAGTTGAGACAACGTCGTCTGGAGCCGCGAGTGGCGTGGTTTAAGTTTTGGTCCTGAGGACCGGGGAAAGACTACCCTGGCTTGGACCGTGGTATGAATGTTGTGTGAGGTATGATATAGTTTTGTGATGTTAAAGATTATTATTTATTTTCTTTTTGTTGTAGAATGATCAAGTATTTACATTTGTTATATTTTTCATCCACTTCAGACGTCTTGTTTATATTAAACATCATTTTTATATTTATCCTGGTTAATGTTCAAGTTATTTATGTGCATGCTGCTGTCTGATATTCCTGTACTGAAACTTACTTATTCAGGAGATCATTCTAGCTTCCTTTATTTTCCGTCTAGCTTTCATGATTAATAACAATAATGATACATTCAGTTTAAATCAGAATCATAAACTATTCTACTGTTTTGAGATCTATTGTTGATTCATGTTTAAGTGTTTAGGAAAGAAAGATGAATCAATCTTTGCCTCCTATGGGCCCGGGCAAAGGTTTTTGATTAATAACCTCGGATGTTATGAACTCTACGCTAATATATGCAATGGAAACAAAAAGACGATCCGATAGATTGTAGCAGTCAGCGTGAAAATATATATATATATATATATGAACACCGCACAAAATCTCCATCTTGGGTCTGGGTGTGTGTGTCCTGTCTTGTGTTTGTATGCGTGAATACGATAAAAAGGTTAACAAAGGTAAAACAAAAAGGAAGAACAGTGTAAACGAAAGAAAACTACAAAGAAAAAAATAGCAGTCTATTAGAATTAATTTTCTGTCTACTGTAGAAAGCAACAATAAATGTAGCCCTACCCTTAAATAACACATAATTCCATTCAATTAACGTTGTTTGTACACACACACACACAAACACACACACATATATAGGCTATATATTTTTTCCGAGTAATTGTGATTGCCTCTTACTTTGAGTGTAATTCGATTTTGTAGCGAATTCTCTAGAGAATTTTGAAATTGGTGTTATTGGTTTTTACATGGTGGTATTTCAACATTTATTTTTATACCACTTACGTGCTTTTTATTAACTTTTCCTCCTGTGTATGTCGGAGGTATAGATATAAGGTTCCTTTGTCTCTAATCCTTAAGGTCGCGGATTCGAATCTGGTCGGGATCTGTACATTTATAGGATGGAAAAAAATCCAAAGGATAAGTTCCCCTGGAGGGATTTTAAGCCATGGAACCCAAGTCAAGATTTTCAAGATCGTAAAACAGCAGCAAGCCTGAATAAAAATGCCTCAAAAATTTAATTTCTGCCGCCGTTATCCTACTTAGATCTTGTTTTTTTATGTATCCAGGCGTCTGAACCATAGAGCAGTACCGGTACTGCCAACATTTTATAAAATTTCAATTGGGTCTCTCTTGTTGTTTTGTTATTTAGTGATCGTTTTATCGTACCACATATTCCCTGGAATTTTGCTATTTTATTAGTTATATCATTATCATAATTAAATTAAATGTTACATCCTAGATAATATATATATATATATATATATATATATATATATTGTACAAGAGGAGCCGGACATCATAGACATTATAGAAAAGAAAATATTACAGTAGTATGGCCATGTCAAAAGAATGCTAGATCAAAGATTGCCTACAATTGTTATGGTATGGATCCCAATGGAAAGGAGGAAGAAAGAAAGATCGAAGAAAACTTGGATAGAAGGGGTACAAGCAGCTATGAATATCAGAAGATTGGGGGAAGATCAATGATGGACAGAGAGGAATGGCGTTTGGTTTCCGGAATACGGCGGCAGTTGCCATGATACCGGATGATGATGATGATGATATTTATACACATACATATATTATTTATTTATTTATTTATTTGAGTGTAATTTTGTGTGTCTCTTGACATAGCAGCCATCTTGCCTTAAATGTAGTTGGATTTTGTTATGACTTGGCCCAGAGAATATTGAAATTTGTGTTATTGGTTTTTTGTATGGTGGTATTTCAACATTTATTTTCAGACCACTTACATGCTTTTTATTAACTTTTCCTCCTCTATATAGACTACTATTGCGTTTAATTTTTAAATGAAAATTTCCCTTTGTTAGATGAGACTCCACCACTCAACGCGTTCATTTTTCTCTAACATAATTACATTTATACATTTTCTAATTTTGCTTTTCACTGCACAGCTGCCTTACATGTTTTCAAAAATCTTGTATTATTGATCAACATACCTGTGCTGATTTAATTAATGAATGAAATTTGTCCTTTTTTCACAAGGGAATTTTCAACCATTGCTTGCCAAAACCTATCTTTAATTCTTTCCAAAGAAGCTTGTGATGTAAAGGCCGTCTCTAAAATATAACTTATATATCTGCCGCTTTTAATTGCAAGGTGCTAAACTCCAGCCCCAAGTTTCTCATTTGAACTATCGGGAAATAATATAACTCCAGAAGTAAATTGTATAGCCATCGCTACCTGTCGTACAAGCCGCGTCCGCTTCACTCCAGTCCGCTCTTAAGTCAAGCAGGAGCGTTTACTTGCTCCGTACAGTGGGTTACCATTGATGAATTCTGACTTCTATTTCTGTTAAAAACGGCAAATAATTTATTTCAGACACGGCCTTGGTACATCATAACTGGATCCTGTCTTCCGGCAATCTTTCAACACACTGCCTTCATTCATTCCTTTAGTTTACAATTTTTTATTCCAAAGAATTTATTTCTAGCTCTTCCCTTATAGTTTCATTTGAGATTTTATCTAAAAGATACATCCTTTTACTGCTCTTAAAAACTTAATTCCAACAGCCTGTATCTAGTTTTTATCAGCTTTGATCAATGTCCTTGTTTCAGAACCATAAAGAAAAGCAGGCACGGCCATTACTGTGTAGAACTTAATTCGTGTTTCTTTTCTAATTTTATTTTTTATGTTTCTGATTGTTGTACCGCATATCTGTTGGAACATGGATAGTTTATCTTTACAATCATTTTCATATGTGTAACTGGAATTTGTTCATAAGTGTTTAAAACCCGTGTCTTGCTATAATACAGAGTGGAAGAGATATAAGTGCACTAATTCAAGGTTTTAAATTACAAGAAAAGGAACACACCTTCTCTATTTCATTTTGTGATTAACCCTGTGGATGATTAAATGATTGAGACCAAACTTTCTAAAAATTGCAATAGTGCACGTAAGATTCTCATGATTTTTGTGACAGGATATGAACAGGTGTTCTGCGATCGATGATTGATTGATCATCTGTTACTCGCTGTTCGGCGTTGCAATATCTCCCTTTTTTATTCCAAAATATAAGAAGAATTCTCTTAATTTGCATGAAAACTATAAATGTTATTGCAAAACTGCAGTGCAACAAAACAATGCCTTTTTGTCTATAATTATCATAAGTAATCCCACGAGTGATTTCCAATTTATCTAGAGAATTTAGAAATCACGAGTGGAATTTGTTAGGACTATTTAACGAATAAAATTAAGCTGTTTACTCACAAATCATTATTTAAACATAGTTATTTTAAAATATTTATATATTTAATGTAAATATAACAAATGAGAAAGGTTTATTATGTTTCATTTGTTCATCACTGCAATCAGATCATGTTATTTATTGCCAAAGGATCGCAGTATTGTAATACTGCACCCTAGTGGAGGAAAAATGAAACACATCAAACTGTTTATAACCAACATTATAGGTTATTAATTAATTTCTGATGTCCTATGATGTAAAAATGTCAATAATATTTTTCTGGAACGTAAATATCCGGGAAATAATACGTTTAAGAAAATGCAAACAGTGGTTTCTTTTTTTTTTTTTTGTGGTACAATCAATTGCTACAAATGTTTTTTCTATTATATCTTGCAAGCAGTATCTGGTTACATTCGTGCACTATATAGCCTATATAATCTTGGAGCCACTTTCTTTTATGATTCTTATATCTTATATAAATTGTTATATTCAACGTATTTCTAAGAGAGTCAGTCACTGCAAAATAATGCTCTGACCTATTCAGAAATGTTAAAAAGGAGGAGCTTGTTATAATATGATAAAATTAACTTGATAAAATCGAGATGAAAAAACGACTGTGATTGGTTGTAAATCAAAATTAATTGAAATGTGATTGGTCATTGACTCCTATTTGGGGCATGATTTAAATAGTCTATGTAAATATTAGACCTCTACGGTAAATATGCGTAGAATTAGGCGGGAAAAATATTTGTATGATACTAAACTATTACTGTTTTTTTTTTTTTTTTTTTTTTGTATTCCACCCAAGGAATACGCACTTGAAAACTGCGCATTTATACTACTTTTACGGGCGATAAACGGGTGTATAATATCACTAGTTACAATTTTGGTTCTAGCAGTATATTTTGTTTGGAAGTTCATTGTTTTTTTTTTGTTTTATTTGTCGATTTTTTTTAAATGCCCCAGGTTTGTCTTTTAGACATTCCTGGTTTCTCTCCTGGCATGGCGTATTTGTAACCCACTTCTGAGGTTGGGACGCCTGGAAGGCGGGGTTACGTTGCCCCGATGATATGATGAATGATGATGATGATAGTGGTGCGCCAGGAGAGTCCCTAATCCTAACCTAAGATAAATATGAATGATGATGATTGCGATAGCCATATGATTTCGGGGACCGTTTGGGCCTTAAAGTTTTCCTGACATTTGTCTTACAGGTGAGGAAAAACCCCGATAAAAACCTCACCCAGAAAAACTGTCCCGACCGGGGATCGAACCCTGGCCCGCTGCGTGACAAGGTAGCATGCTACCCCGAGACCACAGCGGTGGAGACTATTTGTCGAAATTTTAAAATTATAATTCTCACATAACTTCTGTAACATATACACTGCTCTTTGCAGATCTATTGATTTGTTACTGTTATTATAATTTATTGCTTCATAATTTTGCTGGAATGACCATTGTTATAGAAAAAATGTAATAAAAATCCGATTATATAATTTGATCAATGCGACATAGCTCCATAATAACTCCCTCAACGCCTGAAAATATCCATAACATACAATGTATCAGTTTGTGTGTGGCTTTCTTTTATTCATCCACAAAGCACTGCAATAATTGTGTGGCTGTTGATTTTATCAACAGTTGACTGATTAGTGAGCTTTTGTCTGATTACGTTAATAATAATAGTTAATTAATGAAAATGGGAAGCTATTTTTTTATTGATAGCTTTGAATAACCGTGACATGTAGGTTGGGGTGTGCTGCCCTCTGTTTGTGTGCAAACCGATAATTAACACAATATTTAAGCATTAAATCTGTCGTTATGTGCATATTTTTAGAATAAGCTAAAGTTTATCGCCATGTTTATATGCAAACTGCTTTGACGATAACCTCAGGTCCGTCAATAATATCAAACATGGGTGATAAATATTGTGGAATTGATAACCTTTATGAATGACTTCGTGATTTAATTAAAATTAATATACAGGATGATTCTGTAATGGGTTGCAAATATAAACAGGACATTCAGGATACTCCACTAAATAATTTGAGGTAGAGAACCTAGGGTCCGAAAAGAAAGCCTGCTGTGGAGATATGTGGGATTGATACCTTTATGAATGACTTCATGATTTAATTAGAAATAATATACAGAATGATTCTGTAAGAGCGTGCAAAAATTGAACAGGACATGGTGCATGCTTCTCTGAACAATTTGAGGTAGGGAACCTAGGGTCCGAGAAGGATATGTGGAAATAAACTTGTCTATCACATTCATTATATAATGGAAATGGACAGCTAATGGACAAATGAGGGAAATTTTGAGGAAGTGGCTGAATTCAAATACCTAGGAACAATAATCACAAACAGGAATGAGATGCACAAAGAAATTAAACATAGGCTCAATTCTGGAAATGCATGATATTAAGCATTACTGAGACTCTTGACGTCCCAAGTCCTTTCCAAAAACGTTAAACTGAAAATATATAAAACTATTTGGACCGAAGAGGGATGGACAGACAGGTGAATGGAGAAGACTAAATAACAGTGAACTCCATGGTCTTTATAGGAAGCCAGATATATTGAGAACAGTTAAGTCTCGTAGACTGCGATGGGCAGGACATGTGGCACGAATGGGGAATGGAAACGTGCATGGAAACTTCTTGTAGGAAAAACCAGAAGGAAAACGCCCAGTTGGTAGACCAAGAATGAGGTGGGAGAATAACATTATGATTTGAGAGAAGTAGATTATAAAGGGTGTGATTGGAAAACATTGGCTCAGGATAGGGATGTATGGAGAGCTTATGTCCGCGCGGCCATGAACCTACGGGTTCGATAGTGCCAGTGAGCTAGTTAGTTATAACATTTTCTAAGCATTACTGTTTTTCAGCTGAATTACATCTAACATGCGTTCAAGTTTACTTGTACTATGCTGTTTATTTACATGTATTACATCCTTTAATTAAGCTTATTTCACTAAAGATGTCATGAATGGTATGCGGTCGACATACCGCCCCAATGAGACATCTAGTAGGCAAGTAACGTATTACAAGTATAATGTTCTTCTTCATCTTCGTTTCCAGGATTAGGTCAATATGACCTGTTCCGGTCTCAAGTCCATCGTTTCCTTGGCCGTCCCAAAGATCTTTTCCCATGTGGTTTGTAGGTGTTTATCTTTTTGGGTAATCTTATATTGTCCATTCTGTCTAAATGTTCTTTCCATTGGTATTTGTGCTCTTCTAGTTTATCAACTATTGAAAATATCTCCAGTTCATTTCTTATTGATTCATTGTGTAATCTATCCATGCGTGCACATCCTTTTATAGATCTTAAAAATTTTATTTCAGTGGCTTGAATGTGTGAGATATCTTTTTTTGTAAGTACCCAAGATTCAGATCCGTATAAAAGAACAGGAACAGCCATAATTTTATAAAACCTGAGCTGAGTTTATCTTCGAGTCTTTCTGAAGGTTCTTCGCATGGTGCCACACATCATTTGATATCGGTTTAATGTATTATGTATATCCCAGTCATAGCTAGGCCTATATGTTATATCTGAACCAAGAGAGTTAAAGACAAGTATAATGTTAAATATTAAAATATGTATCTGATATACTTCAATTAAATCAATTTCTGTTTAAAGAACTTCGTCAAGTGGTTAAAACAATGAAGTCCTTTTAAAATAGTTTCATCTTCTGCATTCTATTCGGTTATAATGCATAACCTCAACGGTGTATTACAATGCATTTTAGAAGTATTGAACACTTATTACTAAGAAGAAGGAAGACGGTAAATTTTGCTTAGAGGCCTCGTTATTCAGACTTAATTTTCTCTTACGAGCCTGAAAATCTTGAGACTCGGGACGGACGGCTTAAAGTCCTTCCGAAGCACTTGCTCCTTAGATTTTTCCATCCTAAAAAAACAAGTAACTGCCGAGTTTGAACCAGCGACCCTCGAGACCAGAGGCAAAAAATAGAACCACTATTCCACCGGGGCCGACTAAATGAGAGATTCTTAGTAAAATTTAAATCGGACTTTACCATCAAGGTAATACATTAGTTGCCTACTAGATGTCTCTTGAGGCGATGTGCTAACAATGTGTTAATAGGCTGACATCTGTAAGGAATATATTGACTTAGGCTTTCACGGCCGGAGTTACTACGATGATCTTGTAGAAGATTTCCGGGCTGTTGGCCGTGGTCTTGAGGCTTGTAGTTCCCCGACGTTTCGTCAGAGACTGCGTCTTGAGGATGCATTATTAAATTTACTTGGTTAAGTCCCGATAGGGAATACCTTTGCTCCAGATTTGTGGTAGGCCAGACTAAGTAGGGCAGAATCGGATAGGAAAATAACATAACATTTATGGCTGGTGAAGTATACACGAACGGAGAAGACTTTATAACAGGGAGCTACATTATCTTCCTGGGAAACCAGGTATAATAAGAATAGTCAGGACATGTGGTACGAATAGAGAATGAAAGAAAGGAATACAATATCCTTGAATGTAAACCATAGAGAAAGCGTCCTTTAAGTAGCCCAATTATTGATGTGAGAGAATAACCCTGATTTAGGGAAATAGATTATTCAGACTATTTAACTCGTGCCCCAAATGGGAGTCAGTGACCAATCACATTTCAATGAATTTTGTTTTACAAGCAATCACAGTCGTGTTTTGCCTTTATAATTATCGAATTTTGATTACCAAAATAAAGTAAGCCCTTCCTTTTTAATATTCTGAACAGGTCAGAGCATTATTTTGCAGCGACTCTCTAACAAATACGTTGAATATAGTAAATAATGAACAGATTCCTTCGACCTACATGTGTTTTTAAATACTGATTTTACTGAGTTGTTGTCGAAAAAATGAATTAATAACCTATAATGTTGGTTATGATATAGGTTAATGTGTTTTATTTTTTCTCCACTAGGGTGCATTCTTACAATATTGCGATTCTATTAGGCAATAAATAGCATGATCAAGTTGCAGTGATGAACAAATGAAACATAACCAAACATTTCTCATTTATGACAAGTGAATACATTTCTCATTTGTTTTTAAACATCGCCGTTTACATTAAATATGTAAATATTTTATAATAACTGTATTTGAATAATGATTTGTGAGTAAACAGCTTAATTTCGTTCGGTAAATAGTCCTAACAAATGCCACTCTTCTTTTCCAATTCCTCTAGATTAATTGGAAACCACTCGTGGCATTACTTATGAAGATTATTGGAAAATATTAGCTCAGTATAGGGATGTTTACAGAGCTATTGTTCATGCGGCCATGAACCTGGCGGTTCTTTAGTGTCAGTTATGATTGAAAATATTACCTCGATGTAGAGACGTATGGATATATTATGTCCGTAAGGAATGAACCTCCAGGTTCCTGCGCAAGGGACTTTTATCCCATTTCAGAACTTTCCTTTGAATGCTCCTGGTATTTTTATGTTGTATGAAGATAGATTTTTTTTTTCTCTGAGAGAAAACTGAGGAATGATGACTATGCATATTTCGAGAGAGAATCTCCTTTTCTTAAAGGAGTAGGGAAAGAAACCTATCTTTTTGATGATTTAAGTCTATGATGGCTTGAGTTCACCGAAGCGCAACCACCCCAGATAAATGGAGCATTCTCTTCCATTACCTACAGTATTTCACTTACACACACGGCCAATCTATTCCACAAAGAATGTGCTTCGGCTATAACCGGGAAGAGCACATATCTATACAGTTCTCCCCCAGACCTGGGAATATGGGAATAGGGAAGAGCTGAATCTCTCGTCCCTTAAATTTCAATTCCTGTCATTATTCACTAGTGTAATTCATATTTTCCTTAGAGATACCAAATTTCTCCAAGGTTTTGGAAACAAGGGAATATAGAATCACTAAGATATTTTTTTGTCTTAAATTTACGACGTTTTGTGAATATATATTGCATTCGATGTAGAGACTTTAAGGAATAATTATCTACAATATAACAATGATAATGATGATGGTAATAATAATAATAATACTTACTCACTGGCACTGTCGAACCCGTAGGTTCATGGCCGCGCGGACATAAGATCTCCATACATCCCTATCCTGAGCTAATCATTCCCTGTATAATCTACTTCTCTCAAATCATAGTCAATGTTATTGTTAATGTTAATCCCCACCTCATTCTTGGTCTATATAATAATAATAATAATAATAATAATAATAATAAAATAATATAATAATAATAATAATAATAACGAGTATTTGAGAATAAAGTTCTTAGGAAAATTTTTGGACCAAAGAGAGAAGAACAGACAGGTGAATATTGAAGACTGCATAACAATGAATTGCATGGTCTTTATAGAAAGCCAGATATAATGAGAACAGTTAGGTCTCGTAGACTGCGATGGGCAGGACATATGGCACGAATGGGGAATGAAAGACGTGCATGGAAGCTTCTTGTAGGAAAACCAGATGGAAAACGCCCAGTTGGTAGACCAAGGATGAGGTGGGAGAATAAAATTAATAACGATTTGAGGGAAGTAGATTATACAGGGGATTATTGGAAAACATTGGCTCAGGATAGGGATATATGGAGAGCTTATGTCTGCGCGGCAATGAACCTATGGGTTCTATAGTGCCAGTGAGTTAGTTAATAATAATAATAATAATAATAATAATAATAATAATAATAATAGTAATAATAATAATAATAATAATAATAATAGTAATAATAATAATAATAATAATAATAATAATGGCGCAAGCGGTTAGACGCTCGCCTCTCACCTCTGGCGTTCCGAGATCGAGTCTCGGTCATCCATGTGGGTTTCGTGGTGGACGAAACAGGGCTTGAGCACGTTTTTCTCGAGGTTTCTCCCGTTTTCCCCTGCCACAAATTTAATTTCACAATTTTCTGAATACTCATCTCATCCATTTCGTTTTATTTCTTTCATCTGTCCCCGTGATGGTGCGTCAGGCGTGGTCGGCCGGCACCCTTGTCATTCACAGACTTCTATATAGGGGATTCACCTCATCTCATCCCTCCACCCGAGCATGAGTTGGACACGAGTTGAGGATATTAAATTATTATTATTATTATTATTATTATTATTATTATTATTATTATTATTAATTAATTGAGTTGGTGTTTACTTGATGAAAATCGATATTTATTAATTAAATAAAAATACAAAGTAGTTTTATTTGATTTTCATATTTATTAATCTATCTATCTATCTATCTTCGGGTTTTTACAGCTGCTGCCGTCTTCCCGTGCCAAACCTCCAAAGCCTACGGTCTTGGGCATCTTCGATGCTTAGCCCTCTAGCTTACAATACTGTCTTCAAGTTTTCCTTCCATGTTAACCTTGGTCCCCCTCTTTTCGGCTTTGATTGATTTGGTCTTTTAGCATTTTGTTTTTTTTTTCTAATGTGTGGGGAGCTGGCCCACAGCATAAACCCCAACCTGGAGGACCAGGAAATTTTCTGTCTGGGTTTTCCTCCCATAGCCTTTGAAGATCACTCTTCACCGCAAGGCAGCGTTTCTCTATATTATAAATATGAAAATCAAATAAAACTACGTTTTATTTTTATTTAATAAATTATTATTAGTTTTATTATTATTATTATTATTATTATTATTATTATTATTATTATTATTGTCATAATCATCATCATCATTTAATTCTGTGTAGTCTGCACATGTTACTCGTTATACTGCTAGTACTGTATACTTTGTGCATTGTTTTAAGGAAAAGAGATAGGGCGTCGTACACTCACTTATTACTCGTAGAATAATGACTGGAGTTGTATACAATTTATTTATGCTTATTTACCTACCGATATCAACGAGTGACATGTTCGTACAACGCATTAATGAAACTTTTATTAGAGAACTGGGTATTACTTGGATGGATGAAGGTCGGTTTAATTTTGCCCAGAAGTCTATTTATTCAGACTTGCAGTTCTTTTACAAGCCTGAAAATCTTGAGACCCGCGCTTAAATTCGCTCCCGGTATGCTTGTCCCTTGGATTTCCCCATCCTAAATATCCATCGAGCACGTCCTGTTTTGAACCCGCGACGCTCGGAATCAGAGCCAGAATATAACCGCCAGACCACCGTGCCAGGGTTACAACTAAACCACGTGATCGCGTGGAAACACCGCCCAGGATGACTGGTAGAGGAACATTACGTCATTTAATTCTAGCGCATGCGCTGCACGATTGTATTTTGTTCGTCGCCAAGCTGTAGCTGCCAAATGTATAAAATACGTAGCGTCATTTTACTTTTTTCTCCATAAAAGTGTTGACTACATTGCTTGTGATGCAAGAAAGCGATTGACGTTTCTGCTCACATCTGGTGCGAAGATCACAGCGTTGCCAAATGATATCTCACTCGCTGTTGGTATGCAATGACACTATACCCAAACTATTTTCTTTTTCACTGTCAGTGGTATGTTAATTATAGAAATGCCACACGAAATATGTTTTGATACAGGTAGTTCGTCTAATTAAAACTGTTATTATACAATATGCATGTCCCTGTTACATACAGTGCACTGCAAACACGACACAAGTACTGTATCAACACAGGACGATTGATCCCCGAAAACATATGATAAACATCATCATCGACATCAAAGTTTAGGCCTTCAGGCCTGATGCGGCTTAAGACTAGTCGCGCCATCTCTTCATAGGTCGGCCATCACTTCTTTTTCCTATAGGATCGGCTTCTGTATTCTAGTTGGTGACATGAGTTGAACATGGTCTCTCCAATTAGTCCTAATTTTTCGATCATTGACGTAATTGGTTCTATATTCAGTTCATTCCTGATGTCTATGCTTCTCCTATGAATTAACAACGTACAACCTGCCGCAATCGAAGAAATTTCATTTATAAAGATTATATTTGGACGGCGTTATGCATCATCGGGCTATGCATCTTTTTGTAAGTTTCGAAAAAAAATACGTTTGAAGTTTAAGACAATCTTCGCTATTTATTGTAGTGACAAACTAACAATTCTGAATATTGTAAGTTAGTTTCCTTTTTTGACAGTTATGCATCAACATGCTAAGAGCTGTAAAATTTGGCGCTTAACTGCATTATACAAAATTTAGATTAGCATTTATGAAGATCTGGTTTCATGCTCATTTTTTGCAAAACACAGAATCTATGATAGGACTGATGGCGTTTACATTGAACCGAAAGTGCGTTTTTCGGCTCATTACTGCAGCGTCGTTATCCTCCCTAGACTGTGATATTCATGAACTATGCCAATATTCCTTTCTCCTTGCATCTCCACTCTCCCTCTTTACCTCTCCTGGTGCGCTGTTCATACGGCGCATCTCCCCTCTACCTCGGAACCTTCATATACGTGGTGCACAGGCAGAACGTTATCATTCAATCATTCATTCGTTCATTCATCGATCCATTCCGAGATGGGATTGGAACTCTAAAATGGACAAGGTCGTCTGAAGCCGAGAAGCGGCGCAGTTTTAGTTGGTCCTGTAGATCAGGGAAGAAGCCACCCTGGCTTGGACGCTAGCATGAGTGTAGTATGAGGTATGGTGTGGTCTTTGTCTTGTAAAAGTATTATCATTTATTTATTTATATTATGTTCTTGAATGATCAAATGTTTATCTTGATTGATTGATAATTATAGTGAAAACATTCTTATTTAAAGTCACTCTGTTGTTTTGAGAACTATTATTAGGTAATGTTAAAACTCCTAGGAAAGAAAGATGAATCAATTCTTGCCTTCTATGGGCCCGGGGCAAGTAGTTTTGTGATCAATAACCTTGGATGTAATCAGATCTACGCTAGTAGAAGCAACGGAAACGAAAGACGATCCTAAGCGACACAACATTTTGTTTAATATAAGGCTATATTTAAGGATTTGGCTCTAAAATTGTGCGTACACTTACTTCATGAGCCAGTACAACAGATGACATGAATTTTTAATTGCGCTTAGCCGGTTGATGCATAATTCCACGTGCACTTTCACCCACGCGCTGACACTGGCTTTCTTGCATCTCACACATTGTGAAGATTGAATTAGTGTGTAAAATAGGCAAATGTGGAATGTGGTGTAAATGATTTACCGCACAAGTGTTTTAATATCAGTTTAGTTTGGAAGCTGTACAAGTTTGTAACGGTCGTGCCAGCTGGAATTTATAGGTATAAATTATGTATGTCACCGGTACTTAGAATGTAAAAGAAACTTAGCAATTGTGAATAATTCAGATGTTGGGCAAACTTTTGCTCCTGCTTTAGTTTAACTAAGTTTCCGCCAGCCTCAAATAGCGCTATTACTGTAATGAAACTAACTTGAAACTCTTTTTCCAGAATGTTCTCTCTAAGAAAGTTGAGATTTAATTTCGCATTAAAAAAATGAGTAGACAATTTTATGAGAAATTTTATCACAAGCCCCAGGGATAACACTGATTAATTGAATGGGTTATATGAAAAACGAAAAATCTCCACTGTTACAAATTTAATAATAATAATAATAATAATATTAATAATAATAATAATATTAATAATAATAATAATAATAATAATAAATAATAATAATAATACGTTACCGAAGAACGTGTTGGAATGGGTACCGACTGAGAGGTTGAAGACAGCGTGACCATATGTTACTTAAATGCAGGGTGTAAAAACAACAATGATGGAAAGAAAAATAGAGGAAGGACAAGAGATTAATACGGAAGTCTGGAGAAGAAATATAAATCTTATATTTAACGCATAAAACATTGGAATACGAAGATTTTTGTACATTGTTAAACCGATTTAGGTACATTAATAATCCATCCATCCATAGTAATTTTGCCCGAGGGCAGGTCCTTCACTGCAATAATAGCATTTTCATGCTATGCTTGCAGGTTTACTAGGGAATTGTAGATGTGGTAGCTTCCCGTTGCTATCCACACCGGCGAAGGATGATGATGATGATGATAATAATAATAATAATGATAAGGATGATGATGGCCATATGATTTCGGGGACCGTTTGGGGCCTTAAAGTTTTCCTGACATTTGTGTTATAGGTGAGGAAAAACCCCGATAAAACCTCACCCAGAAAAACTGCCCCGACCGGGGATAGAACCCGGGCCCGCTGCGTGACGAGGCAGCACGCTACCTCGAGACCACAGCGGTGGACAGATTAATAATAATAATAATAATAATAATAATAATAATAATAATAATAATAATACTAATAATAATAATAATAATATTATTATTATTATTATTATAAAGTTGATAATGATGATGATAATATTGGTAATAATAGTGAAAAAATAACAATAAATTACTGATAACGATTGAAAATAATAACGATAATATTCGTAATAATAATAATAATAATAATAATAATAATAATAATAATAATCATAATCATCAACTTCACTTCAAGGTATAGACATTGAATTACATGTTACGTCTTCAAGTACTTTCTGGCCATCTGCTTGGTCTACCCACTGATCTGCTTCCACTAACTATATAGTTCAATATTTGTTTAGTTAATCGTATATTTGGCATTCTTTCTACATGTTCGTTCCCCCCTGTTATTCATAATATTTAAATATATTATTCGAATTAAATATTTCTAATTCCTTTCGTGTTTCTTCATTTTTTGTGTGATCCAGTTTTGTGCTTCCTTTAACTCCTCTCAAGAAATTAGTATTAATAATAACAATAATAATAATAATAATAATAATGATAATAATGATAATATTAATAATAATAATAATATTTATATTAATAACAGTATTGTGACTCATTGTTGCTTAAATTGTCGCCTGCAGCAAGATTCAGAAGTCAATAGAAGTTGAATTCGAGTCGCGTGTAATCAGCAGACTTACTAAAAGTACTTTCTGGAGAAAGCATTATCCAGATACTCGATTCTAGAAGTATCTGGCCATGACTATCGAAGTTTCCACTCCGAAAAAGCTTCCACGAGATTCCGGAATGTTCTTTCCCTCGCATTTATAAGTAACTGTGAGCGTTGGAGCATTTTTAGTTGTGTATGAATAGTGGACAAGTGAAATGAACTGAAGAGCGAAGACATGAAGATGTTATAAGTGAAACCGTCACCGTGTATAAATAACAGGACTATCAGATAAACTGTGAAGGAAAACACTTTACTTGCACAAATTATTTGTGAAGAATAACTGAATTTAGAGTGGGGTTTACCTGAATTCCAAAATTTATAAATTACAATAGCGGCCGCCATGTTTGTTTTCTTGCAACTAAACTATGGTGGTGTGGTCTAGTGGTTATGTTCCTTGTTTCTAGTCCCTAGGTTCACGGATTCAACCCTGGCCCTGGTCGATAGATATTTTAGAATGAAAATTCCGAGTCTTATATTTTTCAGATATGTAAAAGAACCTTAAGCCTGAAAAAGGCCTCTGAATAAAATTTATCTGCCTTCATCTTTCAAATAATAGTTGCCTACACGATGTCTCATTGGATTGGTATGCTGACCACATACCACTCATAACATCTGTAGGAAAATAAGCGTAACTAAACAAACGGCAGACTCAACAGGTCGTAAAACCGTTAAGTAAATATATGTTATTTAATTATTTATATATGTATAAATATGTTATAATTTTTTTGACATTGAGCAATGCAAGTTTAATATGACATGATTAGAAAAATATTGATTTATTTTTTCTTATATCATATTAAGCTTGCATTGCTCAAAGTAAAAAAAAAAATAATCATAACATCG
Source organism: Diploptera punctata (assembly GCA_030220185.1). Classification (NCBI taxonomy): domain Eukaryota; kingdom Metazoa; phylum Arthropoda; class Insecta; order Blattodea; family Blaberidae; genus Diploptera; species Diploptera punctata. Next base: position 1,469,180 of record JASPKZ010008381.1, on the reverse strand, counting down.
ATAAAGCGTCACTGCTATAAAGTAAAAATATTGTCTTTAATTTGTTTACTTGTGATAGGGGGCTACTAGATGGCAGTAGAGACAGAATTCTCGCTACGTATCGTAAAAATAAGAGTACCGGTATATATATATATATATATAAGAAAATGAACGTTTGTATTATTGTACTAGACTTGCTCGGTAGCGTACACAGGCGTATCATCCAGAGGTCCGGGTTCAAGTCCCGTCCGAACATTTATTTCTCTTATGTCATATATATATATATATATATGGTATGATAAGAGAAATAAATGCCTGGACGGGATTCGAACCCGGAAATCTGAGTATATATATATATATATCGATAAAGCGTCACTGCTATAAAGTAAAAATGTTCTCTTTAATTTGCTTATTGTTATAGTCAGCTACTAGATGGCAGTGAAGACCGAGTTCTCGCGACATCTAGTAATAATGGAGAATATAATACATATATATGTACGTATCGTCTTTTGGATCGTCTTTTGTTTCCGTTGCATATATTAGCGTAGAGTTCATAACATCCGAGGTTATTAATCAAAAGCCTTCGCCCAGGCCCATAAGAGGCAAAGATTGATTCATCTTTCTTTCCTAAACACTTAAACATAAATCAACAATAGATCTCAAAACACTAGAGTACTTTAAATTGAATGTATCATTATTGTTATTAACCATGAAAGCTAGACGGAAAAAAAAGGAAGCTAGTATGATGTCCTAAATAAGTAAGTTTCAGTACGGCAATATCAAACAGCAGCATGCACATAAATAACTTGAACATTAACCAGGATATATATATATATATATATATATATATATAAATGATGTTTAATATGAACAAGACGTCTGAAATGGATGAAAAATATAACAAATGTAAATACTTGATCATTCTACAACAAAAAGAAAATAAATAGTAATCCTTAACATCACAAAACTATATCATACCTCACACAACATTCATACCATGGTCCAAGCCAGGGTAGTCTTTCCTCGGTCCTCAGGACCAAAACCCCGACACTCGCGGCTCCAGACGTCGTTGTCTCAACTCAAAGTTCCGATCGAATGATAATGTTCTTGATGTGCATCGCGTATTTGAGCGTTCCGAGGCAGAAGGGGAGATGCGCAGCACCAACAGCGCAACAGGAGAGGCAAAAAAGGAGAGTAGGGGTAGATGCATAGAGAAAGGATATTGGCATAGTTCACGAATCTTTCTGTTCACGGAGGATAACGGCACTGCAGTAGCGAACCGAAAATAGCACTTTCGGTTCATATAAGAAAAATAAATGTTTGAATTGGATTCGCCTGGTGGTGTAATGGATATCACACTGAGGTACAGACTCAGAGATCTGGGTTCGAATCCCGTCCAGGCATTTATTTTTCTTATCATACCATATATATATATATATATATATGTGTGTGTGTGTGTGTGTGTATACACACACATGACACACACACACACATGGTTTCCCATTTATCTTAACCATCCGAAATAACTTTGTATGTACAAAGTGAAAAATTGTTTTATGCAAAAGTTGTCTTATCTTCCAGAGGGAAATAACACTGATAGTTAGTGAAATTTGTAGCTGTATTTATTAAAAGGATATGAAATACTTTGATTTCATTAATGGCACTACGTGTTTTTCTTCAGTGCGTTCAACTTATTAGAATAACACATTGTGATAAATTTTAACAGGACTTGGAGTGCTTATTTAACGCATGAAAGAAAAAAAAATGCATAGTGTCATTGAAGAAAACAAAGTTACTATTCGTTTCTTGTCAATAAATAACGCTACAAAGTTCAGTAACCGTTAGTATTATTCCCCCTCGTAGTTTGACAACTTTTGTATAAAACAATTATTCATTTCGAACTTATGTAAAAAGTTATTTCGATTTTTCAATATAAATGAGACACACTGTATCTGCCTGTAACTAGAAAATTCGCAGAATATATTCGACTTGTTTAGATAGCTCCTGTGTGACGGACGTTTATATTTATTGTTATTATTATTATTAGGAATATTCCACAATACAGTGTTTCTCCTTCAATCCAAAGTGATTTGTCGCCAGAGGTTCCTGTCTAAAGCATTGTCTTCCCTCAAATGTCTAGCTTCCACACACCTCTTCACTCCATCTATCCAACGTTCTCTGGGTCTGCTTCTTCCACTTCTTCCATTAGATTTCCAATTAAGGACCTTCTTTGGTATTCTCTCTCCATCCATTCTTATGAGGTGTCCATACCATTTCAAACGTTTTCCTTCTATTTTTTCTAATGTTTTTTTTTCAACTTGCTTAATTTCCCTTATTGTGCTGTTTCTGATTTATCATTTCTTTATTATTATTATTATTATTATTATTGTTATTATTATTATCTTTATTCGGCCTCGGTGGACTAGTGGTTATGCTCCTTGCCTCTGGTCCCGAGGGTCGCGGGTTCAAACCCCGCCGGGGTCGATGGATTTCTTTAGGATGGAAAAATCCAAGAAGCAAGTCCTCCGGGAGGGAGGGAGGGAGGGACTTTAAGCCGTGGGTCCCGAGTCTGAAGATTTTTAGGCTCGTAAAAGATCCTTAAGCCTGAATGAAAAGGCCTCTAAGCAAAATTTACCTAATTTTCCCGTCCTAGTACTACCTTGGTTTCCTAGATATCAGTATCAGGCGGAACGCTGACCACGGACCACTCAAATGACATTGTACGAAAACAAGTGTAACTAAATTAGTATGGTTCAAATTCTTCCCTGTAGGGGGAGAGTGCCTAAATCTCTGTTAAGGGAAAACATGGACTTACAAGAAGATTGATATTATTATTTAGGCTATTTATGTATTTATTTATATCTCTTCAGAACTGAAAAAGAGTGAAGTATTTGATATTTTTTATATCGGTGTTCCTTTTGACAAAGGCGATGATCATATCAAAAACATAGATACATTTCACTGAGGTTAACTGCATTTACTCCATGTAGAGTTTGATTTAGTTCATTTTAACTTAAATTAGGAGTTAATTTGGTTCACTTAAATTACTTAAATAATTTTGAACGAGTTTATTTGGTTTCCCCAATTTAGTTAATTAGTTTATGTTACTTTGTCACAGCGCAGAGGTCTGTTATCGTGTAATTTCATTTTACTCATTAAATGTACTCTTTACCAGTACTCTTTTCGACCGTTCCACAAGGTCTCTTTACGCTATCTCATTTGTTAAACACCCGTTTGTTTATACCCGTAAATCTCCACATGAGGCAATAGCGATCTCTTTCACGATATACTTCTTATTATAGCCTAGTTGTTACTATATTTCAAGTTTTATATTACAGTAAATTTGAGGAACATTAGTATCCAGTGATAACTTTGGAATGTACCGGAATATAATTAGCGCCGTTATTCGACAAGTTTTTCCCACAATTTTGATATAATTGGAGGGAGTTATGCATCAACCGGCTATGCGGCATTATGTAAGTTTCGAGAAAAATACGTTTAAAGTTTAAGTCAATCTTCTCTATTTATTGTAGCGCCACACTAACAATATCGATACAGCAAGTTATTTTCTTTGTTTACAGTTATATATCAACAATTTAAGAGCGGAATCATTTAGAGCTTAGCTGCATTATGCAAAATTTATATTAGTATTTATTGTTTCAAAGCTTCTGGATAACATAGAATCTCTGATAGAGCTGCTTGCATTTACTTTTTTTTTAATAATAAGGTTATATTTAAAGATTTGGAGCTAAAAGTGTGCGTGCACTTAATTCATGAGGCAGTGCAACAAATAACATCAAAATGTCAGTTTAAACAAAGGCGCTTAGCTGGTTAATGCATAACATCGTCCAATTGAATGCCGACCACAACCTTAAGATTTATCTCAGAGAAGGGTTGTGATGTACCAACACCGGCGCCGTGCCCCCCCCAATATATATCTCATACTTAACTGTAAGACACTATCAAAAAAAATATATGGCTATAGGCCTATTTATCCCACTGTTAACTGTAAGACACTAAAATCCAGCGCCAAATCTCTCATTTAAATTAGAGGGAAGTAATACAACTCTCGACTTTGTGGATTGGTTAAACATCACATCCTGCCGTCCGCGCAATCCTCACTCCACTCTATTCATGCAGTGATGTCCATCTGCTTCGCACAGTGGGTTACCATTGCTTTATTCTGACCTCGATTTCTGTGCTTTGCAACTAAAAGCTGAGATAAGGTTTTGCACACGGCTTTTGGTACATCACAACACTTATTTGAAAGAGATGTCAAGGCAGGTTTCTGTATGCATCGGTTGAAAGTTCCCTTGTTAGAGAACTCAGGAGAGACTCTCTAGTTTGCCTCCCTCATTGACTAAGTAGAGAATATTGGTTAGTGCGCCTGCGAAAAAAACTTCTGTCCTTGGTTTCATATCCCAGTTTAGGCAGATTTTTTCTTTTTATTTATATTAACTATTTCATCGGTACAGCAACTCTGAGTAAGTTAACTTTATTATTACGTAAGTTTCTACTTTAAGGGAGGTGAAAAACTTAGGAGTATTTGAGAATAAAGTTTTTAGGAAAATGTATCAATGATAGATGGACAGGCAAATGGAGAAAACTTAAGAACAATGAGTTATAGGATCTTTAAGGTAAACTAGATGTAATAAGAACAATCACTGGGCCGTCCTATGAAACGCTGGAGGGAAAATTTTCTATAGGATCGTAACAGGCCTTGGCCTAATACTTGGAAGGAAGAAGAAGAAGAAGAAGAAGACAATTAAGTCACATATATTGCAATGGGCAGGTCGTGGCAGGAATGGGGAATGAAGGAGTGACGTACAAAATCGCTGTGGGAAAACCAGAAGGAAAACGGACACTAGGTAGTCCAAGGATGAGGTAGGAAAATAATATTAACGATAGTTTGAAGGAATGAATAGCAATAAATAATAATGAAAAAGAAAATTTAATTTTGGAATATAAAGCAAGCGAAACAAACTAATTATTTGGGAATAATTATAGATAGCATTAAAGATATAGGCAAAGAGAATATAAAGATTACAATTGAATTGAGTAGAAAAATAATATGATTCTTAAAATATATATGGTGGGATAAGCATATTTGGAAGGACACCAAAAAATGTATTGGTAAAACATTGGTGGAATCTGTTTTAATATATGGATGTGAGGCGTGAACAATCAATAAATACTACAAGAATAGACTCATAGCTCTAGAAATGGATTATTTACGCAGAAATGCCAGAATGTCAAAATTATAACATGTTAGAAATGAATAAATTAGAAACATAATGGAAACAGAAGAAAACATAATTGAATGAATTGAAGATAAAATGGTTAGAACATATTTTAAGAATGGAAGATAAGAGATGGCCGAAACAACTACGAATATCAATGGCAAGCGACAAAAAAAGGAAGACTAAAGTTAACCTGAAATAAAAGCACGAGGGTTAAGTATTGAAATGCTCAAGATCCTAAGCTTTGGAAGATTGGCATGGGGAGATGGTAGCAGCAGTAAATATATATATATATATATATATATACAGTTTGAAGGAAGTAAATTACACTGAGTAACAAAAAACAAACTCTTTTTTTTGTCTCAGAAAGAAAAATATGTGATTCGGATAGTATTTTTTTCTCCTGATTTCAAATTTGATATCGGGTTTTCTCCATCACGCAAGGTTTCCGAGAGACAGGCATATATAAATTCAAACACTTTAATATTTTCTACATTCGTAACTACACAATATTCGAACATTCGGACTCACCTAGAAAGTTAGAAATGACGATTTTCAGCTATATGTCGCCTGTGGAGCATCCCTCTTGATGGTCCAACAATAATCGGCCAGCATATTATGATTCAATTTGCCTTGATATATATTTTCCGTAACTGAAATCTCGTGAGTTAGCTCATTTGGTTTTTTTTTACAATGGACAAATGGAGGAAAAACGTTTATTAAGAAAATTATTTAAATCCATTAATTAAAAAAAAACTGTGGGCGGTGAGGAAATGCCGACTACATATTTGAAAACACGATAAGAAACTGCATTAAGTACAACTACTGGTACTCATGAGACAAGAATCATGTTGACCAGTGTTATAGATGGGATGGTAATAAAACGATAGCTCAGGATAGGGATTAATGGAGAGATTATGTCCGCGTGGCCATTAATTTATTTTGTTAGTGCCAGTGAGTTATTTATACGTACGTTTACCCGAATAACGATTTTACCTGAGTTTACACTAATGCTTTAAAATTACCCTGTAGATATTTAATTACTTACTACTTGAGTGGAGCAAGTCAGAGCATGATGGGTACGGTGATGAGAAAAGGTAATTGTGAGGAATTAAATTTTGTGGAATGACGTCAGAAGAGGATGGAGTATTCCGCGAGTTATAGTGCGAATAAGACACCTGCTCTTTTACCGCAAATTCCACTGCACCCTGGGTATGAGATTAATCCAGAATTGCTCGGATAAAGTGCACACATTACATCCTTTAACGAAAACCAAATATTTTAATTTTCATTTCACTTCCCTCAATCTACAAATAATTGAATACTAGCACAAAAGTTCAGTATATATCGGAATTAAGAATACTCCATTAAGGGCACCCGGTACTTATATGGGTTTAAAAATTGATTTTTTTTTTTTGCTTATCTTCAAAAAACCCAGGAAGGTCTATTTTATCGATGTGTAATATAATATCGTCGAATGTGGACATTTAAACCAATAAAAATTGATTTTTAAAAATGGCGTCTCTGTGTACTGCTATTGTGCACATTTTTGTTTCTTTATATATATATATATATATATATATATATATATATATTGCATTTTCCCACAACTTCTATTTTTTCATATTTTGGTACATTGTTTCTGAAAATATGAAAGATAGGATAATAATTTTTGACTTGGATATGCTGTTTAAATAGCTCTATAATAATAAGGCAAATTTATCTTTGTGCTGTTGATAGTATTTGAAAATTTAAAAAAATGGTATGCAAAACTTTTAACAAAAATATGTTTCGTCTTTGATTTTAAAATAAATCACAATCCATATCTGAACATAAGCAAACATTATTATTGTGAAATGAACTATGGTCAATAACATATACATTTTGGAAACAATTGGATATGTAGTATTTGATAAAATTGTACTAAGACAATACTTTTAAGAAGTTGGATTTTTTATTTTCATTTTTTGTATTGTAAAGTCTTCATGAAAAAAATACGTCGAAAAAGTTAACCAGAGTGTCATTATCTTCAGGAAGACTTGTTTAATTAGTGACATAATTTTCATGAACATACCTTAACCCTTAAATGCATAATGTATCCTTTTGGATACACCAGTTGGTTTAATTAATTTAATATTTTTAATAAATCAGAAAAAAACGAACGAAAAGAAACCACTTAAATATGTGTCTAATTATACAAAATACCTAATAATAACAGTTATAAAAGATTCCGTTTTCAGTGCGGTCCGCCACATTCAAATAACCGACACAAGACATTTGTCTTTTGTCAAGGGTTAAGAATAAGTTGAAAAAATGATTTTTGTATGTTGTATACTTTTAATCCAAATTACAAGGAAATTAGTACCGGGTGCCCTTTAATACTTATATGGTTTATAACTATTTCAGTGCCACTATCGAACCCGTAAGTTCATGATCATGCGATCGCAATTTCTCAATATATTTAATGTTTCCCAATCATCCCCCGTATATTCTACTTCTCACAAATCATGGCTAATCTTATTTTCCCACCTCATTCTTGGTCTACCATGTAGGGTGCTTTTCCACAGGTTTCCTACAAGGTGAGATTCTTCCCTATCTTTAATACCCCGTTCATACCATATATTCTCTCCATAGCAGTCTACGAGACTTAACTCTTCTTAAGTTTTTATCTGGTTTCCCTTAAAAACATATTTCTCCGTTTACGAATCCATTTTAAATATCCCCAACGTATGTCCAACTCAGGGTAGTGTCGAGGGATGAGATGAGCCACTATATATATGTGTGTCTGTGAATGACAGGGTGCCGGCAGACCATGCCTGACGCACCATCACAGAGGCAGATGAACGAATGAAATGAAATGGATCAGATGTGTGTGGAGAAATGGTGGAATGAAATTGTGGCTAGCTAAAGCGGGTGAAACCCAAAGAAAAACCTGCCAAAGCTCCGTTTCGTCCACCACTAAACACACATGGAGTGACTGAGACTTGATCTCGGGACTCCAGCGCGCAGCGATGAGAGGCGAGCGTCTACACGCTTGCGCCACGGAGTCGACGAATACATTAATATAATTTAATATAATTAAATTTAAATGTTCTACTTACCTATAAGTTTGAACAGAAAGTAAGTTTTTATTCTCGTTAGAGCTTTTTGTACATATTTGTGTTATGTACGGAGATGTATGGCCATCAGTGTGGTCGTAAACTAAAATATACCGGTTCAAGTTTCCAGACATGTAATAAGAAACTTGTAAATACATAAAACTTTATTGTAGTAACTTGAACTTAAATTTTTTCAAGTTGTATACTAAACAAATGATGTTATAGAACTTAAAACAATGGACCTTCTTAGGGATACATAACGTGGTAAAAAGGTTTGAAGAGATACATTCAAGTTCATGTGATATCAGAATTGTTAGGAGGAACCAGTTTGGTGTGAAGTGTGCCTATTTAGCGCATATATCTTTTAAGTCTGTAAAATTATTATGTAAAAAGAGTAGGTCTACTATGAATTATCTACAACTTTAATAACACATAATAGGCATAGGCTGCACAATATACAGTTGACAAGGAAAGGACAAAAAATATCACCATGATGAACAAATCCGTTTTAGGCCATGTGGCCTGTGACGAAGAATATTAAAATAACAATAATAATAATATTAATAATAATAATAATAATAATAATAATAATAATAATAATAATAATAATAATAATAATAATAATGGTAGACCAAGAATGAGGTGGGAGAATAACATTAACTATGATTTGTGGGAAGTAGATTATACAGGGGATGATTGGAAAACATTGGCTCAGGATAGGGATATATGGAGAGCTTATGACCGCGCAGCTATGAACCTACGGGTTCGATAGTGCCAGTGAGTTAGTTAGTTAGTTAGTTAGTTAATAATAATAATAATAATAATAATAATAATAATAATAATAATAATAATAATAATAATGATAATAATGATAATAATGATAATAATAATAATAATAATAATAATAATAATATTATGATAGGCAAACTGTCTTTTCAGCCTAATAGTTGTTCTGTCCATATTTTCACTGGTCTTCCTACATTCATTTATCCTCTTGACTTGAAGTTAAACGCTGCTTTTGGCAATATTGTTACATTCTTTCTACGTGTCCAAATCATTTATTTCTATATTCTTTGATTTTTAATTTTCCAGTGGATATATATTTAATCTGTTCTCATATCTCCATTCTTTATACAACCGACTCTTATGCAGCCTTTTGTTCTTCCATGGAAGTGCATTTCTATGCTTTATATTCTTCTTTGTAATTTTTTGGTCAATGCCCAAATTTCGCTCCCATAAAGTAATACAGGATATGCCAATGTTTTATAAAACTTCAAACTAGTATCTCGTATTGTTTTGTTCTTTAATAATAATAATAGTAGTAATAATAATAATAATAATAATAATAATAATCCATCCATTGTAATTCTGCCCGAGGGCAAGTCTTTTACTGCAATCATATGCATGCATGCTGTGCTTTGCAGCTTTACTAGAGATTTACAGGTATTGTAGCTTACCATTACTTTCCACGCTGGTGAAGGATGATGATAATAATGATAAGGAGGATGATAATGATGATGATGGCCGGATGATTTTCGGGGGCTGTTGGATCCTAGGCTTCCTGACATCTGTCTTACAGGCGAAGAAAAACACCGAAAAAAACCTCCGCCGGGAGCCTGTCCCGACCGGGAATCTAACCCGGGCCCGCTACGTGACAAGGATGCACGCTACCTCCAGACCATAGTGGTGGACATAAAAATAATAATTCATTTAATGTGATAGGCAAACTGTCTTTTCCACCTCATAGTTGTTCTGTCCATCTTTTTACTGGTCTTCCTACTTTCCTTGGTCCTCTTGATTTGTAGTTAAATGCTTTTTGGTAATCTTGTTACGTCCATTCTTTCTATATGTCTAAAACATGTGTCTCTATATTCTTTGATTTTTTCATTCAGTGGATATATAGGCCCTATTTAATCTTTTCTCATATCTCCATTCTTTATACGACCGAATCTTATGCAGCCTTTTGTTCTTCGAAGGAAGTTCATTTCTATGTTTTGTATTCTTCTTTGTAATAATATGTGCAGATTTACAATGTTTACACATTTTTCTGTGCCTAAAGCATAATTTTCCTTCTCCACTCGTCTCTATCCATCCACTCCATGTCCTCCAGTCCTATTGTTCTTTTTCCACCTCTTATTTTTCGAGGTCTTCCTTTTTTTCTTCTGCCAGATGGACACCATTCCAATGTTTTTCCTGGACTATTTAACTCATGCCCCAAATGGGAGTCAATGACCAATCACGTTTCAATGATTCCTGTTTTACAACCAATCAGAGTCGTGTTTCACGAAATATTTATCAGTGTTAGGATTATCATATATTAAACAAAGCTCCTCCTTTTTAATATTCTGAACAGGTCTGACCGTTATTTTGCAGTGACTGAGCCTATAACAAATACGGCTACCAGATTGTATATAATAGTGCTTACATGTCAACATTTGTAGCAATTGATTATACCACCAAAAAAAGAAACCACTGTTTGCACTTTCTTAAATGTATTTTTTCCCAGGTAATAATCGAGAAAAATATAATTGTCATATTTACATCATACGACATCAAAAATGAATTAATATACAGATTGATGTGTTTCATTTTTTCTCCACTAGAGAGCATTCTTACAATATTGCGTTCCTTTGGCAATAAATAGTATGATCTGGTTGCAGTGATAAACAAAAGAAGCAGTAGAAGCGTACCTATCGTTTCTCATTTGTTTTCAAACATCGCCGTTTACATTAAATATATAAATATTTTAAAATAACTATAGTTAAATAATGATTTGTGAGTAAACAGCTTAATTTTATTCGTTAAATAGTCCTAACAAATGCCACTCTTGATTTCCAAATTCTCTAGATAAATTGGAAATCACTCGTGGCATTACTTATGATAATCTTTCTACTAGCATTCGTTGTACGTGTCCATAATAGTAATAATAATAATAATAAATAATAATAATAACAACAATGGGAATAATAACCTACAGTTGAGGAGTTGAATGGAATATGGGCACAATTAAAAAAGTATACATTTTGAGATATTAGCAATTGATAAATAATTAAATGCATACCACTGTTGTTTATTTTAATTGATACAATCAGCTGCTGAACCTGCTTTAATCGAGATATCGAAACGAAACTTTTCAGGCTGACCAACCAAAATTGCGAGTCCAAAAATGCATTGAACGGAAAAGGGGCAAAACATGAGTTATGCCCATATTCCATTCAAATCCTCAATTTCATTAAATAACTGGCTTGATAAGGAAAGTGTAAAATATAAAAGAATAATATAAGTATCCCTTGGACACAGTTTTATTTTATTTTGTCTAAGGGGTATGTTATAAATAGGAACAGAAAATGGTTTGCTTTTCACTCTATTTTGTTTATATTTAATGTTTTTACATAGACAAAATCTCAGCCTGCGCATATTTTTTTCCGATTTCAATAAATAAATTGTTGAATATTTGTATCTGAAGTGAATGCTTTAATGAAGGTGTGGCTATGTGCTTAGTTAAATGGTGTTGTCTTAATTGTTCGAAATACAAAGGAAGACGTTAACTGTATGTCGCGATATACTCCAGCAGGAATATTGTCATCATTAGCACTGCCGCGTGCTGCCATCTAGCTAATGAGAAACCATCGCGTCGTTACCTGAAACTTCTCGGATATGACACACATTTGTTTGTTTAAAAACCATGTTTTTTTTCAACAAATTACCCATTATCATATATAAAGTAATAATCACTGGGCATCAAAAACATAAACTTTTTTTTTTGTCTCAGACAGAAAAATATGCGATTCTGATAGTATTTTTCTCCTGAATTCAAATATGATACCGGTTTTTCTCCATCACGCAAGATTTCCGAGAGACATGTTTTTATAATTTCAAACACTTTTATATTTTCTACATTCGTAACTACACAATATTCGAACATTTGGACTCACCTAGAAAGTAAGAAATGACGATTTTCTGCTATATGTCGCCTGTGGAGCATCCCTCTTGATAGTCCAATAATAATCGGCTACCATATTAGGATTCCATTTGCCCTGATATCTCTTTTCCATAGCTAAAATCTCTTATTGAAAGTGTTACCGTTCTCATCGCTCAATGGACAAATGGACGAAGAAGCTTTATTAAAAATAATTATTTATATCAATTAATCGAAATTGAAATAAAAAACTGTGGGCGATGGAGAAATTACGAATACATATTTGAAAACACGATAAAAAACTGCATTAAGTACAAGTATTGGTACTCATGAGACAAAAATCATGTTGACCAGTGTAATACACGCATTTTCATTAATCTGAGCAACCGTCACTGCTTAACTACCACATTGAATCCGGTGATAAGTTGTATGGTATAATGAGTTGCGTGGGTTGAGATTATCTTGCATTGCGTCATGCAGCCCTGCACTGAGTTTTGAGGGACGCCGCCGAAGCCAGGTTCAGATATAATTTTTTGAATCCTTTACCATTCGATGGATAAATTTGAAAATGTACTCTAAAATGTAAAGTTTCAGCTCTTCATTTGATATCAGCTACGTCAATATAATGTGTATATGTAAATCTCTGATTCCGATTGAGGGTCTTTCCACTTTTCAGCGGTTGCCCTTTTACCAGCCGACTGCTGGCCCTTCACATCCACATGTGTCAATCACAGAGGTAATATGTAAATCTCTAAAAAATAAATTTAAATAAATATTTTAACAAAATTTAGTTCTTAGGAAAATTTCTGGAACAAAATTGAGATAAACAGACAGATGAATGGAGAAGACTACATAACAATGAACTACATGGTCTTTATAGGAAACCAGATATACGAGTTAAGTCTCGTAGACTGTGATGGGCAGGACATGTGGCACGGATGGGGAAAAATAAGTGCATGTAGGAAAACCAGAGGGAAAAAGCCCTTTTGGTAAAACAAGAATGAGGTGGGAGAATAGCATTAAACCGTAATTTGAGGGAAGTTGATTATATAGGGGATGTTTAGAAAACATTAGCCTAGTGTAGGGATGTGTGGAGAGCTTATTTCCGCGAAGCTATGAACCAACGGGTTCGATAGAAACAGTAAGTTATTTTAACAACATTTTGAGTTTAAAAAAAACGTGTAAACCTCTTAAACTTACGTGTTATTATAGAGTATGACGTATGCACAACAATGCGATGATATTCATATTAATTTTACAAAATTTTAAAATCTTCTAAAAAATATTAAAATTATTCATGAAATTCCCCACAACTTTTTCTTACAAATCCAACCATTTAAGATAATTTTCTATAATATACTAACAAGGGGGAAATGGACAGCTAATGACAAATGAGGGAAATTTTGAGGAAGTGGCTGAATTCAAATACCTAGGAACTATAATCACAAATAGGAATGAGATGCACAAAGAAATTAAACGTAGGCTCAATTCTGGAAATGCGTGCTATTTATTATGCATTGCAGAGACTCTTGATGTCCCAACTCCTTTCAAAAAACGTTAAACTGAAAATATATAAAACTGTTATTCTACCAGTTATATTATATGGGTGCGAAACATGGACTCTTACTTTAAGAGAGGAAAGGAGATTACAAGTATTTGAGAATAAAGTACTTAGGAAAATTTTTGGACCAAAGAGAGATGAACAGACAGGTGAATGGAGAAGACTACTTAACAATGAACTACATGGTCTTTATAGGAAGCCAGATATAGTAAGAACAGTTAAGTCTCGTAGACTGCGATGGGCAGGACATGTTGCACGTATGGGGAATGAAAGACTTGCATGGAAGCTTCTTGTAGAAAAGCCAGAGGGAAAACGCCCAGTTGGTAGACCAAGAATGAGGTAGGAGAATAACATTAACTATGAATTGAGGGAAGTAGATTATACAGGGAATGATTGGAAAGCATTAGCTCAGGATAGGGATGTATGGAGAGCTTATGTCCGTAGGCCATGAACCTATGGGTTCGATATGCCAGTGAGTAAGTAAGTAATACTAACAAGGGAGCAGCCAACTATTGGATGCCGAAGCCTATGTTGAAATGTCTCCTAGAGAAGCTTTGTGATCTACGAAGGCCGTGCGGGCCTTCTCCTGAATTCAAACATGATATCGCTTTTTCTCCATCACGCAAGGTTTCCGAGAGACAGGAATTTATAATTTTAAACACTTTAATATTTTCTACATTCGTAATTATACAATATTCGAACATTCAAACTCACCTAGAAAGTAAGAAATGATGATCTTCTGCTATATTTCGCCTGTGGAGCATCCCTCTTGATGGTCCAACAAAACTCAGCCAGCATATTAGGATTCCATTTGCCTTGATATCTCTCTTCCATAGCTGAAATCTCCTGAGTTAGTTCACTTGGTTTTATTTTACAATGGACAAATGGACGAAAAAACTTTTCTAAAATATTGTATTGGAAGCCCTTTACAGAGATTTAGGCGCTCTCCCCCTACAGGGAAGAATTTGAACCACACCAATTTAGTTACACTTGTTTTCGTATAGATGTCATTTTTGAGTGGTCCGTGGTCAGCGTTCCGCCTCATACTGACATCTAGGAAACCAAGGTAGTACTAGGACGGGAAAATTCGGTAAATTTTGCTTAGAGTCATTTTCATTGAGGCTGAAGGATTTTTTACGAGCCTGAAAATCTTCAGACTCGGGACCCACGGCTTAATGTCCCTCCCGGGGGACTTGCTCCTTGGATTTTCCGTCCTAAAAAATCCATCGACCCCAGCCAGGTTTGAACCCGCGATCCTCGGGACCGGAGGCAAGGAGCATAACCACTAGTCCACCGCGGCCGACTTCTAAAATATAATTATTTAAATCCATTAATTGAAATTGAAATAAAAACTGTGGGTGATGGAGAAATTCCGAATACATATTTGAAAAGCCGATAAAAAAACTACATTAAGTATAACTATTGGTACTCATGAGACAAAAATCGTGTTGACCAGTGTAATCTGCCGTACGCGCTGCGTCCCACCTCACTTCACACCCCTCAATTCAAGTGAGGACGTCAATTTCCTTCGCATAGTGGATCGCCATTGCTGGATTCAAACTTCGATATCTGTGCCTTGCAGTTAAAAGCGGCAGAACATTTCTTTGACATGGTCTTGGTACATCTCAACGCTTCTGCGGGTGAAATGTCAACGTAGATTTCGGGTTGCAGTGTTTGGCATTTCCTTTGTATGTTAAATGTTTGTGCAAAATTCCAACTAAATCATTCAAATGGATTTTGATAAATTGATTTTTCTTTATATTTATAAAATTAGGTTTGAGAAAAAATATTTATTTTTAAAGAATTTACATACATTTTATAGTGTCACTGTTATAAAATAAAAGGCCAAAACGTTAAGCTTTAGCATGCAAAATAAAAAAAAATTCCATTAAATGGTGTAGTATTTATAAAACAAATTGCCCCTATTTCTGGCTGAAATTAGTGTGACTATTGCATAATGTCCCTTAAGAGATGGGGTGGAGAGGAGTGACAGTACAGCATAGCCCTGAACTAATTAATGAAAATCTGTGGACAATAGATCTATAAACTCTTCTATTGTTAACAAAACAGAAGTGTTGTTACGGGAATATGTTAATCAGAACTGGTAAATAATCTTCTTTAATCCTTTTCGCTTGGCTCAGTATGAACGTGGTGAAAACATAATGTCTGAAAGTAGGAAAAGGAAAATAAAAATTCAACTGCATTTTCTGAATATCCGGGTTATGTTCGGGTTATGATTTGTAGGTTAGGTTTAGTTGGCCTAGGCTATTATCCTTACAAGAAAGGATAAAACAATGATTGTTGTTCGAATATCTTTTTTTTCCGAACATTTGTCGAACGGGGTATAGTTTTTTTCGAGGAAAGTAAATTTAAGGAATCCGGATTATGATTCAGGGAAATTGAGGGAAATTGTCTATTCGGAAGGATGGATTTGAGGTTTCCCCAGAAATGGAAATACATACATGAGTTACTGGAGAAGTTCAGATTAAAAAAATAATAGAAACGTTGAATTGTCGTGGTGGATGGGCTCAGTACCTAATGACCCAGACGACTAGATAGGGAAGTCTGGTTTTTAACTAGCTTGCTATCTAGTAAGAGCAGAAGGGAGGCGAACTAGCTCCAACGCGGGAACCTCAACGGCTTAAGAAACGGAAGAAGAATATTGTTCTCAACGATAAAGAAGGAGGAAGAGGAAACCTGCAAGACAAGAGGTAGATGGGATTCTAAAGCTTTGGTTAGCAACCCGTCTAGGAGAAAGAAACTCCGAAATAAATCCCCGATCCACTAGGGAATGTGGTTGTGCGTCTGGGCTGGTAACCCGACCATGGAAATTTTTCCAAACTCATCTCTCTCACAGTGTTCAGCCGGACGGATTTAATGGAATTATCAAAAGCATATAAATACAAGCCAAGAGGTTAAAGGAATATAGGAAAATATGGACAGAACAACTGTGAGACGGAACAGGCATTTTGCCTAGCCCGTGAAGTGAAACAGAAGAAGTAGAAGAAACGTTGAAATAAGGAAAATTATGAAAGTTGAAAGAAATGTATCATAGACAATTGTAGAGAGACAATTTTAGATGGTACGGACATCCCAAGAGGATGAAATCTGATAGAATCCCTAAAAAGATCTTGGTGTGAAAAATAGATGGGAAAATAAGAAAGGGACGACCTAAAGAAAGTTGGTATGACGGGTAAGAAGAATTATGAGAGAACTGGGACTTACAGATGAGGATGTTCAAGACCGCTACAACTGGAGAAGGCAATTTTTTTAGGGTAACGGAAAACTACTGTATTGTGGGTAAATTTCGAAACAAAAAAAAATACAGTAAAACTTGTCTTAGTCGGAACCTTTATAAGAAGAAACCCTGTAGAGACGGAAAAAATCTCCAGAACGGTACGATTTTATATGTAAAATCGTGTTGTATAAGCCGGAAACCTTCATAACACGGAAACGGAATAGTTTTTAAAGTACCAATAGTTACTATTTACCTCAGTAAGACGGAAAATTATTCTTAAGCACGTTCTAATTTCAATATTAATGACCACACTTGAACATTCTGCATATGACGCTACTGCATTATATCATTTTACATTCCTGTGTGCCATTGTATTGCGGTGAAAGCCTTGATTATATGTGACAACGGAGAATCCCTCACTTTTCCTTGCCTGCTTACGTAACCTGCGAGGGTGTTGGGAAACTCTTCATTCCTCCTGTAGTTGAGCTCCTTCTCGTTGTTGTGTAATGAAGTTGTTTTGTATTACCGTGCAAACTGTGCTGTGTTACATACACTATTTTGTCTGTATTTCAATTCAATACGTTGTGTCTTTAAAGCGTGCATGCAAACTCCTTACACTGCGTGAGAAAATTCAAGCTTGTAATTTGGGAACTCTTTATAAGAAGGAAAACTGCCAAGACGGAAATATATTTAAGGAACCGTCATATTCCTTCATAGACAGGTTTTACTGTAGTAATAAAATAAGTGAGAATTTTATGAAATTTGAAACAACATTTAGAAGTACATGTTCATAGAACAATAGGCAGTGTTTTGTTTCCCTCCATTGACTAGTAAGACGTAAGTAGATGGGGTTTAGTTTCTTCACAGATGGCATTGTAGTGGAAGAGAAAACGTCAGTGTTCAGTGAAGTATGAACATGACAGCACAGTTCAGTAAACAATTCTCCTGCATGACATATTTATTCCGCAGCCAAACTAGCATTAAAGTCTCGGCCAACTTTCTATTCAAAACTATTTCACATTCCAATTTCTTACTTTGTTTTACACAACTACTTTTCTTTTACTTTCATGTGTTTTTTGTTTAATTTGTCAAGATAATAGTTAAGCACACACTACTGAATAACACTAAGAAATAGGGAATGGAAGTAAATATCAATAAAACTAAATATATAAAAATATGGGTTCCAAAACTTCTATGTGGATCGTAACACAGAGTCTTAACTAAAAACCAGAAATGAACAATAGAAACTTCAGAAACGAGGTTCTTACTATACTATAGCAGATTGGAAACGAAATGAATATATACGAACATAACTAAATATATTCAAGCTATTTGATGGGATTGCACAATACAGAGACAAATGGATGGCGCCACAATAATAAGAATGGACAACAAAATCCTGGAAGCGATTCTTCGAAATACTTTACAACATTTGAAGCGATTTTTTTTTTCTAAGTTCCAATCATACACCATGCGCATGCACCAACAAACGCGAAGCGGTTTTTACTATGAACACGCGGGATGCAGCCAACATATACACGATATTTAACAAACCTAAAAACTAACTTAACGCAATTTAAGTACGCTAACCTGTGAAGGAGCAACCTGAAAAGCTAACCTAACGAAATTTAAGCACTCTAACTTGTGAAAGAATGCAACGCCCAAAAATAAATAGTAAGTTCTGAAATTCTGAAGTATATATGTACAGTTAATTAGTATATTAGTATATTATTAGTATAGTTTGTTGCTCAGGAACACGTCCTTGTTGTTGCATAGAATATTCGTTAAAATCAATGTGGCTGCCACGCCTTCCTACTATGTATATAAGTTTCCGGTAGTTAAATATCATAACAAAATATTGAAATCATCGTTAGGGGGGGAAAAAACAAGTAAAATCATTGTAAATGGTGGGAAATAATTTGAAAAATGAAATTCTAAGAATATAATTCGACAGAAGTTTATGAAGGAATTAAAAGTCGCGTCACATGTTGTAAAGTTCATCCGATTCTTCATTACAGACCACTAGCTAACTAACTCACTGGCACAATCGAACTCGTAGGTTCATGGCCGCGCGGACATAAGTTCTCCAATGTTTTCAATCATCCCATGTATAATCTACTTCCCTCAAATCATAGTTAATGTTATTCTCCCACCTCATTCTTGGTCTACCAACTGGGCGTTTTCCCTCTGGTTTTCCTACAAGAAGCTTCCATGCACATCTTTCATTCCCCATTCGTGCCATGTGTCCTGCCCATCGCAATCTACGAGACGTAACTGTGCTCATTATATCTGGCTTCCTATAAAAATCGTGTAATTCACTGTTATGCAATCTTCTCCATTCACCTGTCTGTTCATCTTGCTTTTGTCCAAAAATTGTCGTAAGAACTTTATTCTCAAATACTCGTAATCTCCTTTCCTCCCTTAAAGTAAGAGTCCAAGTTTCGCATCATATAATTAAGAGGGTATTAATGGGTTTATGGGTTAATAAAGGATGTTGGGCGCCAGGAGTATCGAAAGGATTTCTCCATGTGTGAGAAATTTAGGTTGCTCAGGTTGGAAATCGGTAGAGTTGAAGTTCTTTCTCTAGGGATAAGCAAGGAGCTGGCCGGCGCAAGACTACGCGAGATGAATTTTAATAAATTGGCTTTATTAATTTAAGGACACTGGATACACATATAAGATTGTAGACATATTAAAGTCGGACAAGGTATTGGCCGCAGGAACGCATTCAGAATGCAAGATGGAATCTCTGAGGATCTAGCCGGATGAATAATTTCTAAGTGAAGTTATGTTTGTTTGTATTTTGCTAATTGATGGTCATGTCGGTGAGTCTGTTCCGACTCCCGACTCGGTGAGTTCCACCGGACGCAGGACGCCGAACTCAAAACGCTGAACTAACATAACATAATTATTGTTAGGTACAAGGTAAACTTCGTTACCCTCTCTCTGTCATCGTGTCGTCATGAGGTCATTACCTTGTCGCGATACAACACTTTCTTATATTGGTTGACAACGATTCCTTAGTACCAAAGAAGGAATCGCCGTCTTTCCATTGGACAAGGATCCACCATGTTCCCTGTATGAACAGTCCCATAGTGAATACAGTTCTAACAAGAGTTCATACCCTGGGGAATCCCGGTCTAAATTTATTATATAACTCCTTTGGGCCAGTGGCCTTTTCCCGCTTGTTTGCTAGGCTTCGCGTCCTCGCGGTTTGTCGAGTTCGCTATAATGGGTTGTTTACTCCACGCTGTAGTTTCCAAGTCATACACCAATGCTTTGTTAATGACCTGTCAGCGAAGCTCGGTTTAAGATCTTGGATTACTGGTCCACAAAAAAATGTCCATTAATCCGCTAGTACAATAGACTTCCTAAAATGTTAACTTCTTTGTAGCCGCGTCAAGAACTTGTCGCTTAACAAAAGCGGTACCATGTACTGGTTAAATGGTTTCTGTAATTACTAACTGATCGTTTATTCCTAATTCTATCAACTTCGTTTGATTCAATTTATTTTAATTCAATTATATGAAAATCAAACTCCACGTGTTCTCACGATTTGATTCCATATAAGTTTCATATATCTGCGACGATTATTTCGTCCTATAGACATTTACATGATATATAATGTAATACTAGTCGCCCTAATTAATTAATTTATTATTTCTTAATCTAGGAGTTTGAGTGAAAGATTTTGCTTCAAATATAACTGGTAGAATAATAGTTTTATATATTGTCAGTTTAACGTTTTTTTTTAAAGAAGTTGGGAAGTCAAAAGTCTCTGTAATGCATAATAACACGTATTTCCTTGTGCATCTCATTCCTGTTTGTGATTATTGTTCCAAGGTATTTCAATTCAGCCACTTCCTCAAAATTTCCTTCATTTGTCATTAGCTGTCATTACAAACCACTAGGACGAAGAAATGTACGAAGGCCCAGTAAAAGAGGGACAGATAAATTCTAATATGAGATTGGAATAGACCTTCAGGTCTAACTCATGATGATGATGATGAAATTAGCCTGATTAATAAATTCCCGCTAGGGAGCACACGTGTCCCCACGCAGGTCGCAGTACATAGATACTGTGTATATGCAGAGATTGTATAAAAATTCACTTTTATTTGTAATATTGTTCTCTTTAGAATGTAAATAGATATTCCATTATGTTTGTTGAAAAGTAATTCCACTGTTTTATGTCAAGTTAATCCTCTATCAGTGAATTGTAATTTGCAAACGAAAGTGGGTTTATTTTGTTGATAGTTATCATAATGTTGCTACCTGCCCCCTCGCCCCCTCCAGCACTTGTGTTCAAATACTTGTGCCATTGTAGAGATTATTCGAATTGACTGTCTCTAGAGGGATGACATTTTACGAAATCACCACTGTTCATTCATTTGTCTAGTTTGTATTATGTCAAAACATAAAGTCCTCTGGGATTCGCCATCCGCTTGTAATTTGAATGATTACATTGGGAGTGTACTAGAGTAGATCTCTTGTTTCAGGATATGTTTTCTGTACTTAAGAGTTCTTAAAATGCATTTACATACATATATACACACTATCGTTCTGTCCCAAAGCAGGTATTTCACTGCAAACTCAACATTTCCCACTATTTAATTAACTCAGACTTTCTTTTTTGCATCCGCATACAAACAATTAAATTTAATATTTTCTATCATTTAATATATTTTTCTGCCTCTAACCTTCTTTCCGTTGACTTTTAATATTCTACTTTATGTGTTTCGTCTTAATGTTGTGTTGTCTCTGATATTGAGCTGATCTCACATTCGGGGCGCCCTCATGCCCGTGTGTGGTCAAAAATGTATGTATGTGATCTATAGTTAAAATCCCTCTCCCAACAGGTAGTTGCACTGTAAGGTTCGGATGGCGTGTGGCACATAGATATATCTAAAAGGAGAAAGGTTGAACTGCGTTTATGTAATGGAGTAAGTTTGTTAAGTAATCAATTGAATTGGCGTTTACTTGATGAAAACCCATAAGCTATTAAATTAAATAAGTTTGTTAATAAATAGAATTTCAGTTTGTTTTTTAACAATATGTAATTTGTAGGCTACAAATTTTAATTGGACTAGAAAACTAGTTTAAACACTCTTGTTGTGTCCGTCGCCGTGGCGTAGTCGGTAGAGTCCCTACCTTCCACTCCGGCGACCCGGGTTCGATTCCTGGCGGGGTAGGGGATTTTAAATCTCCACCCTGGGTCTGGGTATGTGTGTTTTGTCCTTGTGTCTATGTGAGGATAAAAAGAAAGTTAACAAAACAGGTAAAACAAAAAGGAAAAAATGTAAAACAAAAAGGAAAAAAACGGTATAAACGAAAAAAAAAAAGTACACTGGTGAATGAAAGTTTGATTTAAGTTTTCATGTTTATCAAAATTCTACAAGTATACAAACCTCATGGGCTAGTGATTAGAGCTTCTGACTACAGTTCGTGTGGTTCCGGGTTCGATTTCCGAGAAGACCATAGGATTGTTTCTTAAAGGGTCACTCATCATCTGGATTTAGGTTACGTTTAGGTTTCCGGACTCTCCTGGTGCTTCGTTGTCATTCATCACCCATCACATCATCGAGGAAATGTAACTCCGCCTTCCAGACGCCTCACCTTAAGAAGTGTGTTACAATTCCGCCATGCCAGGAGATAATACCAGAAATGCCATAAACATAACTGGCATTGGTAAAAAATAAAACACTTACGCAAGGATCTAGATTGATTTTATAAACAGGAATGAGCTGCATAAAGTAATTAAACGTAGGCTCAATTCTGGAAATGCTGCTGTTGTGCATTACAGGAACTCTTCTTGTCCCAACTTCTCTAAAAAAAAATTGAACTTAAAATATTCATTCTGTCATTCTCACAGTTATATGGACACTTATTTAAGGGAGGAGAAAATATTACGAGCATTGACAATAAAGTTAATGTGGGAAAACCAGATTTAATGAGAACAGTTAATTTTCGTAGAATGCGATGGACACGAATAGCTAATGAAAAAGGGATATGAAAACTGCTTGTAGGAAATCCAAATGGGAAGCGCACAGTAGGTAGCCCAAGAATCTGGAGGGAGAATAATATTAACCATGTTTGAACGGAAGTTAATAATACAGGCGATGATTGGAATATATTAGATCAGGATAGGAACGTTTAGAGATCATATGTCCGTTCGGCCATGAACCTACAGGTTCAAAAGTGCCAGTGAGTTATTTAATTAGAATCAAATATACCAATGTTTTTAAGATGAGCTATATTATACTCCCTAAATATTCATGTCCACTAAATGCTAAGTAATACTAATATTACTTTTTAAGAATTAATGTGTTTTTTTCATTATTTAATAAAAATAGACTTAAGGTTTGTTAATATATTTACCTAATGCCTTGTATAAAAAGCGTAAATTAATTTAATTGTAGTTTATTACTTTCTTTGTATTTTTTCCCCTTTATTTTCTTTTTATGTATAGTAGATTCGAGCTGTTATTCCTTTTTGTATTCATTGTACCATTAATTTAATTTTAATTGTATTTAGTTTAATTGTATTATTAGACATTATTTTCATTATTATTCAATTTGACAGATAATTAATTAATCAATTGAGTAGGTGTTTACTTGATGAAAATCCATATTTATTAATTGTTTAATATGACTATTATTCTAATTTTTTTTGTATTCATATGTAACATATGTTTGTCCTGGTGAGTGGAAGAGAAGGCCACATGACCTTAACTCCGCCAGGCTAAATAAATCTATTCTATTCTAAATCTATTCTAATATTATTTTATGAGATGTATAAGTTAGTGGCTGAATTCAAATACCTAGGAACAAAAATCACAAATAGGAATGAGATGAACAAAGAAATTAAACATAGGCTCAATTCTGGAAATGAGTGCTATTATGAATTACAGAGACTCTTGACGTCTCAACTCCTTTCAAAAAACGTTAAACTGAAAATATATAAAACTATTATTCTACCAGTTATATTATATGGATGCGAAACATGGACTCTTACTTTAAGGGAGGAAAGGAGATTACGAGTATTTGAGAATAAAGTACTTAGGAACATTTTTGGACCAAAGAGAGATGAACAGACAGGTGAATGGAGAAGGCTATACATAACAATGATCTGCATGGTCTTTATAGAAGGCCACATATAATAAGAACAGTTAAGTCTCGTAGACTGCGATGGGCAGGATATGTGGCACGAATTGGGAATGAAAGACGTGCATAGAAGCTCCTTGTAGGAAAACCAGAGGGTAAAACGCCCAATTGATAGACCGAGAATGAGGTGGGAGAATAACATTAATTATGATTTGAGGGAAATAGATTATACAGGGAATGATTGGAAAGCATTAGCTCAGGATAGAGATTTAAGGCCAGTGAGTAAGTAAGTATAAGTTAGTTTTTTTTTTATTAAATAGTACTTGGGTTTGCTTTAGGAATATTATATAGTTTTTACAAATTCTAATTATGGTGTAAAATGTGTTTAAGTGCACTGGTGAATGAAGTTTTCTTACTAATCAAAATTATGCAAGAATCGAAAATAAGTTTGTGAAGAAACTTGTAAATTAATGTGAAACCACGTAACTGTATTTAAACTATTACGTCCGACGTAAAATAACGAAAGTTTCTTCCTGAAACTATGGAAATTAATAATGAATTGTATCTGCATTGAAGTATGTCAGAACTTTGCTGAAAATCGCTACCTAATTTGAATTCTTGAGTAACTTACCCTATTAAATATTACCACTGGCATAAATATTAAAAAATGTAAAGATGTAAAGTGTATTTAAAATTTGTCGAATTTTATTTACACCATAATTTTTAAGCGAATATCCACTTTGAAATATGTCATAATGTTCTAAGCTTTTGAATAAAATAGCACTGTGCACCAACGATATGTAGACTTAAAAAATGCAGACCGTTCAATTAAGATTAAATTTATCACTACTCACTTAATGATAAATTAAATTTGAACAGAAAAATATATGCCTAAATCAGGATTTGAACCCTTTCGTTCAATTAAGAGGGACAAGTTACGTAGTACCCTACTGGAGTTCAAAATTCCTAGAAAGATAGACTTACTCTAATGTGTCTAAATGGCACAAAGGCTAGAGTGTGTATAGGCTAACAGTTTTCAGATAGTTTTGAAATTTACAATAAGTTATATCAAGGAAATGCAATAGATCCTCCACTTTTCATGCCATCAAATAAATCATGAAAAGGTCTATAACTCAAATGGTATTAATAATACATTTTAAAGTGCTGGTTGAATTCGAATACCTAGGAATATTATTTGCAAACAAGAATAAGGTGAAATAGGAATTAAATGCAGCCCAATTTCTAGAAATGCATGCTATTATACATTAAATGGACTCTTATCATCCCAACTTCTCAGATTATCTCCCCAAAAACATTGAACTGAAAATATATAAAACTGTTACTGTCCCAGTTATATTATATGGTAGAGAAATTTGGGGTTTTAGAGAGGATAAAATATTACGAATATTTGACAGTAAAACTCTTGACTAACTAACTAACTCACTCTCTGGTACTATCGAACCCGTAGGTTCATGACCATGCGGAAATAAGCTCTCCATAATCCCTATACTGAGATGTTTTCCAATCATCCTCTGTATAATTTACTTCCCTCAAGTAATAGTTAATATTATTCTCCTCCTCATTCTTGGTCTACCAACTGGGCTTTTTCTATCTGGTTTTCCTACAAGAAGCTTCCATGCACGTCTTCCATTCCCATTCGTGCCACATATCCTGCCCATCATAATCTACGAGACTTGATTGTTATTATTATATCTGGCTTTCTATAAAGATCATGTAGTTCATTGTTATGTAGTCTTCTCCATTCACTTGTCTACTTATCTCTCTTTAGTCCAAACATTTTCCTAAGAACTTTATTCTCAAATACTCGTAATCTTCTTTCCTCCCTTAAACTAAGAATTCATGTTTCGCATCCGGATAATATAACTGGTAGAATAATAGTTTTATATACTTTTAGATTAATGTTTTTTTAAAGAAATTGGGACGTCAAGAGTCGCTGTAAAGCAAAATAGCATGCATTTCCAGAATTGAACCTATGTTTAATTTCTTTGTGCATCTTACTCCTGTTCGTGATTATTGTTCCTAGCTATTTGAATTCAGCCACTTCCTCAAAATTTCCCTCTTTTGTCATTAGCTGTCCATTTCCATTGTATAATGTATTTCTGTTTGTGACCATAATTTAGTTTTATTGATATTTACTTCCAGTCCCAATTTCTTAGTATTACTCAATAGTGTGTGCGTGTTGGCCTTTAGTAATCTCCTCGCTATCGCCGAACAGTACTACATCATCAGCTTAAACCAACAGCTTATTAATGCCATTGAGGTGTAGGTCTTCTTCATCCTCGAAAGGTTTGATGGAATGCTCTCGTAAAAAATTAAATAGTAGAGGAGACATTGCATCTCCGTGCTTCAAGCCACTGTGGATGTCAAAAGAATCTGAAAACTGTTTTCTTACACGCACTCTACTCTTTGTGCCATTTAGACACATTCGTAAAGTCTATCTTTTAGGAATTCCGAACTCCAACAGGATACTACATAACTTTTCCCTCTTAATTGAATCGTAAAGTCCTAACATTCCATGTTCCTAGGAACATGTCCCTTTCTTTGAGCCTTTGGCTTGGGTTCCCTGAAGTAGTCCTTACTTTGAAGAATTTTTGGACTAAAAAGAGATGAACAGACAAGCGAATGGAGAAGATTAATAATAGCTAGCTTCATCATCTTTATGGGAAATCAGATGTGATAAGAACAGTTAAGTCTCGTAGACTGGAATGGACCAAACATATAGGCCCCTACTGCGAAGGGCAATACGAAGATGACTTGAATGTTATAAGTTTTTTGTAAGTCAGTCATTTGCCCCTTTATTTCTGATTAGGCTGACACAATTCACTGGACTTGAAAATTCTTGGCGCTTTCTTGTCCGTTAGAATTTTATCTTGACTACATAAGATAATTCATACAGTTCCGATACATTGAGTGAAGCGATTGGTAATATAATACTGAAAATATTATTCTCGTTTGCAGCAATATGTTGCTGAATATAGGGGAATTTTTTACATGGAAACAATATTTTCTGTGAAACATATGGAAACATTTATACTATGCGTAAAATTCCTAAATTATAGGGTAAGTGTACTGGTGGATTTCAAAATTTGTGTGTCCGTCACATTCCTTTCAAGAAATATGAAAGACTGTCTTTTTTGTAATATTAAACGGCCTTCTCTCGTTACTGTGCATTTTCCAGATTACCGACATCGGTTTGTGTTGGAAATCTTGAAGAAAGTTTACATTTTTCACTGCAACAGAAATTTTTGTAACCCTTCACTGCATCAAGTATTATCCAACGACTTTTACATTAAATATTTAAACTGTATATTAAAATATATTTTTTTTTCGCATATTTATTAATATTCTTCATTTTTTACTACATAAAAATAATATATTTTCTATTTTTAGAACATAAATTATGTTCCCTAGTAATAAAGAAGAAACTGAAGTATAATATATATATATATATAATAAAAAAGGCATAACTGCTATAATGTAAAATATTCTCATTAATAATACTTTATTGTTATAGAAGCCGTACGTAGGCAGAGCGAGCGATGTCTCGCTGCTTCTTATGATAGTGATAGAGAATTGCATATAAGGATTGTAAAATCAATGCTTGCACTGGGATCCTGAATGGAGAAGATGGTATTGGACTAAAGTAGAGAATTGAAGGTCTCAGATTCAAATCTCGGTTCATGTGTTAATTTTCGACATACATACATACACACACACACACGCACACATATATATGATATAAAATTAATGAATGCTTGAGTCGGGATTTGAACCCGAGTCTCTAAACTCTGAACGTTTAGCGCTCTAAACCAACTGAGCTACTCAAGTATTCCAACACAAACATACATTTTTCTTATATATGTAATATTCTCAATTCACACAAGAGGTAGCCGGAAGACGTTCCAACTACCATCTAGCAGTCACCATAACAGATAAGCAATTTTTAAGAGAATATTTACTTTATAGCAGTAACGCTTATATATTTAGATGTCAAAAATATAGCTATAACATCTAAATATACAAGCGTTACTTCTATAAAGAAAAAATATTCTCTTTAAAACATTGCTTTTCTGTTATGGTGGCCGCTAGATGGTAGTTGGAAGGTCTTCCCGCTACCTCCTGTGTGAATTGAGAATAATACATATATGAGAAAAATGTATGTTTGTGTTGGAATACTTGAGTATCTCAGTTGGTTAGAGCGCAAAAAACGTACAGAGTTTAGAGACTTGGGTTCAAATCCCGACTCAAGGATTATTTTTTCTTTTCATATTATATATATATACACTGAAATAAAATGAGAAACACATCCTAAATCAGTGAAATCCGAACAGTATGAATGGGGTGTACTTGAAAGTCTCAGTTTAAAAATCGTCATGTTTGTATTATCGAAATAATATGATTAATTAAAAAACGTATAATATATTCTTTAAACCAGGAAAATAGGACCATAATTTCGACTTTCTGAGGAATTCGGCTGATTCTTGCAGTTTCTGTCTAACCGATGTTTTTAGCAGTGTTCGCATGCATGTATTTACTGTGTGTATTTTCAAATGACGAAAATGCTTATTTGCAATTGGAAATATTAGAGCAACTAGTACCAAATACAGAAAAAAAGGCTTCATGCAAACGGTTTTAAAACAATTCTGTAATGTTGATTGTGTAGTTCTGTTCCCCCAAATGGGTATTTTGTTTGCAAACACGGCAAATGAAAGAGCATATTAAGCATGTATATTATATCCACCAATTTAGCATCTCCTTTGTTTAGCTGCATATTTGAATACCTTTTGTTGCAGCCAACTGGTATGTAATTTCTAATAATGCAATCTCCATTATCTCGGTATTAAACCATTACAGACCGAACGCTTTTTTTTAACAATGCCCGGTTGCCTATCGATTCGTCAAAAATGTTCGTTCGAACTCGGATTTATAATAACCTACGCTTTTTTATAACTTCATTGCTTACTACATAAAACTCGGCCTGCGCTGCTACGCCTAAATAAATTAAATGTGTTTTATGATTAGTTAAATAAGTAAGAAAAATTATAAAAGTATATCGTAATTACTTTTAGGTAACCAGTGCCTGATTATCCGGCGTTGCCCGGGAATCTACTTATCCCCATCACCGTGGCATCAATGAGCTGAAAGACAAAAATGGTTATTGTGAATTATACTGGTCAACGTGATTTTTGTCTCATGAGTACCAATAGTTGTACTTAATGCAGTTTTTTTTATCCGACTCCGATTGAGGGTCTTTCCACTTTTCAGCGGTTGCCCTTTTACCAGCCGGCTGCTGCCCCTTCACATCCACATGTGTCAATCACAGAGGTAGATGATCAACAGCCAGTGTAGGGGTGACATGTGGTTAGCATGTCGAGTCCCCCAGCCGTTATAGCTGGTTCCTCAACCTGGAGCCGCTACTTATTGTAGCTACCCAATTGCCTCACGATGCTGGGTGGGCACCGATCCCATACTGGCCGAAATACCATGAGAAAATTTCTTCCCCCATGGAGACTCGAACCAGCGCAAGTCCCGTAGCTCTGCGCCAAGGCTTCTTACCTTAACCGCTCGGCTACGGCGCGGGGCGAGCTTTTTTATCGTGTTTTCAAATATGTATTCGGAATTACTCCATCACCCACAGTTCTTTTATTTCAATTTCAATTAATGGATTTAAATAATGATATTTTTAATAAAAGCTTTTTCGTCCATTTGTCCATTGTAAAATAAAACCAAATGAGCTAACTCAAATGGTTTCAGCTATGGAAAAGAGATATCAAGGGCAATAGAATCCTAATATGCTGGGCCGATTAAAAAATTTTGGGGGGTTTGGACCATCAAGAGGGATGCTCCACAGGCGAAAAATTATAGCAGGAAACATCGTCATGTGCTTACTTTCTAGGCGAGTACGAATGTTCGAAATAATATTGTGTAGTTACGAAATGTAGAAAAATATTAAAGTGTTTGAATTATAAAAATTCCTGTCTCTCGGAAACCTTGCGTGACGAAGAAAACCCGATATCATATTTGAATTCAGGAGAAAAAATAAATATTCAGAATCACATAGTTTTCTTTCTGAGACAAAAAAAGTTTCTTTTTTGTTGCTCAGTGTTGTCTGTAAAAGATAGACATATGCTGTCACGGACGTTTTTTGTAGAATTTATTGAGATATTCAATTCTGTGTATGTTAATTTCGTGTATTGGTTATTGTTTCCAGGGCCAGCTTTGAAGCCACTCCTTATTCGTCAAAAAAAAGCGACCCTTTTTAGGCGCCCCAACGATTTGCACTTTATTTTTTTAAAATCGGCCCTACACTGTAGTACATACGGTAATATGTTATATACGTTAGTAACTAACGCAGTGAAGGCAGTGATGATTATCAACCACACATTTGAAATTATCTCGCACATGGTTCGTTTGCGGATCAATGATTACTAGATTTTTTTTTTGTTTCTATTATCGTATACTTTCAACAAACTTGATTTGCGCTATTAATTTTGATACACTCTGTATAGGTCTCTATATATCTGTATAATTTACCTATCTCAAATCATGATTAACTTATTTTCCCACCTCGTTCTTGGCCTATATGCTGGGTGTTCTCCCTCAGGTTTTCGTAGCAGTTTGCAACCCCCATCTTTCACTCCATATTCGTGCGACAAGTCCTGCCTGCTCTCTCTCTCTCTCTCTCTTTCTCTCTCTCTCTCTCTCTCTCTCTCTCTCTCTCTATATATATATATATATATATATATATATAACAAGAAAGTAAAATCCAAGCAGCAGATATGAAATTCTTAAGAAGAGTAAAAGGATGCACTAGAATGGACCAGATAAGAATAGGATATCCGTGAAGAACTACAGATTTACTCCATAAAAGAAAATATATTTAACAACAAGATTCAGTGGAAAGAACATGTAGAAAAAAAGGAAGAAATTAGATTTTTTTTTTTGATCCCACAACAGACCCGGAGGCCCTTGGGGTAGTTGGAGGTTAAGGCTCCCACTTTTTCTAGACAATCGACACTTTATGTCAGTCGGGTTGTCAGCCCTGCGTGACGGCCGCCTTTACCCCCAGAACAAGCGTCTGGTACTCATTTCGGTTAGAGGCTGAGTCGACCCCAGGGCCATAATGCCACTAGAGGGTTTGGGTCAGTTTAAAAATCCTGACCCCAACGGGACTTGAACCCTCGACCCTCCGGCTTGTAGCTCACTGTCTTAACCACTACGCTACGGCGTGCCCCCAATAAATTAGATTACCAAATAAAATCTTACGTTATTTTCCGAGAGGAAGAAGAGATGTCGGACGTCCTCGGAAGAGATGGTCTTAGATCTATTAGTGAAGACGGAACAGGCTACTAATGCCTAATCCAGGAAGTGCAGAAGAAGATATATATATATATATATATATATATATAACCATGATAATTTTCAGTGTCTACTACTGTTTGATGTCTCATTGGGTCGTTGTGTTGACCGTTTGCTTTCCATGACATCTGCGAGCAAATACGTTCATTAAAAAAAATAAATTGGTCTAGTAACTCTTATAGAGGAGAGGCTATCGCTCAACAATGGTCTACTCCATTAGATAGATAGATCATCGGTTGATTAATGTCTTTGACATCGTGCGATTCCTAATAGCCAATTTTGTCGGTCCATCCAATCTCCTGGTTGTAGATGTTTCTCCTTTATATGTTTAATTTAATTAACGAAAACGTAAATTCGACTGCTATGTAATTGGTCGTTTAGTTCATGCATTTCCTGAGTGGCGGAGTTTTTTAAAAGTTCGTTTTCTTTTATTTTCCAAATGCCCATATATCCTAGTACCCAATGTTTCACCTACCTACCAATTATATAATACAGGTGTCATTAGTTGCGATGAGTTAGTTGTTTGTCTTTTTTTTTTTTTTTTGCACCGCGAAGCAGTAACTGCAGAGTCATTACAGATCGTTTTTGTGGTAACAACCACGTGGAAGACCTCTGATTTGTTTGTAGCCAGTTAAAATAACATTCGTACCAGACCGGGGGTCACTGCCGCATGCAGATTGCTTCGTGAGCTATGAATTATGCGGTTTCGTGACCCGGCTTTGTCCCTGGGTGTGGAAGTAATGTAGACCTTGGAATGAATTTTTACACCAGACTTTGCAATATATCGCTACTAATGAACAATCAATTTCCTTGTAGCATTTTATTACCACCATAAAATATTACGAGTAAATTATCGTTGATTGAATAATTTTATAAGTATTTTATATAATTACAGTATTATGTTATATCCACCGCTTTGGTTTCGGGGTTAGGTCACTGTGTCGTAACGCACCGGACCCGGGTTCGGTCCTCGTTCTGGACAAGTTTCCTGGTTGAATGTTATTTTCGGGGTTTTCCTCACCTATAAGACTAACGCCAGAAAACGTAAAGGCCCAAATGCTCCCCAAACAATATTTAATCACCATAATAATATTTTTTATAACGTGGTTAAGTGGTAGACAAGGCCTTAAAGCCTTCAGACTGGACACCATATGCATAACATCGATAACACCCTCACAATAGTACATAGAGAAAACATTCCAACGAGGATAAATCAACTACAACTTGATTCTCAATGAATACACACCCAGTCCACACAATCCTCTGTACAACATTCTCACAACCAAGTCAGTACTTCAACAAGGGTCAACAAATACGGACCTAATGAATTCTGCTGATGATGGGACTAGTCCCGAAAGGCCATGGGGACAAATATCTTTTTGAGGGGCGACAGTTATTACTAATCTATTATCCGCTATTCCATACTTTGGAATTGATTTAGTCCATGAGACGGACTGGGCCTAGTTTCATACTGTTTAGTGATTTATTATCAAAATGTAAAATCAAATACTTTTTTGTGTAATTTTCCTCGGATGCGATGTATCTTCCTTACTATTTTATTTAAAATTAAGTTTTATTTCTTTTGTGGAATCTGAGTTTTTTCTTCAAATCGAACACATTTATTGTCTACATTATTAAGATTAGAATTTATTGTACTTTCACTTTATCTGATTATATATTTTTATCTAATTTCTACAGAGTTTTAAAATAACGTAAGTTGAGGAGACGGACCTACAAGGTAACTATTTTATAGTTTTTATTATATTACTGTGAACTAATACCTCAACGGAAACTTACCACGAATTTTACTAGGTAAAATAAAGCTATAATAATGGTAATAATAATGATAATTATAATTATGATAATGATGATAGTGATATTGATTACGATCATTATCATGGTAATGATAATAATGATAATGCTAATTATTGACAACAGAGATGGATTTATGGTGTAGGGTATTAAGAAAATCAAGAAGGGAGAAAATTTAGAACCAGAAAATTAGAGAAATAATGAATGTTAAACATAATATTATATAAAAAATTAGAAGAACGAATATTGAAATGCTATGGACAAGAGGATGATAGTAATAGGATGGATAGTAATACAATCCCAAGAATGACACTGGATTGGAATACTGAAGGCAGGAGGAAAAGGGAGAAACCCAGAGAGAATTGGATGGATGAAGTAAGAAGAAACATGACCAGCAAATACCTCAAAGAAGATGATGCTGAAGATATAAATACGTATGATGGAGCAAAATACATTTCTGCTGAAGGATAAGTATTATAATGAAGAAAAAAATCCCTAATAAAAATAATAATAATGATGTTCATGTCGATGTAGATGATTATGATGTTGATGGTGTTTTATTTATATATAGAATTTTAATGTTTACATATCTTTCTGTGCCTAAAGTTTTATTTTTCTTCTCCACTCGTCTCTCTCCATCCAATCCATGTCCTCCAGTCCTCTTGCTCTCATTCCAGTTCTTATTTCCTGCATCCACGAGTTTCGAGGACTTCTTCTCCTCCTTCTTCCAGGTGGACACCATTCCAATGTTTTCCTGGGTAATCTTTCTTCTTGCATTCGTCGTACGTGCCCATACCAATTTAATTGCTTATATTCATTTTTTCTCTTATTTTGTCTAATTTTGAACATCTTGCTCCTCTTCTCAAGAAATCCATTTCCATCGACATACGTTTTTGTTCTAAGTTTTTGGTGAATTTCCAAATTTCAGCTCCATATGTGACGTTGATGGTTATAATAATAATAATAATAATAATAATAATTATTATTATTATTATTATTATTATTATATTTGCCATGTTTGGTATGAATATGGGTGAATGTTATTTTCCGACTGAATGTTGTGTTATCTCGGAAGAATTCCTGATATTGAACTGTTCCCTCATTCGGGGAGGCCAATGTCCTTGTGTGGTCAAAAAATGTTTGTATGTGATCCATAGTTAGAATACTTCTCACGTCAGGTCATGTCACTGTAAGGCCCGGGTGGCGTGTAGCACGTGATAGTACCTATAAAGTGAGAGGTTATACTGCGTCAATATAATGGAATCGTATTATTTCATAATTTAATAAATTGCTCTCTTCTCTCCAGACATTGAGCACACGATGAAGTTGGGATGACTTAATTAAGAGTTTACAGGACGAAATTCCCGGGTTTAAATTAAATCTGGATGTTCATCTGGTTAACATTACTCCATCAACTCAAGAAAAACAAACCTCTACTGAGTTTCACTTCAAAACATGACAGTCTGCCTAATAATAATAATAATAATAATAATAATAATAATAATAATAATAATAATAATAATAATAATAATAATAATAATAATAATAATAATAATAATGATAATGATAATGATAATGATAATGATAATGATAATGATAATGATAATGATGGTGATGGTGATGGTGATGATGATTATGGTGATGATGATAATAATAATGATAATAATGGTGACAATAATAATGATGATAATAATGATAATAATGATGATGATGATGATGATGACAATGATGACGATGATGACGATGATGATGATGGTGACAATAATAATGATGATAATAATTATAATAATAATAATGATAATAATCATAATAATAATAATAATAATGATAATAGTCATAATAATAATGATGATGATAATGATAATAATGATAATAATAATGATAATAATCATAATAATAATGGTAATGATCATAATTATAATAGTAATAATGGTAATAATAATGATAATAATAGTAATGATGATAATAATAAAAGATAGTAATGATGATATTAATAAAATGATAGTAACGATGATGATAAAATATAGTAATAAAATGATAGTATTAGTGATAATAATAAAATAATAGTAATAATGATAATAATAAAATGATAGTAATAATAATATTAATTTTTTGTTTTTATATACTGATTTTCAACTTTTACACGTCTTTCTGTGCGTAAAGTTTTATTTTCTTTCTTCACCAGTCCCTATCCATCCACTCCATGTCCTCCAGGCCCCTTGTTCTTATTCCATTTTTCTTATTTCTTGCATCCGTGAGTTTCGAGGTCTTCCTTTCTTTCTTCTTCCCAGTGGAAATCATTACACTGTTTTTCTGGGTAACCCTTTTTCTTGGATTGGTCATACATGTCTGTACCAATTTAACTACTTATATTTATATAATCTACTATTGCATAATTACATAATATAATAATAATAATAATAATAATAATAATAATAATAATAATAATAATAATGAAATAATAAAGTAAAAAATAAATAGTGTAAATAAAATAATAAGGGTAATGATAATTATAATAACAATAATTATTATGTTTATTATTAACTTCTTCATCCATCGAAGTCTTAGGCCTGTTACGATCTCACTGATGAATGTTGTATCCAGCGGTTGCACCGGATAGTGAAGTGCATTCTAAAACCTCTCCTATCCAAAACATAACCTCAACCTGCCCGTGGTGCTACCTGCTTATAACAGATGAGGCTCTAGGGACCGAGTATTGGTGGTATAACCATAACATCACTTGCAGAGTAAATGCTGCATGGATGGAAAGCCCATCACTTTACCCCTTCGGGCTAGCAACCCGTCGGGTAGCATTTTAGAGTTGCTTTCAATTCACACAGCAAACCGAGGATGGACTGTAGGGATAATTCTGTTGACGAAAAAGGCAATAATAATAGAAAAAAAATAATAATAATAATAATAATAATAATAATAATAATAATAATAATAATAGTAGATAGTAGTAGTAGTAGTAGTAGTAGTAGTAGTAATAATAATAATTATTATTATTATTTATTTATTTAATTATTTAGCAGGTTTCACAGTGTTTCATTATATCTTCGTGCTCCCAATTATTAATCTACTGTCACACTCTTCCACAGTCCACAGCTGTGGTCTCGAGGTAGCGTACTGCCTTGTCACGCAGCGGGTCCGGGTTCGATTCCCGCTCGGGACAGGCTCCTGGGTGAGTTTTTTCGGGGTTTTTCCTCACCTGTAAGACAAATGTAAAGAGGCTTAGGGCCCAACGGCCCCCGAAAATCATCCGGCCATCATCATCATCCTTATCATTATCATCATCCATCACTGGTGTGGAAAGCAACGGGAAGCTACTACACCTATAATTCCCTAGTAAAGCTGCAAAGTATAGCATGAAAATGCTATGATTTCAATGAAAGACCTGCCCTCGGGCAGAATTACTATGGATGGATATTCTTCCACATATCTCTGTCATTCTAATCTTCGTCATGCATCACAATTTACGTTATTTTTTTCGTCCACCTCTTCTTCTACCAGACGGCATCTTTTCAACTTTTTTTGGGGGTAAGTATCTTTTATCATTATATTTACATGCTCATACCATTTTCAATAGATAGGCCAATAATGAGATGATTGGAGAGCTTGTATGTGCCTTCGTGTTCTGTAATGTCAGTTAGTTCGTTAATCACGCCATTTTATAAGAAAGATGAAATAATCGAATATGTAGTAGTAAAGTCAAATACGAGTAATAATTTGACCATGTCACAGAAACGCATTATCATCTAGACAATTTTCCATTAGATCACATGTTCCCGTCAGATGTTGTCTCCCTCTTTTTTCCCCTTCTGTCC
The DNA here is from genome assembly GCA_030220185.1 of Diploptera punctata. Classification (NCBI taxonomy): domain Eukaryota; kingdom Metazoa; phylum Arthropoda; class Insecta; order Blattodea; family Blaberidae; genus Diploptera; species Diploptera punctata. Next base: position 1,432,023 of record JASPKZ010008381.1, on the reverse strand, counting down.
CCGAGAGCGTCCATAATCACGTGGATATTCTTACATGTCGAGCTGAACTTGCTCGCGTACCCACCCACGGTGATCTCTTTTCCTGTCTTCCACTTGTTAGCTGAAATTAAACGTCACTAAACCACACACGTTCATGCATCTTGTGGGCAACTTGTTTGACTATGCATCTACATCAGATTAAAGTCGCACTCAAAGAAATAAAACTCCATTGTTTGTATACGACTGAGGTAGCATTGTTGGATCAGTAAACTATGCCAATTAAAATAATGTGATCTGTCTCTCATTGGCTAGTGGTCAGCGTTTCTGACTACTGTTCCTGAGATCCCGGGTTCGATTCCCGGTCAAATCATAGGGGTTTTCCTTTAAGAGAATTATTCCTGTGGTTGCCCTTGGTCTGGAAATTAGGTTACGTTTAGGATTAAGGACTCTCCTGGCGCACCACTATCATCATCAACATCCATCATACCATCGGGGCAGCGTAACTCCGCCTTCTAGACGCCCCAACTTTACAAATAGGTTACAATTACTCCAATGCCAGGAGAGAACCCCAGAAATGTCGACATGATAACCTGGGGCATTGAATAAAAAAAATATATAAAATAATATGATTTATTCGAACTTTAACGAACAAAAATGACCTTGACATAAGTTTATATATATTTGTTTGTGTGTGTGTGTGTGTGTGTGTGTGTATGTATGTATGTGTTCTGACAACTGTTACCTGCCGAAATTTTTTTCGGAACAAAGCCAAGTATAATATCAGTCAAATAAGGTTTGTTAGTAATCCAGGAAAATCGGAGCCTTAGAAGTAGGAGTTTACCTGGAATAAAATTTTAAAAAATAGCTCCATCAGTCTCAATTTCCGATTTTTCGTAACTAAACTCGGTATATGGTATTAAAATAAAATGAGGAAGGTATTCTAAAAAAAATTCTCCCACTCAGACCATTCAAAATAGGGTTTACCTAAAACCGAGCACATTTTAAATAACTGCAATTTAATTGCTAAAAAAGAAAGGGATTTCGTAAACCAGCGAAATGTGACCATAAATTCAACTTGCTCAGTAATTCGTTTGGTTACACAGTTCTTGAGTGAGCAAAATGTTTGACAAATAATATTACATCACTATCAATGAATTGGGTTACAGCTTGCCTAAGGATCTGTAACCTAAGAGGATATTATAATTTAACTTTCCTTATAATTCATTGAACGAGTGATTTTTTATCGGCTTAAATAAAAAAAATAATTTCTGTCATCATCATCGTAATGAACATTTTAGGTTTAGGCTCAGTTGAGTCTTTTTCTCACCATGGTCTTGATTTCTGTAGCGTTGTTTAGGTTTTCCTCTGTATCTGTGTCCTTTTGATTGATACTGGAATACTTTCTTTGGAAAACGATTTGAATTCATTATATGGAGGTTATATTTAACAAATTCTATATATTTGGATATCCATCCATAGTAATTCTGCCCGAGGGCACTGCAGTCATAGGATTTCCATGCTATGCTTTGCAGCTTTACTAGGGAATTGAGGGTGTGGTAGCTTCCCGTTGCTTTCCACGCCGGTGAAGGATGGTGATGATGATGATAATGATAAGGGTGATGATGTTCGAGTTTTCCTGACATTTGTCTTACAGGTGAGGAAAACCCCCGATAAAAACCTCACCCAGAAAAACTGTCCCGACCGGGGAACAAATCCGGGCCCGCTGCGTGACAAGGCAGCACGCTACCTCGAGACCACAGTAGTGGACATATTTGGATATAATGTAGTACTATATTTCGAATTTTATCCTTTCACGAATGTCATCATTTCTCTTTTCATTCAAACGATTAGACCTAAAATATAACACAAAAACCTCATCTGTGAAGCTTGTAATTTGGTTTTATGTTTGAATTTCTAAAAATTATGTATGTGAGGTTATTTGCAAGTGTTTAAATCCTTGAATTCAATAATTATGGGCTATATAACTAAGACAATTTAAAGTGTTTGAATTTACGTTTTTTATACATATATTTTCCGTGCAAGTTAGTTCGTAGAAATCTTAAGAATTCAAGTTTTTCATACGTAAATGTGTTCATTATTAACATTACCAGCATTTTTTTCTTGTAATAAAATGTAAAATAAATTCCTGAAATAACTCTTAATGAGCTCAAACCAGTTTCGTACAAATGTTTAGCAAGTAAAACCTCACGTCATTTTAAAGTCTAGTGGTTGTAGCCTGGAGAACTATACCACAGCTTCCGGTAAAGCCAATTGTTTGTAAATATAGCCTTCAAGATTTGAAGAAGTTCGACTTGCTGGCCCAGGTGGTAGCATGCTTTCGTCCTGACATGCGGGTCCGGGTTCTCGATACCCAGTAGAGTTAAAAAATGTATTTTTTTAAATGATTTTAACTTGATTTATTTATTTTTTAATCTAGGGGGTCAGGAGAGGTGGTGGTGTACAATTTTTAATCGCTAGTATGTGCACCAGATTCCTGTATTAATTCGGAAACCTCTCCTCAGTACATATGTTGAGAAGTCATGTGGTACTGCTAATAGCGATTCCTCCGTCGGATGGGGACGTTAAGGCTGGCGTCCTCCTTGTGTTTTTCGGTAGGAGTAGGCTACGTGCCGGCACGGAGTTTCACCTTCTCCCTTCTCGTCGTCATCATCATGCCTTATGCAACACACTTCGCACAACATACACACACACACACACACATACACACACACACACATCCTATATTCCTCTTTGTACACAATAGAAGAATACATAATATATGTAAATTGGTCTGCCGAAGTGGCGCCTAAATTGAAAATAGTCCACATTAATTATCGACCCAGCGCGGATGCCGAAGCACGTAAAGTGCTGTGGGTGGCATTGGAACACACACACACACACACACGCATAGTGATTTGTAGGCTCTTTATCTACTTTGAATAAATACGCACTGCCTACAATAATGGTAATAAAAATAAAAAAAATAATCTTCAGTTAAGTTTAGAAAAATAACAGAAGTAATAAACAATGTAATTACTCTAAAAACAACATTAAAGAAAACAAGAATACCTTGGCGATTCCTGCTCCTCTATATGGCAGTGAATCGTGGACTATCAAAGCACGTGACGCTTCAAGAATAAGACCAACAGATACGAAGTATATGAAAAAAAACAGCAGCACACAAATGGTCAGTCTATAAAACTAATACAGTAACAAAAACGAACTAAAAATAACTACATTGTTAGAAAAAAATAGAAAATTACAAAACAGAGTAGTTAAAACATGTCGATAGAATGGCAAACGACAGAGCTACCAAAACTCCTGAAGTCCTACAAACAAATCGGGAAAATACGACTGGATGTTCGATGAAGAGACTTCTGGTCCACGTCTAAACTGGAATCGGAACACCCTAACATGTGACCTAATTCCATGAAAGGGAAATGATGATGGTATACGTTTGACTTAGAGGTCATTTGCCTTCCAGCCGCAGCAAAACAAAATTGGATCATAAATTTGACTTTCAGAAGAATTTACCTAGTTTACATAACTGCTGCATGACTTTTGCTATCGTCCAAGATACAGAACGACATTGAAAATAGAATACTTCACTATTTTATTAAAAAAAAATAGTCGGTTACTTTTTTTCGTTTTGTGTTAATTTCCAGTCTAACATTAATTACTACAGAATACATCCAACGCTGTGATCACGTGGCAATATCGTCGATTCTTATGCTACTGGCACGAGTTCGAACCTAGATCGGGATAAGTTTCCTAAGCGAAGCTTTTTTGTTTTTTTTTTCTCACTTGTAAAACAAGATTTTGGGAAATTTTAAGCCTCAAATGTCCCCGAAAGTCATCTGGCAATCACAATCATCCATATCGTATTCGTCTTGTTTAGAATGAATGAACGAACGATTGAGGGAATGTCTGTCCAGTTTTAAATGATCGTGTTGTCTCAGAAGTGGCTCTGGAATTGTTATAATTAACTTTTTAAGAATTTGGAACTCTAGCAGGTTACTATATAACTTCTCCCTCTTAATTGAATCATACATATTTTTGATGTCAACATATAGCTGAAGCACATTGACTTTTGCCATCGTCCAAGATACAGAACCATATTGAAAAATAGAATTCTTCACTATCTTATTTTGGAAAAAAGTAGTCGATTTCTTTTTTTTTTTTTTTTTTCATTTTGTGTTCATTTCCAGCCTAACATTAGGAATGCATCCAACGCTGTGATCACGTGGCAATATCGTCGATTCTTACGCTACTGACACGAGTTCGAACCTAGATCGGGATAAGTTTCCTAGGTGAAGCTTGTTTCGTTTTATTCTTACCTGTAAGACAGATTTTGGGAAATTTTAAGCCTCAAATGTTCCCGAACGTCATCTGGCCATCACAATCATCTATGTTTAGAATGAATGAACGATTGAGGGAATGTGTGTTCAGACTTAAATTATTGTGTTGTCTCAGTGGTGGCTCTGGAATTTATATAATTAACTTTTTAATAATTTTGAACTCTAGCAGGTTACTATGTAACTTCTCCCTCTTTATTGAATCATACACATTTTTGATGTCAACATATAGCTGATGCACATTGGCATTATATTCTGATTTCTTTTCTAAAATGTCTTACAGTAAAATAAATAGACTACAGATTATAATGCTCCCATCTTGTATTTTACACACAACACACCTTTATTGTATGAACTTCAGAGTATTAATATGAAATTAATTAATTTGGCCTGCAATCAATAGTTTGGTAGAACCCTATTGGAGCTGGAGTTGTCAATCCTTTCGCTTTTCTGCATCCATTCGCTCTCTTTTTTTCCCCAACCCATTATCATTATGATTGGGTGTTTTTTAACACAGAATTGTGGAGACGTGTTATATGGGGTTTGTGTCATCCTCTCATGAATATATGACAAGCGTCACTATCGATTTTAAAGGGTGAGTTAAAATTGGAATATGTCAGATGTCCATATATGCAGTAGATTTATTATCTGCGGCTCATTTAGTGGTTCGGAGATGGGAGCACTTTTCACCACTGCTGCGCCAGTTGTCAGAGGGTCATTCCAATGTATATCTATAAATATGTGTGAGGTATTTGTTTAAAAAAATGTGGAATAATTATAACTTATGAAGACTACATAGCAGTGAACTATATGATCCTTTTGGGAAGCCAGATTGAATAAGAACAGTTAGGTCTCATAGACTGCGATGGACAGGACATGTGGCACGAATGGGGAATGAAAGACGTGCATAGAAGCTTCTTGTAGGAAAACCAGAGGGAAAGCGCCCAGTTGGTAGACCAAGAATGAGGTGGGAGAATAACATTAACTATGATTTGAGGGAAGTACATTATACAGGGAATGATTGGAAAGCATTAGCTCAGGATAGGGATGTATGGGGAACTTATGTCCGCGCGGCCATAAATTAACGGATTCAATAGTGCCAGTGAGTAAGTAAGTAAGTCGATAGATTTTTTAGGTCGAAAAACTCCAAGGAGCAAGTCCCCCTGGAGGGACTTTATGCTGTGAGTCCCGAGTCTGAACATTTCCAGGCTCGTAAAAGATCCTTAAGCCTGAATAAAGAGGCCTCTAAGCAAAATTTAGCTACCTCAACGTTCAGTAATACCTTGATTGCCTGTTGGATATCTCATTGGGTTGGAGTGTTGACCGCATGCCATCCATGACATCTCTGAACAAATAAAGTAACTAAAAAAATAACTTGGTCTAGTGACTCCTTACAAAGGAGAGACAATGGCTCAACAATGGTCTACGCCATTATAGATAGATGTCTCGTAGACTGCGATAGGCAGGACATGTGGCACGAATGGAGAATAAAAGAGGTGCATGGAAGCTTTTTGTAGGAAAACCAGAGGGAAAGCGCCCATTTCGTGGACCAATAGTGAGGTGGGAGACTTGCATTAACCACGATCTGAAGGAAGTAGTAGTAGTAGTAGTAGTCGTTTTTTTTTTCAAATTCCCCAGGTTTGTCTTTCGACATTCCTGGTTTCGCTCCTGGCATGGCGTACTTGTAACCCACTTCTGAGGTTGGGGCGCCTGGAAGGCGGGGTTACGTTGCCCCGATGATATGATGGATGATGATGATGATAATGGTGCGCCAGGAGAGTCCCTAATCCTAAGCTTAACCTAAGATGAATATGAATGATGATGATGATTGCGGTGCCGTTTGGGCCTTAAAGTTTTCCTGACATTTGTCTTACAGGTGAGGAAAACCCCGATAAAAACCTCACCCAGAAAAACTGTCCCGACCAGGGATCGAATCCGGGCCCGCTGCATGACAAGGCAGCACGCTACCCCGAGACCACAGCGGTGGACATAGCAATAGTAATAATAGGACTTTATTAGACTAAAAGTAAGATATATACAATGTTATTTACAAATATGAGTCGCACGGGCAGTAAGCCGTACGTGCTGTTGACAGTCCGTTACAATAAGGTAATATTTGGTAATAGTATAAAAAAAACAAAAAGAAAACAATGATATTACAATTACATAAAGCAAACACAATAATATTGCAATTACATAGTACAATAACATTATACATTAATTAAGTTATTTAGAATTACTAAGAATTAATGGTATTGCATTTTGATAACATGTATTTATTCATGAATGAGTGTTGTTCCTTATTTTCCGCGTTTTGTCCAGAAATTTACCGAAGTTTATCCAATTTTCTGGATTTTGAAGGAAGTATGATTCCACAGAGGATGATTGAAAAAATAGCTCAGGGTAGGGATTTTTGGAGAGCTTATGTCCGCGCTACCATGAGCCCACGTGTTCGATAATGCATTTAGTTAGTTCGATATACCATTTGATCCGCCTCTGTGATCTCGGTGTTTCGTCGTTACTTCCTACGCAGCAGGCCCAGGTTCAATCCTCGGTTGGGACAGGTTTCTGGAGTGATGTTTTTTTCGGGGTTTCCTCACCTCTAAAACAAATACCAGGAAACATTAATGCCCCAAACGGTCTCCGAACGTCAGTTGACCAGTATAACCATCATTATCATATTCGCCATGTTTAGTATGTATACTAGGGTAAGTAATGGCAACACTGCTATAACATCACGAAAGTAAGTATTATGTTACTTTTGACATTACTAACTTCATTTATAGTCTCCTGTCTAGTCAACTATATGTTGCCAAATCCTTGAAAGATGGCGAACTCCATCTTCAGCACCATTTCTGGATATCTCTTTCACTGATTAATCTAGAGCTTTCTGGTTATCAATTCTTGATTAAAATGTAATGCCTCTTACATTTACTTTGATTTTTGAGAATAACTTATAGTCACAAGGGCTCGTGTCCTGTGAATTGGTGGATGTTCGAGTACTTTCCAGATCCATCTTCTAAACATATTCTATTGAACATCTTTTTAGGACTTACTGAACGTGAAATACAGTTAATGTATTCATAAAATATTACTATTTCGAGACTTTCAACATTACAGAATTATACAAGAAAGACTGCTCAACAACATACACCAAGATTACAATGGTCACCACTAGGATCATCTTCTGATATTGGAGGGGGATGGAAGGTCAATTAAAGCATTATTGGCAATTTTGAGTAATGGATGATTGACTCAACAGTGTTGCCATTACTTACCGAATACGCTAATATGTGGGAATGGTGTGTTTCATTTTAATGTTGTGTTGTATCAGAGGTGACCCTGACAATGAGCTGATCCCTCATTAAGGGAGTCCCTCCATATCCTTATGTGGTCATAAAAGTGTGTAAGTGATCCATATCCCGACAGGTCGTGCACCCTTAGACTCGCGTTGTACCTATAAGGCGAGAGTTTAAACTGAGTTAATGGAATGGATATACATTTTCTTGGACTTATCACTATTTAAAAAAAGAATAGTGCTCGTAATCAAATAATTTTTCTCCGAGTTCGGTGTCTTTATAATACTTTTAGGGAATTCAAAGAAATAAGTAAATATATTAAAGTTTTGACCAAAATATTTTAAAAAATACAACCCTTTATAGACTCTTTATACCATACACAAAATATTACCACGGTAAAAAATGGATATAACCTTTATAGGCCTATATTTGCATGTCCCAAGACATAAAGTGGTTTTTCGCAAAATTAAATACGCATACTCTATTTTTTTTTGTTTGACCTTAATAACTCAAACAACAAATATTATTGCGATTGGATCATGACAACCCGTGCCAACTTCATACCAAACATAAGACATGAACATTTGTACTGAGTTAGTATAGAAGGATTCTAGAACTAAAATTTTATTTAGTAAATAAAACATCAGTATGCCCAAAACGTACAACTATTCACTATTTTGCAATAAAAAATGAAATGAATATTTAGAAAATATTTTTAAAAAATTGTAATTTAACAAATAGAATTGACAATATGAGAAACAACTTGCATGAACAAGTTAAAAAAAATGCCTACAGATAGCCTAGGATCCCCCAGATGTTATTAAAGTACAAGCTAATAGGACATAGATGTGTTGGACGCCCATTTACTAGATGGGGAGATTAATTGAATCACACTTTGATGTGAAAGAGGTCAAAAGGCCTAATTTCATGAAGTAGAAGAAGAAGAGAATAAAAAAAATTATTGTTCAAATTTCTTTCGCATTATTAGCAAGTATTGACATGTTTGGAAGCAAATCGGCAAATTGCCGTGGGCCTACGTACACCAAATTGCACTTACTATTGATTTAACATTATACAAATACATTAAGAGGGTATGAGTTAGAAAAAATATAATATTTCGATTTTTTTGGGACATCCTAATATATATATATATATCTTATAATTTTTTTTATTCTGAAATAAATGCAAAATATTATTTTTATATTAATTTTAATATAATACATTGTCATAACTAATGCCACAAGTAATTTCCAAATTATCGATAAAGTCACGACTCACGAAGTGAGGAGTGAATTTATCTAGAGAATTTGGTAATCAAGAGTGGCATTTGTTAGGACTATTTAACGAATAAAATTAAGCTGTTTACTCACAAATCATTGTTTAACTATAGTTATTTTAAACATTTATATATTTAATGTAAACGGCGATGTTTGAAAACAAATCAGAAATGTGAGGTTATGTTAATTCACTGCTGCTTGATCATATTATTTATTGCCAAATAAGATCGCAATATTGTAAGAGTGCACCCAAGTGGAGAAATAATGAAACACATCAAACTATATATCATAATCAACATTATGGGCTATTCATTTTTTTTAGTAAACAACTCAGTAAAATCAAGGAATCTTTTCATTATTTGCTATATTCAATGTATTTGTTGGAGAAAAATAATGATTTGATCTGTTCAGAACATTAAAAAGGAGGAGATTTCTTTATCACAAAAGCAGGGGTTGATAAAGAGAAATCGATAAAGAGCGAGGAGAAACACGACTGTCATTGGTTGTAAAACAACATTCATTGAAACGTGATTGGTCATCGACTAGCATTTGTGGCATGAGTTAAATAGTCATAATAAATGTGTCTTTCATTTACCCTTCCTTTTGTTCGTCTCATATTTACCCCTTCTGACCTTAACGTGGTTTTATTAATTTTCCCATATTCATAGCATTTTTTTTTTTATTTTGCTTTATAATACATGAAAGCATACCTGCACACATATTATATGCAATCAAGTCGTTTTATAATACGTCTCTTTGTATGTATTTCTTTTAAAAGGTTTCATGAGCAAAGGGCTCATGTTCCTGCAGGCGGAGGACTAACAATATATAGCTCACCCTTTAATTCGCATGCTCGAAGCCTAAGTACGTTAACTCAATTAAAACTGTCTGTAGTTGAGAACTTCTCCAATAGAGTGAGTAGTAACGAACGTTTTCCTCGTAATGATGCACAGTTTGGTTTCACATCTCAAAGGAAATTATATACCGGCGAAACGTGATTTTATGGACTACACAATATAGCGGAAACAAGAGGACATAAACTACTTAAATTTCAAATAATGCTGTTAATTTAAATGCACTCAGAGAACGTACGTCTGCCATTCGTATTTATACTTTTCGTGGAAAATTGCGTATTCTATTTACCTCACAGAAAATGAGAGTTACTTCAGCATCGGGTGTACATTTACTGAATTTTTTAATACAATATGATGTTTATTCCTGTAAGATAGATGAAAAAAATGTAAAACAGAAACCTGTAATTAATTAAGGTGATGTTTTCTTTCATTCTCATCTATAAGGCCCTTGGTCTACCAGCCGGCTGCTGACCTCTCATCCACACGTGTTAATTACAGAGGTAGACGATTATGCAGCCAGTGTAGGTCGGCATGTCGGGTTCCCCAGCCCTTATACCTGGTTTTCTCAACCTGGAGCCGCTGCTTATTGTAGCTATCAAAATTCCTCTTGATGTTGGGTGGGAACCGTTCCCATACTGGCCGAAATGTCATGAGAAAATTTCTTCCCCCATTGAGAACCGAACCAGCACAAGTCTAGTAGCTCTGCGCCAAGGCATCTTGCCTTAACCACTGGGCTTACGGCGCGTCACCTTTATCTTTTTTAACTATATAGGTTATTTCAAAATTCTCATTATACTTTTTTTAGTAATGTAATAAGTCATTGGCAGTATCGAACCTGGAGGTTAAATGACAGACATAATTATGCTATCCATAGATCCCTATCCCAAAATAATGTTTTCCAATTATACCCTGTAATATTCATATCCCTCCAATAAAGTTAATATTATTCACCCAATTTATTTTTTGGCCATCCTACTGGGCGCTTTTCCTCTGGTTTCCCTGCAAAGTTTTTCGTGTCCTTCAGTCGTTCCCCAATCCTTCCACATGCCCTGTTCTTCACAGTCTGTAAGACTTACTTTGTTATTATATCTGGTTAATATTATTTTGTCAATTTTTATTTGGTCAACCTTCTAGACACTTCCCCTCTAGTTTCCCTGCGAAGTTTATCATGCCCCCCCCCATTCGTTCCACATGTCCTGTAGTTTACGAGACTAACTGTTGTTATTAGTGCTGATTAATATTATTTTCCCAATACATTTTTCGTCAACATACCAGGTGCTTTCCCTCAGGTTTCCCTGTGAAGTTTTCATGCCCCTCTTTCATTCCCCATTTGTTCCATATCTCCTGTTCTACAGTATACAAGGCAAGGCCAGTATTCCTGAACCCAGCTTTCCACGAAGAGCGACTCGCAGCCCATCTCACTGTGGTTAACTATATGGGTCATGCAGAACCTACTCTAACTGGCTCACTCTATTCAACACCATGTGGTAAATTATGTGGGTCATGCAGAACCTACTCTAACTGGCTCACTCTATTCAACACCATGTGGTAAATTATGTGGGTCATGCAGAACCTACTCTAACTGGCTCACTCTATTCAACACCATGTGGTAAATTATGTGGGTCATGCAGAACCTACTCTAACTGGCTCACTCTATTCAACACCATGTTCTAACAAGATATTTATTTTTAAAAAATCCGGGAACAATTGAAAAATGAGAGCCTCAGCTTACGGAAGACGGAGATGGCATGGCCTAGAGAGCTTGGTTGTTGAATACCGGTATTCTATAGAGATAATATAGCGCCCAGTTAAATACTATTATCCATTCACCTATCTGCCCCTCTGTCTATGGTATAAACATTTTCTTAAGAATCCTATTTTCAAATACTAGTAATCATTTCTCCCATCTTAAATATTAACTGTTTTTATAGTGGCCGCGGTGGACTAGTGGTTATGCTCCTTGCCTCTGGTCCCGAGGATTGCAGGTTCAAACCCGGTCTGGGTCGATGGATTTTTTAGGATGGAAAAATCCAAGGAGCAAGTCCTCCGGGAGGAACTTTAAGCCGTGCGTCACGAAATTGAAGATTTTCAGGCTCGTGAAAGATCCTTAAGCCTGAATGAAAAGGCATCTAAGCAAATTTTACCGAATATCCTCGTGCTAGTACTGTCTTGGTTTCCTAGATGTCAGTATGAGGCGGAACACTGACCACGGACCACTCAAATGACATCTATACGAAAACAAGTGTAACTAAATTATTATGGTTCAAATTCTTCCCTGTAGGGGGAGAGCGCCTAAATCTCTGTTAAAGGAAACTTGGGCTTACAAGATACAAGAAGATTGTTTTTATAACATGTAATCGTTCATGTTTATTGTAATTTAGATGTAAGACTATTTTTATAATGTTGTTTTAAAACATGGTTGAGTGGCAGACAAGGCCTTAATGCCTTAACTCTACCAGTAAAATAAAGCTATTATTATTATTATTATTATTATTATTATTATTATTAATATTAAGAGACCGTGTTTCGCACTCATATAACTGGATAAATAACCTTATCCTCTGAGTTAACTTAACTAACTAACCCACTGGCACTATTGAACCATTTCCCCACACTCATCTCATTAATTTAGTTTCATTTCATTTGTGCTTGTGATGTGGTGCACCAGGCGTAGTCGGCCGGTTCCTTATTATTCACAGACATAAGTTGAAGAGGTTTCATTTATTCGAATTTGATCTTGATACAGTCATTATTTTATTTATAGTATAAATAGTTGTTTGTACATGCAATTTACATTGCAACTTTTAATGGCTTTTTAATCCTTTATAATTAACATCCATCCATAGTAATTCTGCCCGAAGGCAGGTCCTTCACTGCAATCATAGCATTTTCATGCTATGCTTGCAGCTTTACTAGGGAATTGTAGGTGTGGTAGCTTCCCGTTGCTTTCCACACCGGTGAAGGATGATTATGATAATGATAAGGATGATGGCCATATGATTTCGGGGACCGTTTGGGCCTTAAAGTTTTCCTGACATTTGCCTTACTGGTGAGGAAAAACCCCGATAAAAACCTCACCCAGAAAAACTGCCCCGACCGGGGATCGAACCCGGGCCCGCTGCGTGATAAGGCAGCACGCTACCTCGAGACCACAGCGGTGGATTATAATTAACATTGTACATAGATAATCAGTCCACCGCTGTGATTTCGAGGTAGCGTGCATAAGTGGACTCAAGCACTTTTTCAAGTAAATGTTTTCTTACTTGGATTGAAAACATCTCTATGTTTTTTTTTTCTTTTTTCTCTCTGTTGAGAGTAAAGGCGATATAAAAAGGTCGGATTGACGTGATGAGACGTGAATTCGTATTGACAAGTAACAGGATCTCGGGGTGTGTTGTTTCCACTACATTAGAGTTGTGATTTCTTAGCTTTTCCACGTGTTTAATCCAAACTCTGCTTTTTCAAGATTTCCTATATTTACTTCATAGGTTGTATTTTCAAACTGAATTAAGCTCTTATGCTAATGCTTATGAATGTATTTTAAGGTGGCCTCCTTTAAGGTCTTGTGTTCAGAGCTTCTGATTACAGTTTGAGGTACGGAGATCGATCGCCGGTCAGACCACAAGCAAATTTTCGGCCGTTCTTTACAACATGTAACATGACTTTTTTAATTCCTTCATAAACTCCTGTCAAATTGTATTCTTTGGGTTCCATTTTTCAAATTATTTTCCACCATTTACAATGATTTTTACATTTTTTCTAACGATTACTTCAATGTGTTTTTCTATGATATTTAATTACATACGTAGCATGAGGACGTGGCAGTCATATTGATTTTAACAAATATTCTGAGCAAAAAACAAAATCATGTTCCAGTGCAGCCAACATAGAGTATGTACCAATTAACTATACACATATACTTCAGAATTTCAGAACTTAGTATTTATTTTTGGGCGTTGCAATATTTCACAGGTTACAGTGCTTAAATTGCCTTAGTTTAGCTTTTAGTTTGGTTTCTCACAGGTTAGAGTGCTTAAATTGCGTTAGATTAGGTTTTAGGCTCGTTAAATATGGTGTATATGTTGGCTGCATCTCGTGATTCCACAGCGTAAACCTCATCGCGTTTGTTGGAGTATGCGCATGGTGTATGTTTGGAACTTAGAAACATTTTCCTTTGGTCGTCCATGGTCTAAATGTTAGGTTAAACTTAGGTCTAAGGACTCTTTCAATATCATTTATCATCTATCATAACATTGGAGTAACGCAAATACGATTTCCAGACTCCCCAATATTAGAAATTAATTATAAATATGCTATTGTAAAAAGGAAAGTGGTCACATAACAGACCAAGGCAGATCTTTGGGGTAGTAAAAGATTAATGCTCCCGCCTTTTCTAGACATCTCTAATTGATGTCAGCCGGGTTGTTAGCTCTGCGTAACGGCCGTCTTTACCTCCAGAACAAGCATCTTGTACTCATTTCCGTTAGTCACTGAGTCGACCCCAGGACCATGGTGCTACCAGAAGGATTGAGTCAGTTTAAAAACCCTGACCCCACCTGAACTCGAACCCTCGACCTTTGGTTTGTAACGTATTACCAACTACGCTACGTTGTGCCTTTTGAACTGTTCGACAAAGGGAATTCCTTACAAACGCTACGCTACCGCCGGTATTGTTCTCAGTCAGTATCTTTTGGCGATTCTTCTCCTCGAGCAGGATAAAAAGAAATATATATCCATCCACCCATAGTAATTCTGCCCGAGGGCAGGTCTTTCACTGCAATCATAGCATTTTCATGCTATGCTTTGCAGCTATACTATGGAATTATAGGTGTGGTAGCTTCCCGTTGCTTTTATCACCGGTAAAGGATGATGATGATAATGATAAGGATGACGATGGTGACCGGATGATTTTCGAGGACAGTTGGGCCCAAAGCTTCCTGACATTTGTCTTACAGGTGAGGAAAAACCCCGAAAAAACCTCACCCAGGAGCCTGTCCCGACCGGAAGTCGATCCCGGGCCCGGTGCGTGACAAGGCAGCACGCTACTTCGAGACCACAGCGGTGGACACACACACACACACACATATATATATATATATATATATCTGTGTGTGTGTGTGTTTCGGTTTGATAGTAGCCGAGCGGTTAAGGCAAGATGTCTTGGCGCAGAGCTACGGGACGGGTGTTGGTTCAATTCTCCATAGGGAAACAAAATTTTCTCATGGAATTTCGGCCAGTATGGGACCGATGTACACTGAGCATCCTGAGGATTTTGTGTAGCTACAATAAGTAGCGGCTCCAGGTTGAGAAAACTAGTTATAACGACTGGGGAACCCGACATGCTGACCACATGTCACCCCTACACTGGCGGGATGATCGTATACCTCTGTTTAATACATGTGGATGTAAGGTCAGCAGCTGGTTTGTATGCCAAGGGCTTTCTAGGGTGTCGCACCGTGGAGTAATAGTAAGTTACCATACACAAACATCAACTACGTCAGAATACGTTCGGGGAGAACAACAAATATTGATTTAAATGTTTTAAATTATATCTTACACATAGTAATAACACGTTTAATAAAATTATAAATACATTCGAGTATATTTAAATATAGAGCAAAATTAATACAACGAAAACACGTAGTTTTATGAGAAGGTATGATTATTTTAAATTGCTTTATACCGCAAAAAAATTGTTTTCTAGTTTAATAGAGTTCTTTTTATTTTGTATGCAACGCAATATTATACTTCCGTAGCTCCTAGATGCGCTATTTTCTAAAAATAAAATATTTATTTTTGTACTCCATGTCTAGACATTTAAATGTGAATATACGACTTTATTTTGCTCATAAAGGGGAACAATGGACATAAAATAGGAACGAACGATGTTCTTATGAAAATACCTTCACATTTATTCTCAGAATTAGATTCTTTATTGTAAAAAATTGAGGTTAAGGTAGCGTATTCTAAGCTGCCATAGATATATTAAACTCAAAATACTATTGCAGTCGGTTTCTTAAAAGAAGTATTTAGTTTTAAATGAATGTTTTATATACCGGTATAAATATATAGTACTACCTTGGTTTCCTAGATGTCAGTATGAGGCGGAACGCTGACCACGGACCACTCAAAATGACATCTATACGAAAACAAGTGTAACTTAATTAGTATGGTTCAAATTCTTCCCTGTAGGGGGAGAGCGCCTAAATCTCTGTAAAGGGAAAACATAGTCTTACAATACAATACAAATAGTCACTGGATGGTGTAGGGTTTTTCTTTTACTTATTTCGATTTAAATAAATACACTGATGTTATGTAAGCTTGTTCTTTTCACTTTATTTTCTTCTCACAATTATTACTAAATCATCAATCACAATTTTTTCTTACAACTATTCTTGTTTGAAAGATTATCAGATAATCACTTACAACACAGCTGCAGACATAGTCCTTTCTCACAATTTCTCTCACAATTAACCTCTCGCGCATCCAACGTAAGATTTACACTCGTTGCCGCAGACTGACTGTCGCAAAGTAACTAACTGGCCTTCTCTTCCGCTCTTTTATATAAGCGGGAGGAAAGCTCTAGTAACACATTCGAGTAACTTCGAAGCCCAGAAACTTCTGGCTTCCGATCCTTCTCCTTAAGGGAGAAGGAGACGCCGGTAGATATGTCTGGCAACACATTCCAGGCAATTCAAGCGGCTCTGCGGGTCACCTATCTCGCTAGGGGCGACTCACCTTCGGTAAACAAACGTCGCTATGCGCGACACGTAACAATATATATATATATATATATATATATATATATATGCACATATATATTGAGGATGTTGAAGCCAATACACACAGTCTTTTGAAAAACACTAAGAAATTGAGACAGGAAATAAACAACAATAAAACTAAATATATGTTCACACGTAGAAATACATTATATAATGAAAATCCGAATTCAGTTTCCTAGGAACAATAATTATGAACAAAATTCAGTGCACAAAGAAATTAAACATTAACTCAATTCTGAAAACGCGTGCTATTATGCATTACAGGGGCCTTTGCCAACCAAACTTCTCTAAATGATATTTAACCCATTCGCGCCTCAATAGACGAGGTAGACTCGCCGGCAGTTAAATGACCTTCAACTCAGAAGACGAGGTACACTCGCTTAACTCTGCTGTTATATATTTTGCGTTATTTTGTACATCCATTGGCAGGCTAATCTTTTGTTTAACATTTAAGAATAACAAAGGAATGTGTTTTGGCCTTCACACTTATTGTGATCCAAGTACCGTTATATTTTGTTTATTTTGAGTGTCTAAAATATACAATATTTTTTGCGGTAACTTAAATCCGGTTTCTGGAGTATTTAAATCTGAAGCGAATGAGTTAATTAAAAAGTATTTTAAAAATCTGTTTTTATATAATTTATATTGTATGGATGCGAAATATAGACTATTAGATTAAGGGAGTAGAAAAAATTTCGAGTATTTGAGAATAAAGATTTTAGAAATGTTTTAGACCGAAGGCCCCGACAGACGAATGGAGAAGATTACATAACAGTGAGCTACATATCCTTTATAGGAAACTAGATATAATAAAAAGAGTTAAGTCTTATAGACTGAATTGGATAGGACACGTGGCATGGCTAGGGAATGGAAGAGAGGATGAAAACTCCTAGAAGAAAACCAGAGAGAAAGTTCCCAGTAGGCAGTATAGAATGAGTTACAAAATAATATTAACCATGACCAGAGGCGAATATATTATACACGGGATGATTGTAAAATATTAGCTTAAGTTAAGGATGAATGGAGAACTTATGTCACTCGGTCATCAACCTACGTGTTCGATAGCCCCAGTGAGTTATTTAGTCAGATAATTCTCGGAGGCTCGGAGTCATGAGGAATCACTTTTGCGTGCTCCCCACAACCTCATATTTTAAACATTTGTGCTTTGCGAATCCACATTATTTTACCTGACATGCGAGGAGTTGAAGGGTTGGGTGATATGAAATGAATGAATGAGAAATGAGAGATTGGGAACGGAGGGTGTTAACGAGAAAAAATTCGGAAAAACGGAAGAACCCGGACATAAACCATAAAAATCCGGCAATACCCCACAATTGATAACTCTCTGGGATTCGAACCTGGGATCTCTGTTGGGGCAGCCGCGCGGGCTAGCCACAAGTCGACTGAGACGCCAGCCATTAAGTTAGTTTAGGTAGTTACTGTGTTTGATTTACTTGAACAGCAGCATGAGTGAGTGATCAGCGTTACTGATTACATTTCACGAGGTCTCGAGTTCGATTCCGACCGTAAGAGTCAGACCGTAAGAAATTTTCCTTGATGGCAATCATTCATGGGGTTGCCCAGTGTCTGGAATTTTGGTTAAAGTTAGATTAAAGACTCTGCTGGCACTTCATTATCATTTATCGCCCCATCATATCATCGGGGTAAAGAAACTCTGTCTTCCATGTGCCCCAACGTAAAAAATGGATTACAATTCTGTCACTGTCATGGGAGAAAGCCAAAATTGTTATAAAACAGAATCTGGTGGCATTAAAAAAACTTTGGGAATAAAATAGTTTCAATGGTATCCTATACATCTTAGAATTTCAAGAGTTTTTAATAATAAGAGTAAGTTATAATTTGCAAATACATTTTGAATCACCATTGAGATATTTCACTATATAAAGATTTTAAATTATAAATTATTACCTTGTTATCCTTTTTTCCTGAACTGTTAGCTCTATAATTTTTAAATAGGTTTTCCGAAAGCAGTGTTTCGTCTTCTGTTTATTGACTATTGTTAATAATGATTTTGTAAATAGGGCTTTGGTCAATGGCAGAATTACAAGAAATTTTATCACAAGATTTAACGAACACTTTAGAGATTATGTAAATAATGAGGACAAATCTAGCTTCTCTAAACACATAACACAAGTAGGTCAACAATTTAATAAAATAAATAAGATATTATCGATCTTGCACAGAGAAAACAATAAATTGAAAATCAACATTCTAGAAGATATCGAAACCTTAAAGGAAACCAACACCTTTTGAATAAGAACATACCCAGTGACAAAAGCCCTCTTTTCAAAATTATTATTAAGAATAGTCAATATACTGAAGATGAAACATTGCTTTCGAATAACCTCCTTAAGCATTGTATAGCTCTAATAGCTCAGGAAAACTGAGAACAAGGCAATAATTTATAATTTAAAAGCTTTCTATAAAGAGTCAGTTAACATGGAATCCTGAAGATTGGTCTGTAATGCGTTATAGTTCACGACTGACGTGTGTAGCATCATATGTTTTGGTTGTTTTATTGAAAATTCGATAAGTCGACCCTCTTTGCATTCCGGACAACGGCAACCCAAGGGGCAGTGTAAAGAGTGCGTGCATCTTTTCGCTGGGAACACATTCTAAATAATGCAAACCCCAGCTTTCATGCCTTCACTTACAGACGAGTTCTAGAAAGTACGTAATGCCCCATATATTCAGAGAAAGAGTTGAGTACACTTCAAAGAAATGAAACAAGTGGAAATGTCTATAGGTTGTTAAAAAAGTTAAGAGCGCTAAAAATTGTTTTACAGAATTTTAGCTATTCAAATGGAAGCAAAATAAATGTTGATATTTATGAAATGGTCAATCAGTAGATGTGGTATCCCAACGAGTATTTATTTATTTATTATTTATGTATTACACAGAAATGAGCTATTAGAATAATTAGCGTAAACAGAATCAGAACACTGTGTTAATTCACCTCTTGTTCAGCACTGAAATGAATAGTTACATTGGCTCCGTTGACTGTAGATACTATGATTGTGACGTAATTTTACTCCCTCTATATTACAGTCAAGTCTCACTGTACTTGTAAGCAAATAAACATACTATTTCAGTACTATTTCTCCGCAGTCTGGCGATAACCATCTGAAAGCCAGTCTGGTCCTCTCTCGAAAAGAAAGCACTAGAGGACGATTATTCTAGAACCCTTATATCTGAAAACTGTTACCTCCATCAAGCAGGTCTGGAGAGGTATTTTCAAGCTGCACATGACTCGAATCCAACTCCTGTTTCCTTATAAGGAGTCTTGGCTCCGCCCGCGAGATTCAAAGGCGATTATTGGAGCAACGGATTAGTAATGCATCATAGTACCGAAAAGGCCGGGAAGGGGTAGGAAGGCTCAAATATAGTTGGAAGATCTGTGTCTGTTATTATTTGGGAAAATTAGAGAAATAAATTGGATAAGACTTGATATGGATAGAGGTAACTGGGATGGAACTCAGATGAAGGTCAGGTTTCATAATGGGCTGTTGCGCTATCAGTGATTATGAAAATGATTTAATGAAGTTAATTTGTGTTCTTAGGTACGTTTTCCTCCAAATTACATATTTGAGTAAGTTATCTTCAAAATGTCCCTTGTCTACTTTCATAAAAATGTGAGAGGCGATCTAAAGTTGGTATTTTGCTGTAAAAAGAACCAGTGTTATTACAGTTC
Organism: Diploptera punctata; assembly: GCA_030220185.1. NCBI lineage: Eukaryota > Metazoa > Arthropoda > Insecta > Blattodea > Blaberidae > Diploptera > Diploptera punctata. The sequence continues at coordinate 1,411,765 of JASPKZ010008381.1, read as the reverse complement.
ACTTTTAACGCAAATTCATAGTGATGTACAGTATGTTCTGAAGCCAAATGATAATATTGTTACGTAGGAGTGCCTAAAAAAGTCAGTTCTGATACAAGATGGACAACAGACATTTTGAAAATGAACTCCTCATTCCATCATCAACATCCTCCATGCAAGTATTAGGCCAAGCGATCTATTACGGTCTCAAAGTGGAATTTTTCATCCTGCACTTTTTTTAGATATCTCAGCAATCTTTTGCATTGAGGATAGTAAAGAAGCAAAGTTTTTGGAATTCTGTGAGATGGCATTCGTTGAAGGTGGGCTTTCCAGTTGCTCTGGTAGTTTTGTATATAATGTAGAATTGGTTCTACACCCAACTCTTCCAAAATTTCGTCATTTTTTTGTTCCACTTCTTATAACCTGCGGTCAGCATCATCATCTCTTCACTAATGTAACAACTCATTCCTGAGTCCTGGCCTTTCTCCAATTAGTTGGGTCCTGTGCCTCTTTCCACCAATATCTCAATCCCAACTCTATAAACATCTCCATCCACCTCATCCTTCCATCGTAGTTTCAGTCTTCCTTTTTTTTTCTACCCTTTGGTTGAGGTGGACCATATCCTTTTTATATATTTCTGGATCTTCCTATCTTCTCACGTACCCTGTATAACCTGCTGTATGATGCATAAATCTCATCTCATTTGCTGTTATCCGGTATTCATATCTTCTTCGTATTGTTCATGCTACATATTTGATATCTCAGTACTTGCTCCTTTATTTATAAATGAAGTATCTAACATTTTTCATACATGGAAGACGTGGATTTGTTGTAAATTTTAAATAACATGGTTTGCTGTATGATTTTAATGAAGTCCATTAACTGAGAGGGAACAGGCATGTTGAAATGGTATTCTAAAGGCTTCAACCTCCCTACTTTTCTCTCTCTGTATATCCTGTGCTTGAGGGTTTCAAAAAGCGTGCAGTGAAGAGCTTCACACTTCTGATTACGCTTGCCAGGTCCAAGAAGCTTAACAACTGTAAGCTTCATTCAATGGAGTAAATTTGAATTCCGGAAGAACATCAATACTGCGTTTTAATAAAAAACATTTTTTGTATAATAAATAGGTATCATATATAGAAGTACTGCTCAAAGTATTACAACATTCAGATATTTATTTATACAAATGCAGGGGATTTGATAGAAGTCATTGCCAATAATTATGAGTAAACAAATAACATAACAATAAATTAAAACAATAAAGCAACATAGCAAAACAGAAAGTTTGGGTTTTGCTTCGCAGTATCAGCGTAGCAGAGTGAAGTGCCTGACACTGTAGTAGATCGTTTCTGTCCATATTGGTATTCGTGGACCACAAAAGGAAACGAGGACTTCTGTAAATTCAAATTCGGTGAAGATGAGCTGCAAGACAAAACATTTAGATATTTATATTACTAACTCACTGGAATCATCGAACGCTGGCACAATAACATCATCGACGTTAGATCAGTTAGAGTGACGAACATTTCCGATCATCATCTTGTCCGGTGAGAACCAGAGCCAGTGAATTAACTAACTCACTAGCACTATCGAATCCGTAGGTTCATGACCGCGCGGTTAAGCTCTCCATATATCCCTATCCTGAGCTAATGTTTTTCCAATCATTCCCTGCATAATCTACATCCCTCAAATCATAGTTAACTTTATTCTATGCAGCAAGCTTTTGGAGGCACGAGGGTCTCTTCAGGGCGTATTTTAGATTAAGCTTATTTCTGAGTTCTACTGGTGTGAAAGACAAGGGATTCGATAATCAGTAACAATGAGTTGTGTAATTAATTAAAGAGGGTTTATTTTGTTAACCTCTTATGAACAACACAATATTCACAACAAATTAGTAATAGCTTGTAGACTACTTGAGCAAATCTAGATTTCCCTAGTATATTTACGTACGATAGATTTATTCACACTTTTAGGTAATAATATGGGAGCAACAGGATCCTCTAAATACTCGTAATATGATAAATTAGCCCACTATGTTTTCGTAAGGTTGTTAGTTGCTCCTCTCTGTATGTACTCGTATGGGAGCTACTGGTCACACTGTGTATATACTCGTATGGGAGCTATTGGCCACACTCTATGTGTGTATATGAGCTAGTAACCACACTGTGTTAGCAATAAAATTTCTTGGCCTTTTATATTCATTTCCCAAGGAAGTTTTAAACTTGGCTCAAGTATTCCTTTTAACAAAATGTATTGTTTTGCAAATTTGACCATATTCAAGACGTCAATCAAATTTACACTTTTATAATAAACATTAGTTTCGCTTTGCTAGGTACATGTACCTGCCAACCCTTGAGTTACCGTTAACCACTCTATAACAGAAGCTTATTGTGTGGTCCAAAATAAATTTTAATTCTAGGTATTACCCCGCCTCATCTACCACCTTATTATTGGTCTACCAACTGGGCGTTTTCCCTTTGGTTTTCCTACAAGAAGTTTCCATGCACGTATTTCATTCCCCATTCGTGCCACATGTTCAGTGAATTAGACATAACTTCTCTCTCCTTCAGTCAACATTTCTCTTTTATTTAACAAAAATTCCTGCGAAGCTAATCAAGTCACTCACATATTTCTCTGGAAAATATAGACCGGTATTTAATGTTTGAATATAGAACAATGAAATCACGCTACATTCCCGACGTGGGTGTATTAATACATTTCACAACAGTTCATCCTTACTAATGCATCGCACAATTACCTATATTGGCGTACAGCATGCAATGAGCGGTCAGGCAGGCTTTAAATCACGATACATTTAACGTACGATGTAAAATAAATAAATGTAGTTGCTTGGGAACATTACATGTGTCGTGCATGTACTTATATAGATTATTGGAAGTCATTGAACGGATCAATAACACTTATTTTTTCAGACAGATGTCACATATTCAATAATAATAATCATATCAAGAACGGGTTTACATTATTATTTTTCTGTGACCGATGTTCTGCACTCTTTATCCCTTTCTTTGAATCCACTGTCCTTCTTTCTCTTTGGAATTCAATTCAAAACTTTTCTTAGTAACCTTCCTCCAATACCTACACGCAAGATTATAATTGTGTGCATTTTACAAAATATAGAATTGAATTGTCATTATTCATAATTAAAATAATGATTAAACTCATAATAATAATACATTATTATTAATATTATTATTACTCTCGTCTTTATTTTCATTATTATTATTATTTATTATTATTATTATTATTATTATTATATTTTATTATTATTATTATTATCATTCTCATTTTAATCACTATTTTCATTTGTATTATATTTTTTATTTTCATTAATACTATTGTTATTATAATTGTTACTGTTATTACTGTTATTATTGTTAGTATTATTACCATCATTATTTTCATTATTAATATTATTATTGTTACTGTCAACATTATTTTCATTATTTTTATAATCATCATTACTGTTTATTATTATTATTATTATTATTATTATTATTATTATTATTATTATTATTATTACTGTAATCATTATTTTCATTATATTATTATTATTACTGTTATCGTTATTTTCGTTACGAATAATGATAATTAAGTTATAGATTTTGTAAAATTCAAACAATTGTAATGGTGTGGACATGTTAATCGAATAATAATAATAATAATATATAATAATAATAATAATAATAATAATAATAATAAATAATAATAATAGTGGTAACTATTATTATTATTATTATTATTATTATTATTATTATTATTATTATTATTATTATTATTATTATTATTATTATTATTAAAACTTAGAACACACATTTATGTCCAAGGAAATGGATTTCTTGAAGAGAGCATCACAATGTTCAAAATTCGAAAAAAATAAGAAAGTTAAACGAGGAAAAATTACATACTCATTACGCTTTTACCATATAGTAGGAATGTAGGCCTATATAAAAAATCACTGATTCATTAATAACATAAGAAATTAACAGGCTGTGTGAGGGAAAAAATACGGACGTTGTTCTCATTCCAGTTCTAATAAAGCTTTATTATTATTATTATTATTATTATTATTATTATTATTATTATTATTATTATTATTATTATTATATCTGGAATCCCATCATGATCGTGTAACTCACTGTTAAGAAGTTCGTGTTTTTTTTCTACAATGTACGCGCCGTAGTGTAGTGGTTAAGGCACTGCGCTACAAGCCAGAAGGTCGAGGGTTCGAGCCCCGTGGGTGTCAGGATATTAAAACTGACGCAAACCCTCTGTCGGCACTATGGTCCTTGGATCGACTCAGCCTCTAAGGGAAATGAGTACCAGACACTTGTTCTGGGAGTAAAGGCGGCCGTCACGCAGGACTGACAACCCGGCTGTCACCAAGTGTGCCGATTGTCTAGAAAAAGTGGGAGCCTTAACCTCCTACTTACCGAAGGGCCTCCTGAGGCCTGTCGTGGGATCTCTTTACTATGTACGTGTAGTCCGTGCCAACTGATAAAGTCATATGTTAACTAACTGAACTAACCGATAGTTATATCGGAACAGGCCTGATGACTTAATCCGAATTGTTTATGATAATAAATAATAATATATTTTTTATTTATATACAGATTTTCAATGTTTACACATCCTTATATGCCTAAATGTTTATATTCTTCATTTCCTGTATAATCTACTTGTCTCAAATTATGATTAATGTTTTGCTCCCTTCTAATTATTGCCTTACCTACTGGGCGTTTTCCATCTGGTTTTTCTACAAAAAGTTTCCATGCCTTTTTTCATTAAACATTCGTCGCTCATGTCCTGCCAATCGTGTCTATGATACTTAAATATTCTATAATCAATTGAGTTGGTGTTTACTTGATGAAAATCCATATTTATTAATTAAAGTATTGTTGCTTAGATCAGTTGGAACACAATTCATAATTTGTTAACATGTCTGAAGATGGTACAGTGTACCGAAACAGCTGTCACTGAATTATATAATAAATATGAAAATCAAATAAAACTACGTTTTATTTTTATTTAATTAACTTAAATATTCTTATTAGATCTGATTTGCTATAAAGACCATGTAGCTCACTATTAGGTAGTCTTTTCCATTCACCTATCTGTCCAACTCTCTTTTGTTAAAAAATTCTCCTAAGAACTTTATTCTCAACTACTCTTACCCTTTTTTTCTCCCTTAAATATGAATCCATGTTTGTCATCCATATAGTAATAAACGTGGGTGTATAACAGTTTTATATATTTTTAGTTTAACGTTTTCTGAAAGTTGTTGGGTCGGCAGGAATTCCTGTATTGCATAATAGCACGCAAATCCAGAATTGATCCTATGTTTAATTTCTTGATGCTAGGTTTCTGAATTCAGTCACCTCTTCAAACATTTCCTCGTTTGTCATTAACTGGCCATTTCAATTATATGTGTATAATATATTTCTATGTGTGACCATATATTTAATTTTATTGAGGTTTACTTCCAGTCCCAGTTATTCAGTAGAGTATGTGTGTTGGTCCGTAGTATCCCCTCACTATCACTTAATAATACAACATCATCAGCATAAACTAACATCTCATTAATAGACCATTGAGTTGTAGGCCTTCTTCATCGTTTAAATATAGTATTGCATGCTCTAATACAAAATTGAATAGTAGAGGACAAAGTGCATCTCCTTGTTTTAATCCATTCTGCCTACACTCAATCTACTCTTTGTGCCATACTAACTCACTCACTGTCGCTATCGAACCTGTAGGTTCATGACCGCGCTGACATAAGCTCTCCATCATTCCTGTCCTCAGCTAATGTTTTCCAATCGTCACCTGTATAATCTACTTCCCTCAAATCATAGTTAATGCTATTCTACATCATAATTTTTGGTCTACCGACTGGGCGTTTTCCCCTCTCGTTTCCCTACCACGAAGCTTCTATGCCCCTCTTTCATTCTCCATTAGTGTCACATGTCCTGCCCTCGGCAGTCTACAAGATTTAGCTGTTATTATACCAAATTTAATATACCAAATTTGTTATAAATATCATGTAGCTCACTGATTTGTGCCATAATAGTGTAATTTTAAAATATTGGCAGAAAGAACTCGATAACAGCAACATCCGAAATGGAATTTTTAATAATGTAGGTTGGCTTGCAATTTGTATGTACTACGTGTAATGTGGAGATTACTGGGATTCTGTCGCCAGTTTAGTTACAAAAGCTAAGCAGAGTACGTGACAATTGGGTGAAACAGTTGACTATCTGTATCAGGTAACAAGAGATAATATTTTGATAATTTTACACCCCCGCTATAACCCGCTCCGGGGAAGGCTTTCACAATGTATAAAGTTACATTTGTGGCCAAACTAAACAACACAAGCAAATTTAACGTAATGTATATGGAACTACAGTTCCTACAATCTATTGAAATAATAGTCTACTCTACGTAATGATAACAATGATCTTCAACATCGTACTATTCCATTATGAAAATACAATAGGAAGTAACATTTTGATGTTGAGTTTTTATCTTACCTCATATTGGTTGTTTCTTGTAGGACATATTTCAGATCGTCTTCAATCTATCGTCAGGTTGTACAGTCCACAGATGAAGTGAATGAAAGCATGAGGTATTTAAATATAGTACATTATATCATGAAGGTCCACCGCTGTGGTCCCGAGGTAATGTGCTGCCTTGTCACGTAGCGGGCCCGGGTTCGATCCCTGGTCGGGGCAGTTTTTCTGGGTGAGGTTTTTAACGGGGGTTTTCCTCACCTGTAAGACAAATGTCAGGAAAACTTTAAAGCCCAAACGGTCCCAGAAAATCGTAAGGCCATCATCATCATTATCACCTTAATCATTATCATCAACATCATCACCATCCTTCACCGGTGTGGAAAGCAATAGGAAGCTACCACACCTACAATTCCTTAGTAAAGCTGCAAGCATAACATGAAAATGCTATGATTGCAGTGAAGGACCTGCCCTCGGGCAGAATTACTATGGATGGATATCATGAAGGATTGTACTATAACTTACCTTCATTTAGACGCTGAGCGGGCGTGTTGGGCGTGTTAGTTCAGAGTCTGACAGACAATCCACGCTTCAATTTCCAGTAATGTGACGAAACTGTCCATCGCATCTTCCATTCCATGAAAATGTAGGCACATCCTTAATGTGTCTACGTGCCAGGGGTAGTTTATTGTGTATTTTTTATTTCCTCAGGGAGTCTGGTAGCTATAAGAACTATTTTTTTATAAAAGCCCCTAATTAATCCCGAATCACCCTCCTATCAAAACCTGTCATAGCAAAATTTGTTCCTTAGCCCGAGGTATCTTTTTCCCCGACATGCACAAAGAATTTCACCAGCCTCAGCGCCTTCCTTTCTTATTTTGAATACACTGTGTTCTGATACACTACAATAACTAGCAACATGTTTATTTATTTGAGTAATTAAATACTTCAATTTTCCTGATCTCCATTTCTCATCACACATCTTGAAACTAACTCACTGGCACTATCGAACCCATAGGTTCATGGTTGCGCGGACATAAACTAGCCCTGTATAATCGACTTGCCTCAAATCATGATTAATTATATTCTCTCACCTCATTCTTGGGCTACTTACTGGATCCGTTCCCTCTGGTTTTCCTACAAGGGAGTTTCTATGTTCCTCTTTCATTTCCCATTCATGCAAGATGTCCTGCCCATCGTAGTTTACGAGACTTAATATTTCTTATTATAACTGGTTTCCCATGAATACCATGTAGGTCACTGTTATGTATTTTCTTCTTTCGCATGTCCTTTCCTCATTTGGTCAAAAAAATTCCCTAAGAACATTTTTCTCAAATTCTGGTATTATTTTCTTCTCTCGTAACATAAGAGTCCATGTTTCGCATCCATATAATATAACTTCGATAATAACAGTTATATATATTTTTAGTTTAATGGTTTTGAGAATATTTAGGACAACAAGACTCCCTATAATGCATAATAGCATGCATTTCCATATTGTGCCTATGTTTAATTTCTTTCTGCATCTCATTTCTATTTGCAATTATTGCAATTATTTGAACTCAGTCACTTTTGAAAATTGTTATCATCACCCTTACTTCAGTGGGAACTACGAAATATTAAAATATAAATCATCATACTGATTTTTTTCCTCAGAATTTAGTAGCAATAAATTGCAATGAAGAAGATTCTTCGTTCTTTATTTTGAAACATTCTGTTCTATCATGGCCAGCACTTCTTGAATTATTCTGTTTGTACGATGCTAGATGGTTGAGAGAAGGATACTTTTGTAAGTCCAGTTACTTGTGGCAAACATGAGTGAATCTCTAATAGTAATTCAATTTAAATATATTCCGGACCTTTTCATCTTTTAGCGAAATCCATGAAATGAGGTTATTCACAAGAAAATGTTTATGAAAAATGTTTACATATATCCTATCAAGTAGACAAGTGAAATGACCATGACAGCAGCTATATATATATATATATATATATATATATATATATATTATATATTATAACATCTAAATATACAATCGTTACTACTATGAAGTAAATATTCTCTTTAAAACATATATATATATATATGCTTACTTGTTATAGTAGCCACTAGATGACATTTGGAACGATATACCACTTCCTCTCGTGTAATTTGAGAATAATATATATATATATATATATATATGTCAAAAATATATTTATAATATCTATATATATACAAGCGTTACTGCTATAAAGTAAATATTCTCTTTAATAATTTGCTTAACTGTTATGTTAGCCGCTAGATGGCATTCGGAAGATCTTTCCGCTACCTCTTGTGTGAATTGAGAATACTACATGTATAAGAAAAATTGTATGTTTGTCTTGGAATTCTTGGGTAGCTCAGTTGGTTAGAGCGCTAAAGGTACAGACTTTAGAGACTCGAGTTCAAATCCCGACTCAAGCATTAATTTTTCTTTTCATACCATATATATATATACATATATATATATATATAAGAAAAATAAATGTTTATGTTAGGATTCTTGAGTAGCTCAGATGGTTAGAGCGCTAAATGTACAAAGTTTACAAACTCGGGTTCAAATCCCGAATCAGGCATTTATTGTTCTTTTCGTGTCATATATATATATATATATATATATAATGTTAAAGCTCCAACTCTAATCCGGAGGTTCACGACCAAGCAGACGTTCTTCTCCATATTCCCTATCCTGTGCTAATGTTTTCCAAACATCCTCTGTATAATTTACCTCTCTCAAATCATGGATAATGTTATTCTTCCACCTCATTCATGTTTTAACTGCTGGACACTAACCCTCTGGTTTTTCTACAAGGAGTTTGCATGTTTCTCTTTCATTCCCCATTCGTGTCGTATGTCCTGCTCATCGCAGGCTATGAGACTTAATCTTACTTATTAGGCCTCCATCTGGTTCACCATGAGGATTATGTATTATTCTTTATTAATGTATCTATTCGTATCTATAGGCCTATTTGGCCAGTAATTTTCCTAAGAACTCTCATATACTCATAATCTTTTCTCCTCCTTCAAAATAAGCTTCCATACTTCACATCCATATAATATAACGGGAGGAATAAGAATTTTATATATTTCCTTATCATCATCTTAAGGCGCGACAACTTCAAAAGTGAAAGTTTTGGCCTTCTAAAATAATCCTCCTCCATGCCAATCTGTCACTTGCCATATTCAAATTAGCCACTTTCATTTTCTTTAGATTTTTCTGTTAGGCTATCCGACTGAATCATGTTGAGAGTAATAAGCATGTTTTTATTTTACTGTGCTAAGTAGCTACCCTAACGCCAAACCCTCAACCTGGAGGACCAGGTCGTTATTTTATATTATTTTCAGTTTAAAAGTTTTAGATGCGTTGTGACGTTAAGAGTCCCTGTGATGAATAATACCTTGCATTTAAAGAGTTGAGCGTATATTTAGTTACACTAGCGGCCGTAATTTTTGAGAGCCAAACTCGGCATTCCGCAATAAATTACAAAAGTAAGGTCGAGTTCGGTAACCAATAAAATCGAATCATCTGGAATTCGAATTAACCTGAACGAAAATTAAAAAAAAAGCGCTGTAGAGATCGCATTTTTTAAATTTATTTGACAATATCTATATATGCCATTGAAAATAAATGAAGTTGTTCTATAAAAGTAAGAAAAATTCGACTATTAGAAGTGAGGGTTTATATGAACGCCGCAACTAAGAATTAGATCTATACCGCCATGCTTTGTGCAATGTAACTGTATAATGTAGAATTTAACTAACCCTTAAATTTACAAAAAAAATCCTCTAAAATAAAATTTATTTTATTAATTTAATTTTTAATCAAACGGTGGAAAAATGAATTAGTATACCTTACTTAATTTGTGTCAAATTAAACAATAGTCAATAAATATTTAGTTTTATGCATTATTTGTTTTGTTGAGTGATTCCGGGCTATGTGGCCGTCGTCCATTATTGGTGTTCCTACCAGATGTTTCTCCCTCAACTGCGGAGGGCATCTTCAGTGGCGAGTACTTTTAGGTGTTGTTTCCTGGTTGGAGGCTCGACTGTGACATCACTCAACATCATGATTACCGGCCGTGAAAGCCTACATTCAACCATTATTTGATTTTACTGCATACGGACACATTTAAATAAGCATAACAAATAGAGTTTCGGCAGTATAAGGGTTAAAAATGCCTATATTCATTTCGTAAACCAAAAAGATTGGATCATAATTTCGAAATGTTGAATTTGCTTTGTTTATGTAGTTCCTGCATAACGAAAATATTGCCTTCACATTTAATTTTCCATAAAGATAATGTATTTCACTGATATATAGAGAATCAATAGGAACCTCAAACTCGATGCTATTCTTTTTGCAGACGATTTAGCTCTTCTGGCACTTTCCAAAAATGATTTGCAACGATCAATTTATAATTTACAAAAAATAGGTGCCAAATTTAGTATGGAAATATCAATTAATAAAACTAAAATTATGGCATTTCATTGGGAAGGACCCCATACAAAGTAAAATCTGTCTCCAGAATAAAATTTTAGAGAGATCTAATCAATTTAAATATCTTGGATATTATCTCTCTATCTGGGATGAAAAGGATATCCCTGAAAAAGTTACTAGTTATAATAAAAGTTTAGGAATTATTAATCAAGTTATGAAACCATCCCTTGTACAAAAAAACACCAGATTACGTTTATATAACACTTTGGCTAGACCAGTGTTGACCTATGGTAGTGAAGCATGGACACTAAGAAAACAACATGAAAGCAGAATAACGGCTTGTGAAATGAGATTCATGCGCAGAACAGCGGGTTACACCAGATGGGATCGGAAAAGGAACACCGATATCTTAAAAGAATTGAAGACTACGCCAATTTGGGAATATATTAAACAGTACCAACTAAATTGGAAACACCATCTTGAAAGAATGAGTTCAAATTGGATCCCCAAAGCTGTTTATAATTATATACCAAGAGGACGAAGATCACTGGGCCGTCCTATGAAACGCTGGAGGGAAAATTTTCTATAGGATCGTAACAGGCCTTGGCCTAATACTTGGAAGGAAGAAGAAGAAGATAAATAATTATAATATAAATTTATTTACGTTGTGCCTTGTTTTTCAGTCTTCTTACTATTAAAATAACTAAAACATTGTTACATTTTAAGGAGGATCCAATCCTGAGCAAAAGTTTGTTCGCTACTGTATAGGTATAGGCCTACCAGATACTGACTCATTTGTGATGATCGAGTAGATATTGTTGCGTATACTGTGTAGATTCTTGTTTAAAATCAAACTGATGTTAACTTAATTTAAAATTTTTAACTCCTCCAATATGTTTATCTTAGCTGAGTTCCATTCTCTTTGTAATATTATGAGGGTGTTGTCTATACCCTGCATATGTTACCCTTCCTTTATTAAATGTTTGACGTAACTTGATTTATCCTCTGCATATTTGAAGTCTTTAAAATATTATTTGTCCCGCGCCGTAGCCGAGCGGTTAAGGTAGGAAGCCTTGGCGCAGAGCTACGGGACTTGCGCTGGTTCGAGTCTCCATGGGGGAAGACATTTTCTCATGGTATTTCGGCCAGTATGGGATCGGTGCCCACCCAGCATCGTGAGGCAATTGGGTAGCTACAATAAGTAGCGGCTCCAGGTTGAGGAACCAGCTATAACGGCTGGGGGACTCGACATGCTAACCACATGTCACCCCTACACTGGCTGTTGATCATCTACCTCTGTGATTGACACATGTGGATGTGAAGGGCCAGCAGCCGGCTGGTAAAAGGGCAACCGCTGAAAAGTGGAAAGACCCTCTATCGGAAAATATTATTTAAATCAAGTTACATGTTCTTTATGGGGAATTAGATATAATAACAGTTAAGTCTCGTAGACAACGAAGGTCAGGACATATAACACCAATAAGGGATGAAATATGGGCATGGAAACTCTTTGTAAAAAAACAGAGGTAAAGCGACCAGTAGACAGCTCGAGAATGTGGAGGGAGAATACGTTTAACTATGATTTGAGGGAAGTAAATTATACAGGGGTAATTGGAAACAACTCAGGACAGGAATGTATCGAAAGCTTTATGCCCGCGCGGACATGAAACCACGGGTTCGATAATGTCAGTGAGTTAGTTAGTTTACAAGGGAACTAAAATATAACTAGAAGAATATACAATTACTACATAATCCTGCATGTTATAATATCATAATAATGAACTTGTTAGGTTTAGGTCATATGAGCCTGTTCCTATAATATCTCAAGATGTGGTTGGTCAATACATCTTAATTTTGGCCTTCCTCTATCTAGAAGACTTTAGGTTGATACGGTAACGCTAATTTAGAAAAAGAAGTGTGTGTTCATTCTTTGGACATGTTGTAACCAATTGCTTTGATAATTTTAAATTTATTTAACTATATTTTGAACTTTTAATTTATCGCGTATATCTGTGTTACTTTCCTTATACATTTTTGTCATCTGTGCCGCTTGCAATTTTAATTTGATTTAGTGTTTAGTATGAATTTTCATTGCTATATTCCAATGCCAGTTTTGCATTTACACTGTGTAATCTTAATTTGGTTAGGCTACGGTTCAAATTTGTTTATCAATTTTTTATGACTCCATTTATTGCATTGTATTTCTGTATCTTTATCTCCGTTTTATTTCTTATATCAGATATTAGTTGATCGAGGTAATTCAATTGAGAAACTTGTTCTATGATTTTTCCGTCTAAATATACTTTTAACTCTTCGTGAGTTTTTTTCCTCACATACCCATAGATTTTGTTTTTTGGAAGAACATTTCAAATCGTTGTAATATAATAAAATGTAGTAAAATGTTGTAATAAAATGTTATAATATTAAAATATGTATTTTATGTATCATTTGTCCTCAACTAAATTAAAGTTCTGTTTAAAAACTTCGTCTTATAGTCCTACAACTTATAGGTCTATCACATGCCGAGGATGGAACATGTTTCTGAAAGGCCTACATGTTTTTTAACTACTTAAAGTTTTTAAACAGAAATTCAATGTAGTTGAGGACGACTGATATATCAAGTACTTATTTTAATTTTTAATACGTAAGATCAAAGGTGATTCACAATGAATTTTAGAAGTATTGAAATGTTGTATTAATTAAAAAATGTCGAGGAGAGAATGTTGTGAAAGTTTGATAAGAAAGTCAAAGCATTCCCAAATTGAATTTGTAGTGTGTTGAGAAAAATAGTTATAAACAAAAAATGTTAGTTGTTGGGTGGCTGGTGTTGTGTCCCATGTGGCACAGGCGTGCCCTTTGACCTGACTCACTAATCTCTGTCGACCTGTTCAGTTAATCCCCAGCATTAAGCTAGGATTATACGCAAATAATTATGATAGAGTCATGGAGTCTCGAACCCAGAGCTCTAGACCTGCAGAGTTCAGGAGGTCACACTTAGATCACTGCATTGTAAATATGAAGATGGTGCAGTGCGCTGCACTATTGTTCTAATACTTTATTCCATGGATTAGGTTTTTATGCACTAAAAGTTGTTTCTCCATCGCTGTGTCTATTAGTAAAGTTGATGTTTCAGACACAACTCATTTTCGATCCCCGATAAGAATAATCTCGGATTTCTTGGAGCTTATGAAATTATTTATTTATTGTTTTAAAATGTTAACAAGGGAAGTTCATTTATTTTTATCTCATTATTTTCAATTATTTCATTTAACAATTTATGATTTTTTGTAATTGTTTTTAAATATATAATTGAGAAGGTGAAAATGTTTCTATATTTCATCTCATGAAGTTCCGTGTTCTCACGATACCGGTTTCAAAGCTCATTTCACCTTCCTGTATGGAAGTGACATCTTGGTCCTAAAAAAGAGTGACTCACCAGATTAAGAGCTGCAGAAATTAGATTATGATCCGAACTCCTATATATACTTTACTTGACCATCAGAGGAATGAAAATAAATTAAAAGAACTCCACATGCAACCTTTAGAAGAAAGGGTATCCACCTACAGAGACAGATGGCTACAACATATATTCCGAATGTCACCATCAAGGATCCCTAATGCAGTTCTTCGGTATCGCCCACTAGGACGGCCTGGACGTCCACAAAAAACGACTTTTAGACAGTGGCTAGTTGAGACCGAGACAGATCAACATTGGCCTAAATTCATGATGTATGAAGATGATGAAAAAATTATTAAATTTCGGTTGTAATTGAACTTCACGCTATAATTCGTGAAAATAATATAGACTTTACAATAACTATAATCACATGATTTGAGATACACCCACATCGCTTTAAAACGCATTTGTCGTTTTTATCGTTAATGCGAAAAAAAAGAGTGCCTTTAACTAGCTAACTCACTGGACTCTCGAATCTGAAAGTTCACAGCAGCGCTGACATACGCTCTGCATATATCCCTATCCTCAGCTGTTTTCCAATCACCCCCTGTATAATCTACTTCCCTCAAATCTTGATGCTCTTCTTGGTCTATCAACTGGGCGTTTTCTACAAAATCAGTCATTTACTCTTTAGAATTATATATAATATCCTATAGCTGACAAACTTAGTATCTCGGATAGCGGAGAGGACCTTCCTTCGGACTAAAACACCCATTCCAAATTCAGGTCTTGCTGCACCCCCCGTAGTCCATAATGCAAAGCTTCTTGATTCCTGACTACCTTCTCCTGGCCATCTAACTTCCTGTAAAGTGACTATATTCAAGGGTGATTTATCTCATTTTCGCGTTAATACCTCTAGCGCTCCTCTATTGTATAAAGTCCTAACATTCCATGTTCCTAAGAACATGTCCCTGTGTTTGAGTATTTGGCTTGGATTTCCTGCAGTCCCCGCCCGGAGAAACGAATTGGAGACTATTTTATCTCCGGAAAAATTTACCTCAGTGGAATCCATGTCCACGTTTCTTCATGATTGTATTTTTAAGGTTAAATATCGTCACTCTTTCGACCAAGGTACTTTTTTTCGTCTGGCTTATGGCCATCGACCTTTCCTGCATGGGTAATCCTTTCGGCAGCAATGTTACCATCGGCATAGCTCTCGGGGTCATTTAAGCACGAAAGATACGTACGTCAAGGTAAAGATACCTATAATAAGTAGCATTTTTTCCAGTCTACTAAAAATAATTTAAGTTTCAACGGTTACCGAAGGAAGTAACTTCAGGTTGTTTTAAATAAAAAGATATTCGAAAATAGAAACAAATCACATCGATAATACTTATTAGAGACATACGTTTTAATATACAATATATATATATATAATAATAATAATAATAATAATAATAATATAATAATAATAATAATAATGATTTATTTTAGCTGGCAGAGTTAAGGCCATAAGGCCTTCTCTTCCACTAAACCAGCGAATAGTAAAATTATACAAAAATTACGTACATATTACAATTTTAAGATATTAAAATACAGACTAAACAAAATACAATGATGATGGATCTAATACTAGCTAATGCTAACAAAAACATAGAATATGGTATGATAAGAAAAATAAATGCCTGGACGGGATTCGAACCCGGATCTCTGAGTCTGTACCTCAGCGTGATATCCATTACACTACCAGGCGAATCCAATTCAAACACTTATTTTTCTTATATATGTATTATACTCTCCATTATTACTAGATGTCGCGAGAACACTGTCTTCACTGCCATCTAGTAGCTGACTATATCAAGTAAGCAAATTAAAGAGAATATTTATTTTACTTTATAGCAGTGACGCTTTATCGATGTTATAATTAAATGTTTTTAACATTGAGCAATGCAAGCTTAATATGGTATGATAAGAAAAATAAATGCCTGGACGGGATTCGAACCCGGATCTCTGACTCTGTACCTCAGCGTGATATCCATTACACTACCAGGCGAATCCAATTCAAACACTTATTTTTCTTATATATGTATTATACTCTCCATTATTACTAGATGTCGCGAGAACACTGTCTTCACTGCCATCTAGTAGCTGACTATATCAAGTAAGCAAATTAAAGAGAATATTTATTTTACTTTATAGCAGTGACGCTTTATCGCTGTTATAATTAAATCTTTAACATTGAGCAATGCAAGCTTAATATGGTATGATAAGAAAAATAAATGCCTGGACGGGATTCGAACCCGGATCTCTGAGTCTGTACCTCAGCGTGATATCCATTACACTACCAGGCGAATCCAATTCAAACACTTATTTTTCTTATATATGTATTATACTCTCCATTATTACTAGATGTCGCGAGAACACTGTCTTCACTGCCATCTAGTAGCTGACTATATCAAGTAAGCAAATTAAAGAGAATATTTATTTTACTTTATAGCAGTGACGCTTTATCGATGTTATAATTAAATCTTTAACATTGAGCAATGCAAGCTTAATATGGTATGATAAGAAAAATAAATGCCTGGACGGGATTCGAACCCGGATCTCTGAGTCTGTACCTCAGCGTGATATCCATTATATATATATATATATATTATATATATATATATTTATTTATTTACTTATTTATAGGCCTATATCTATACATCTGTACAAAACCAGTACTTTTATTTTATTTTTATTTATCTCCTGTAATTTCTAAATGGAACATACAGCAGCAGTAAAGTTCCTCCAGCGGACTCTGCTTCCAGCTAGCCATTTCACTTGTATCCAGCTTTTCCTTCCTCCTCTACCAAGTTTTTCTAGGTCGTCCCCTCTTTCTTACTTCTTGCTGATTCCAATTTAGTGTAGTCTACTCGATGGCTCCGGCTGGTTTCCTCGATGTGTGGCCTATCCAATTCCACTTCCTTTGTTTTATTTGGTGACATATTGAATATTGGTTAGCTTTTCTCCACAGTTCTTCATTTGCTATTATTTCCGGCCATCTTATATTTAAGATATTTCAACAAAGTAAAATATCTTTCGGTTCCCAATGTTCTATGGGTTAAATATGAATTTAAATTTGTTCTCGGTTACGTCTATTGTGTGGCCTATCCAATTCCACTTCCTTTGTTTTATTTGGTGACATATTGAATATTGGTTAGCTTTTCTCCACAGTTATTTATTTGCTATTATTTCCGGCCATCTTATATTTAAGATATTTCAACAAAGTAAAATATCTTTCGGTTCCAAATGTTCTATGGGTTAAATATGAATTTAAATATGTTCTCGGTTACGTCTATTGTGTGGCCTATCCAATTCCACTTCCTTTGTTTTATTTGGTGACATATTGAATATTGGTTAGCTTTTCTCCACAGTTCTTTATTTGCTGTTATTTCCGGCCATCTTATATTTAAGATATTTCAACAAAGTAAAATATCTTTCGGTTCCCAATGTTCTATGGGTTAAATATGAATTTAAATTTGTTCTCGGTTACGTCTATTGTGTGGCCTATCCAATTCCACTTCCTTTGTTTTAATGGTGACATATTGAATATTGGTTAGCTTTTCTCCACAGTTCTTTATTTGCTATTATTTCCGGCCATCTTATATTTAAGATATTTCAACAAAGTAAAATATCTTTCGGTTCCCAATGTTCTATGGGTTAAATATGAATTGAAATTTGTTCTCGGTTACGTCTATTGTGTGGCCTATCCAATTCCACTTCCTTTGTTTTATTTGGTGACATATTGAATATTGGTTAGCTTTTCTCCACAGTTATTTATTTGCTGTTATTTCCGGCCATCTTATATTTAAGATATTTCAACAAAGTAAAATATCTTTCGGTTCCCAATGTTCTATGGGTTAAATATGAATTTAAATTTGTTCTCGGTTACGTCTATTGTGCGGCCTATCCAATTCCACTTCCTTTGTTTTATTTGGTGACATATTGAATATTGGTTAGCTTTTCTCCACAGTTATTTATTTGCTATTATTTCCGGCCATCTTATATTTAAGATATTTCAACAAAGTAAAATATCTTTCGGTTCCCAATGTTCTATGGGTTAAATATGAATTTAAATTTGTTCTCGGTTACGTCTATTGTGTGGCCTATCCAATTCCACTTCCTTTGTTTTATTTGGTGACATATTGAATATTGGTTAGCTTTTCTCCACAGTTATTTATTTGCTATTATTTCCGGCCATCTTATATTTAAGATATTTCAACAAAGTAAAATATCTTTCGGTTCCCAATGTTCTATGGGTTAAATATGAATTGAAATTTGTTCTCGGTTACGTCTATTGTGTGGCCTATCCAATTCCACTTCCTTTGTTTTATTTGGTGACATATTGAATATTGGTTAGCTTTTCTCCACAGTTCTTTATTTGCTGTTATTTCCGGTCATCTTATATTTAAGATATTTCAACAAAGTAAAATATCTTTCGGTTCCCAATGTTCTATGGGTTAAATATGAATTTAAATTTGTTCTCGGTTACGTCTATTGTGTGGCCTATCCAATTCCACTTCCTTTGTTTTATTTGGTGACATATTGAATATTGGTTAGCTTTTCTTCACAGTTCTTTATTTGCTGTTATTTCCGGCCATCTTATATTTAAGATATTTCAACAAAGTAAAATATCTTTCGGTTCCCAATGTTCTATGGGTTAAATATGAATTTAAATTTGTTCTCGGTTACGTCTATTGTGTGGCCTATCCAATTCCACTTCCTTTGTTTTATTTGGTGACATATTGAATATTGGTTAGCTTTTCTCCACAGTTATTTATTTGCTATTATTTCCGGCCATCTTATATTTAAGATATTTCAACAAAGTAAAATATCTTTCGGTTCCCAATGTTCTATGGGTTAAATATGAATTTAAATTTGTTCTCGGTTACGTCTATTGTGTGGCCTATCCAATCCACTTCCTTTGTTTTTTTTGGTGACATATTGAATATTGGTTAGCTTTTCTCCACAGTTCTTTATTTGCTGTTATTTCCGGCCATCTTATATTTAAGATATTTCAACAAAATAAAATATCTTTCGGTTCCCAATGTTCTATGGGTTAAATATGAATTTAAATTTGTTCTCGGTTACGTCTATTGTGTGGCCTATCCAATTCCACTTCCTTTGTTTTATTTGGTGACATATTGAATATTGGTTAGCTTTTCTCCACAGTTCTTTATTTGCTATTATTTCCGGCCATCTTATATTTAAGATATTTCAAACAAAGTAAAATATCTTTCGGTTCCCAATGTTCTATGGGTTAAATATGAATTTAAATTTGTTCTCGGTTACGTCTATTGTGTGGCCTATCCAATTCCACTTCCTTTGTTTTATTTGGTGACATATTGAATATTGGTTAGCTTTTCTCCACAGTTCTTTATTTGCTGTTATTTCCGGCCATCTTATATTTAAGATATTTCAACAAAGTAAAATATCTTTCGGTTCCCAATGTTCTATGGGTTAAATATGAATTTAAATTTGTTCTCGGTTACGTCTATTGTGTGGCCTATCCAATTCCACTTCCTTTGTTTTATTTGGTGACATATTGAATATTGGTTAGCTTTTCTCCACAGTTCTTTATTTGCTGTTATTTCCGGCCATCTTATATTTAAGATATTTCAACAAAATAAAATATCTTTCGGTTCCCAATGTTCTATGGGTTAAATATGAATTTAAATTTGTTCTCGGTTACGTCTATTGTGTGGCCTATCCAATTCCACTTCCTTTGTTTTATTTGGTGACATATTGAATATTGGTTAGCTTTTCTCCACAGTTATTTATTTGCTATTATTTCCGGCCATCTTATATTTAAGATATTTCAACAAAGTAAAATATCTTTCGGTTCCCAATGTTCTATGGGTTAAATATGAATTGAAATTTGTTCTCGGTTACGTCTATTGTGTGGCCTATCCAATTCCACTTCCTTTGTTTTATTTGGTGACATATTGAATATTGGTTAGCTTTTCTCCACAGTTCTTTATTTGCTGTTATTTCCGGTCATCTTATATTTAAGATATTTCAACAAAGTAAAATATCTTTCGGTTCCCAATGTTCTATGGGTTAAATATGAATTTAATTTGTTCTCGGTTACGTCTATTGTGTGGCCTATCCAATTCCACTTCCTTTGTTTTATTTGGTGACATATTGAATATTGGTTAGCTTTTCTTCACAGTTCTTTATTTGCTGTTATTTCCGGCCATCTTATATTTAAGATATTTCAACAAAGTAAAATATCTTTCGGTTCCCAATGTTCTATGGGTTAAATATGAATTTAAATTTGTTCTCGGTTACGTCTATTGTGTGGCCTATCCAATTCCACTTCCTTTGTTTTATTTGGTGACATATTGAATATTGGTTAGCTTTTCTCCACAGTTATTTATTTGCTATTATTTCCGGCCATCTTATATTTAAGATATTTCAACAAAGTAAAATATCTTTCGGTTCCCAATGTTCTATGGGTTAAATATGAATTTAAATTTGTTCTCGGTTACGTCTATTGTGTGGCCTATCCAATTCCACTTCCTTTGTTTTATTTGGTGACATATTGAATATTGGTTAGCTTTTCTCCACAGTTCTTTATTTGCTGTTATTTCCGGCCATCTTATATTTAAGATATTTCAACAAAGTAAAATATCTTTCGGTTCCCAATGTTCTATGGGTTAAATATGAATTTAAATTTGTTCTCGGTTACGTCTATTGTGTGGCCTATCCAATTCCACTTCCTTTGTTTTATTTGGTGACATATTGAATATTGGTTAGCTTTTCTCCACAGTTCTTTATTTGCTATTATTTCCGGCCATCTTATATTTAAGATATTTCAACAAAGTAAAATATCTTTCGGTTCCCAATGTTCTATGGGTTAAATATGAATTTAAATTTGTTCTCGGTTACGTCTATTGTGTGGCCTATCCAATTCCACTTCCTTTGTTTTATTTGGTGACATATTGAATATTGGTTAGCTTTTCTCCACAGTTCTTTATTGCTGTTATTTCCGGCCATCTTATATTTAAGATATTTCAACAAAGTAAAATATCTTTCGGTTCCCAATGTTCTATGGGTTAAATATGAATTAAATTTGTTCTCGGTTACGTCTATTGTGTGGCCTATCCAATTCCACTTCCTTTGTTTTATTTGGTGACATATTGAATATTGGTTAGCTTTTCTCCACAGTCTTTATTTGCTGTTATTTCCGGCCATCTTATATTTAAGATATTTCAACAAAGTAAAATATCTTTCGGTTCCCAATGTTCTATGGGTTAAATATGAATTTAAATTTGTTCTCGGTTACGTCTATTGTGTGGCCTATCCAATTCCACTTCCTTTGTTTTATTTGGTGACATATTGAATATTGGTTAGCTTTTCTCCACAGTTATTTATTTGCTATTATTTCCGGCCATCTTATATTTAAGATATTTCAACAAAGTAAAATATCTTTCGGTTCCCAATGTTCTATGGGTTAAATATGAATTGAAATTTGTTCTCGGTTACGTCTATTGTGTGGCCTATCCAATTCCACTTCCTTTGTTTTATTTGGTGACATATTGAATATTGGTTAGCTTTTCTCCACAGTTCTTTATTTGCTGTTATTTCCGGCCATCTTATATTTAAGATATTTCAACAAAGTAAAATATCTTTCGGTTCCCAATGTTCTATGGGTTAAATATGAATTTAAATTTGATCTCGGTTACGTCTATTAATTCGATTATCTTCCTTTTCTTTTTCTTTCTCTCATTGTTGTTTATATACGCTTTTTTTGCACGCTGAGACGGCGACGACTAAGCATCGCCCATTGTGCCGCATCTGGATCCAGGGGAGGCTCCCTGCGGCTAACATCTTAGTGACGATCAAGATGCAGTTTAGCCACTTAACATGCGCATATTCAGCGGCGATGGTGTTCAACCGAAAGTCGCGGTGAATTAGGGATCTCTAGAGCACAGTATCCAAAACCACCGGTCGGACAAGCAGAGAGTCCGAAAACCGACCGAGCAGAATTAGCCCCACTTCTCTAGCTGTAGCACAGCACTCATTTCTATATACCGGTACCATAAAACCAAATACCATTTGGTCTCCGTCTGTTTAACCAATCGGATTATAGCCATTCCAACACTTTCTTTGGTAGACATTATTCAGTAATTCATTTCCTGTGACCCCATATATATATATATATATATATATATATATAGTGGATTTTAGAGCCTTGCATTTAAAAGTGGCAGATAATTTTTTGGTCACTGCCTTGGTACATCACAATGCTTCTCTGGGAGAAATTTCAAGGTATGTTTTGGTATGCAATGGCTGACAATTCCCTTGTCATTATGTTTCTTTTAAAAAACAGCCAATCGAGATTTTTAATGTTCAGTCAGAACCCAGGTTTCACTCCCGTAAGTTACCACTTGTTTGATTGCTCTTTTATAGAATCTCGTGTTTATTACGCGTATATTTTGATTTCAATTACTTTAATATTGCAAAACTATAGAAAAGTCAATAACAGTAATACCCAAAGTGGCTCCGCAGTTCATAACTTCGTAAGAGAAAATTATTACCGTACCATGGAGAAACGGCCAGAAGAAAGTACTTTGTCAATTAAAGGAAAATAAATAAATTAATATTCATAAAATTATCCGCTATTCGATCATTTTTCCGCTCACTCTAAATTATAGACAATGGGGGGATCACAGAATAATTCCCTTAAAAAAATCTAAAATACATGCTATTATGCACTACAGAGTCTCTGGTCGTCCCGACCTCTCTCCAGCGTTGAACTGAAAGTATATAACACTATTATTGTTCCAGTTATATTATATAGATACGAAACATGGATTCTTACTTTAAGGAAGGAAAGGAGATTACGAGTATTTGAGAATAAAGTTCTTAGGAAAAAAATTGGATCAAGGAAACACACAGGTGAATGTGGAAGACTACATAACAGTGAACTACATGATCTTTATAGGAAACAGTTAAAAACAGTTAAGCCTCATAGACTTTGATGGACAGGACATGTGGCACGAATGGGGAATGAAAGAGGGACATTGAAGCTTCTTGTATGAAAACTAGACGGAAAGCGTCCATTTGATAGACCAAGTATGAGGTAGGAGAATAATATTAAGAATGATTTGAGGGAAGTTGATTATACAGGGAATGATTGGAAAACTATTGCTCAGAATCGAGATATATGGAGAACCCATGTCGACACGGCCATCAACCTACGGGTTCGATATTGTCAGTGAGTTAGTTTGTTATGATCTGACAGGGAATAGAACACGGGACTTCATGATCAGTAGCCAGAAACTCTGACCACAAGACCGTGGAGTGTTCTCATTTCTAAACCTAAAATTTTAACTCGTTTTAAGCATATTTTTAAGCATATTATGACTTACATTTTGATTTCATTGTCTACTGAAAAGCCCCGAATATGTTGATATCTATAACATTATTGACGCTAGGAGTTTTATAGATAGTGAAAGGAGATTTTATTAGCATATAAATTTACTTATTTATAGGAACACATGAAATTTAATTTCTATTTTATGTCGCATATACGGTTTTCGAGCTGCACCGCACATTCTCGAGTTGTAAGACGTCGATTGGATTGGCAATAAATTATTCTACTGGCCATAAATTTTGCAAGCGTGTGCACAAGTTTCATCACATCCACTAGTCCACACTAATATAAGGAAGATGGAAATTCTTTTTATTTGTTCATACATTGTATAGCAGCTATGTGTCAAGAAGCGAAAAATATAATGTTTTGTTTCTCGCGAAGCGACACTGATTTAGTCCCAGATGCGTATATATTAGTTTTTTTGTCGTCTGGTAAATAATAGCTTGTAAACACCTCTATTTTCTCTCTCTCTCTCTCTTTTTACCCTAAATAGTGTTCGCCAAGTGGTCGAAATTCGACCATAAATAACACGTACTTTATATTATATTAGACATTGTTAATTTTAATTTGTACTAGACCGTAATCATAAAAATACAGGGTATATATTTATGTTGGAGTGCAACTGATGATGGAGGTAATAGTATTCCAAATTAGCACCCAGAATCGTGAGGAATATATAAAGTGATCACTACCTACTAAACTCAAAATTTATATTAACAACAAGATGAAAGAAATGTATAAAGAAAAAATTAATAGTTGAGGAAACATATAAAACATATTTGTTAATAGACGATGACATTAAATACTCATATGCAAGGAGAGTAGTACAATATATAGAATAAATAAAAGCCATGTGATTATATTAATTTGGAATGGGAAAATATAGAACAAATAATAACTAAAGTTGGAAATGAGGCTATATGAAAACAAAAGATTAGTTATAAATAGGGAGCGGATTTTTGTGTTCTAAAAGTTAAGATTGAAACATAATATAGTGATACAATTAATGTAATACGCTCTTTATATCCAGTCAACAGATTTTTTATAATATAACTTACGAAAACGTTTCTTTATAATTTTTGTGTGGAATCTAGGATTATTACATTTATATTGCACATTTTACTTCTAAATTAAAAAGAAATAGTGTTCTGTTTACATTATTTCTTTTTAATTTAAAAGTAAGACGTAAAATATAAATGCAATAGGCCCTATTGCTAGATCCCACACACAAATTATTGAAAAACGGTTTTTGTAAGTTATATTATACAAAACAAGCAGTTGATTGGATATAAAGACTTATTAAATTAATTTTATCGCTATACTATGTTGCAATCTTAAGTTTTAGAACATAAAAATACTCTCCCTAGTTATAAACATAGGAGAGTAAAAATTTGGACAAATGAACTTCAAGATTTAGTAAAAAAAAGGATGCGTGTTTAATATATCTGAATGATAAAAGTGATCAAAATCGTATGTAGTACGAACAATTATCTACTGAAGTTACAAGAGAAGTTTGACAGACCAATCGAAATAAGTGGGATATATATATATATATATATATAGTGATGTAGAATATGATGTACATGGTAAACAAGACAGAGCTTTAAAATCGTAAAGTATATAAATAAATCCGAAAAGGATGAAGTTTTATTAAACCCAATCTCAACTAAGAAATGGGAAGAACATTTTAAAAAATTATGGACAAGGTAGCCGAGCGGTTCAGGTAGGAAGCCTTGGCGCAGAGCTACGGGATTTGCGCTGGTTCGAGTCTCCATGGGGGAAGAAATTTTCTCATGGTATTTCGGCCAGTATGGGACCGGTGCCCACCCAGCATCGTGAGGCAATTGGGTAGCTACAATAAGTAGCGGCTCCAGGTTGAGGAACCAGCTATAACGGCTGGGGGACTCGACATGCTAACCACATGTCACCCCTACACTGGCTGTTGATCATCCACCTCTGTGATTGAAACATGTGGATGTGAAGGGCCAGCAGCCGGCTGGTAAAAGGGCAACTGCTGAAGAGTGGAAAGACCCTCAATCGGAATCGGAACTCGAACGTTGGCCCTATCACTCAAAAAGAGTATATAGAAGTATTAAAACAAATTAAGAACAAGCAATCCACAGGAATAGACCAAATTAATGCTGAACTGAAAAAATATTTTCGACAATCCTTACAAGATAGATTATAGATTTTTTAATTAGTGTTGGAACAGAAGAAATATACCAAATGAATGGGGAACAGCCATTGCCATACATATATTTTAAAAAGTTTGCAACGACGACTGTAATAATTGCAGAGGATTAGTCTACTGAATACTTGTTATGAATTGTACGCAAAGATATTAACTAATCGAATAAAGAATATAACTGAATGTCTACTATTACAATCACAAAATGGTTTCCGAAAAGGAAGATCCTGCCTCGATTGTGCATTTATAGCAGCACAGATAATTGAAAATAGACAAGTGTTTAATTTGCCATTATGCATATCCTTCATAGACTATATAAAAGCCTTCGACAGGGTATAAAAAGAAACCCTCTGGAACATATTAACCGAAAGAGGCTTTCCAAAACATGAGAGCTATTCAAAGATTATGTGCAAATACAAATATCAAAATAAAGAGTGGAAATATTAAATAAAAACATGAAATCGTAAAAGTGAGGGAATATGACGAGGCGTCCTCTTTCATTCGCTCTTTTTAATTTATATATTGACATAGTCGTCAGAAAATGACAACTAACTTTAAATTCCAATTACAAAATCCGTGTTGACACACTAATATTTGCTGATGATCAGGCTATAATGGCTTCTTCGGAGAACGACTTACGAAGAGTAGTTTTTAAATTAAATAATATTGCACAAGATTACAATCTAGAAATTTCTTCAATAAATACTAAAATATTAGCCCAGATGGGCAAAGAAATGGAAAGAACAAAAATAATACTAAATGACAAAACGCTAAAACAAGTAAAATATTTCAATTCTCTATGTGTGTCTTTAGGCTGTAATAGAGAGTAAGACATAAATAATACATTACAAATATTTCCATATTTATGTGGCACCCATAAAAGAACACTGAGAAAGATATTAAGAAAATAAACACATTTTAAAATTTTATAAAGTATTGGTTGTGCCTGCGATATTGTATCGCTCAGAAATATGAACTCTGAATAAACAGACAATTAAAATAATAGAAGCCGCTGAAATTAAATATTTATGATTTGTTGCAGGATATACTTTAATGAATAAAAAACGAAGTGAAGCTATTCGTAAAGAAACTAGAAATATTCAGTTTGACAGATAAAATAGAAGAGAAAATGGTATGAACGTATCTGCAGAATGGATGCCAACAGATTGCCTAGGAAAAGTCGGAACTGTCAGCCGAGAGGAGGAAAACTTGATCGGGGACGCCCACGAAAAGAGATGGACACAGCAGCTATGATACTTGGAGCCGGAACAAACCTTGAAGAAGAAGAAGAAGAAATTAAACCATATTCTGTCAGGCTGTAAAGGATTTGAGAAACATGAAAAATGTTAAATTAGCATGTAAAGTGTGTTCAGGTTCATACAAATTCTATGTTTATATTTACGTCCCATGTAGGATTAAGAGTGGAAGTAAGTTTCATGTCTTATTTACTACCAGTTGTAGGCGGTAGCAAACAAAACGTAGCCTAAAGCTAAATGGAATTATCTTATGAATATCCGCTTTTTATGAAAGGATGTAAAGTATGCTTCAATGTTACTTTTTGTTTGGATACGTTCACTTTATAGCCTCTAAAATACACTTTACTCTAACGCTTTAAATGTTTACGACAGACGTAGGCCTATATTTTAGTCAATATCCAAAGTTTGTTGCTATTGATGACATATATTTTATTAAAATTCAGCTAAGAATTAAGAAACACAAGATTGAGTTCATTAACCAGCAAAATCGTATCATTAATTGTAAACATTAATCTTGAGCGAATATTTAAAAATTGTTTTACTAGCTACAATTTTTATTCTTTTTAAACTAGTCCGTCGCCGTGGCGTAGTCGGTAGAGTCCCTACCTTCCACTCCGGCGACCCGGGTTCGATTCCTGGCGGGGTAGGGGATTTTAAATCTCCACCTTTGGTCTGGGTGTGTGTTATGTCTTGTGTTTGTATGTGTGAATAAGATAAACAGGTTAACAAAAAACAGGTTAAATTAAAAAAATTGAAGTATATATAAAAACAAGTTTTATTATAAAGCATTTTATTATATGGGTCCGAAACCTGGACAGTAAGTAGAAAACATGCCAACAAGCTATTAGCAGTAGAAATGGATTTTTGGAGGCGATCGGCAAGAAATTCAAGAAGGGATAAAGTCAGAAACAGCACAATAAGGGAAATTATGCAAGTTGAAGAAAAAATACTAGGTAAAATTGAAGAAAAAAGTTTGAAATGGTATGGACACCTCATAAGAATGGAAGAAGAGAGAATACCAAAGAAGATCCTTACTTGGTAAGCTAATGAAAGAAGTGGAAGAGGCAGGCCTAGAGAAGGATTGGATGGATGGATGGAGTGAAGAGAAGTATGGAAGCTAGAGATTTGAAAAATATGCTTTAGAGAGGAACCTGTGGCGACAAATCAATTTGGGTCGAAGGAGAAACACTGTCTTGTAGAATATTCCTAAAAAGAGTAGATATAAGAAAAACTTACTCATTGGCACTATCGAACAATAGGTTCATAACTCCTCGGACGAAAGCTCTCCGTACATTCCTATCCTGAACTACTAATCTCCAATCATCACCTGTACAATTTGCTTCCCTCAAATCATAATTATGATTTTCCCACCTGATTTTTGGTATTTCTATTGAGCTTCTTCGCTCTGGTTTTCCTACATGCAATTTTGAAGTACCTCTTTTATTTCCCATTTAATGGAAAAGTAAGGATGAAAGGGAATTTTATCAATATTTCTATTTAATCCTGCCAATCGCATTCGCGATACTTTACTATTATTATTACGTCTGGTTTCCAATACGCATGTAGCTCACTGTTACATAGTCTTTTCCATTCACTTGCCTATTCATTTCTCTTCGGTCCAAACATTTCCCTAAAAGCTTCTTCTCAAATACTCGTAAATACATTCTCCTCCCTTAAGGTAAGAGTCCATGTTTCGCATTCATATAATAGAACTGGGAGAGTAACAGTTTTACATACTTTCAGTTTAACGTTTCTTAAGAGAAGTTGGGACGACAAACGTTCCCGTAATGCATAATAGCATCCAGAATTGAGTCCACGTTTAATTCCTTCATGCATTTTATTTTGTATTTGCTATTATTGTTCCTAGGTATTTTAATCGAGCCATTTCTTCAAAATATCCCTCATTTGACATTATTTGTCCATTTCCATTATATAATGTATTTATATGTGTGACTATAAATATAAATGTTTATGTTTACTTCCAGCCTCTATTTCTCAGTCTTATTCAATAGCGTTTGCGTGTTGGTATCACCGTGCTATGGTATATTAATCACCAGGCTATGGCCTAAAGTATGTATTCAAATATAATGAAAAGATATTCTGAAAAAAAATTATTCCGGCTATTAGATCTGGGAGTTTAAGGGAAAACCGAAATTTAAAATTAGCTCTTTGCGACCGCCATGTTTGTTTTCTCGAAACGAAACTGGATACATAGGTTTAATTAACAAAAAATATGTTAGTAAACCAGGAAAATTGGTCCAGAACCATTATAGGAAAGGAATTTGAGGAAAATGACTGCTTAGACAGAAAACTTAAAAAAACTCCCTGGCGCGACAGCCTAGGAGGCGCTGTCCTACCAGCTGGCTACTGGCCTCACGTCCACTTGTGTTAACCAGAGAGTAGGACGATCATCTAGGAAATATACTGGTGACATGCGGCCAGCATATCGAGAACCCCAGCCGTTCTAAGTTAGCTTTCCTATCTCGAAACGCTACTTATTCTACCTCACGATTCTGGGTGGGTACCGGTCCCATACTAGCTGAAATTCCATGAGAAAAAAATGATTTCCGAATTGGGATTCGAACCAGCACAAGTTCCTTTGTATTAAGGCATGATACCTTAATCTGTTTGGCTACATCACGATGCAAAATAAATGGATATTGTAAACAGAGAAACTATGCCTGTTATAGCAATCTTTGCGATAACAATTAAATGTAGAATAATGTCTGATTGTATACATTGGAAGGTCAGTTGTTATGGGGTATAGATATGTCATACGTAAATCCGACACAACAAAAATGCTTTAATGATATATGCTGAACTGATTTACCCTCTGTAGCAATACTGTTGTTTCAGTGACTTTAGGAGTCGTGTGAGCGTGTTCAGACAAGTACTTTTTTTATTTCGGAATTCATCCACAATGCAGTGGTTTTGCGTCACCCTCAAGAAAGTTTCCTTCTCTATTTGTGGTCCTGAGTATCCTCATTTGTAAGACCCAGTTCACTCATAATTGTTCTCAGACCGCCCATCCAAATTTCTTTATGTCTTCACTTTCTCATTTTCCTATCCATTTTCCACTCCAAGAACTTCTTAGAGATTGTACCAGATGTTATCCTCTTGAGATATACTATATACTTTCAAAAACATACTACTTACGTTATTCAAAACAGTACGATTTTTTCCTTGCAGTTGTACTAGCTCTTCCATCTGATTTTGTTTTTGTTCGTTCCCTCTCCTACAGCGAGGTTTTCAGATCGGCATATAACAGTACATGCTCTACTACACAAGATATTCTACATGAGTCTACAATTAGTAAATAATTTGAATGATTCATAAATATGTTACAATTTTATTTAGTGTTTGTTTAGTATGAGTGCTGGGATTGACTGTAGTAATAGGGATGTGTGGACCATGAACTACAGGTTCGATAGTGCAAGTGAGTTATATGTTACACGTATTGTAATTGTAACTGAACTAAAAATTGTGGTTGAAAATGTTTATTACACGTCATTTTTTAACTTAATAAAAATTGACAGACCGGGATACTAAATCCAGCCGTGAAAAGGTAACGCGATAGCAGGTACACGTTATATCGCATGCCCAACATCAAATTAGCTACGTGTTACCCAAACGCTACCGCATTGGTTTGGTATGAGTGGTCTCGAATTCAAAAGTGTCTATTATTGACAAGTTTTCCTATAAGATTAATCACAATTTTTAACGAATTTCGAAGGAATGTAATTGCTTAGATTGTTCTCATGAAAAAAAAAAAGTTCATCAATCCTATATAGTACATAACGAAAAATTAAAATGACAAAAAATATATATATATATATATATATATATATATATATAGTAGGACTTTATTAGACAAAAAGTAAGATATTTACAATATTATTTACAAATATGGGTCGCACGGGCAGTAAGCCGTACGTGCTGTTGACAGTCCGTTACAATAAAGTAATAATTGGTACTAGTGTAAAGAAAAATAAACAACAAAAAATCAATAACATTACAATTACATAAAGAAAACACAATAATATTACAATTAAATAATAACACAATAGCATTATACACTAAAAAACATTAACAGTACAATTACATAAAGAAAACACAATAATATTACAATTAAATAATAACACAATAGCATTATACACTAATTAATTTATATATATATATATATATATATACACATATGACTCACTGGCTCTGTCGAAACATGGGTTCATGGTCGCGTAAACATAAGCTCTCCATACAACCCTATCTTGAACTGAAGTTTTCCAATCATCCCCTGTATAATCTACCTCCATCAAATCATGGATAATATTATTCTCCCACCTCATTCTTGGTCTACCAACTGAGCGTTTTCCTTCTGGTTTCCCTACCAGAAGCTTCCATGCACCTCTTTCATCGCCCATATGTGCCACATGTTGTGCCCGTCGCAGCCTACGAGACTTTAACTGTTCTTATTATATCTGGCTTCCTATATATAGCATCTAACTCAATGTTATACAGTTGTCTCCATTCACCTGTCTGTTCATCTCTTTTTGGCCCAACCATTTTCCTAGGAACTTTATTCTCAAATAATAGTAATCTTCTTTCCTCCCTTAATATAAGAGTCCATGTTTATATATATATATATATATATATATTATATATAATATATATATATATATATATATATCCATAATAATTCTGCCCGAGGTCAGGTCTTTTACTGCAATCATAGCATTTACATATTTCCCTACTACCAAAGGTGCATGTTGCAAATGCATTTGCATATTTCGATTTTTTTCACCTGTTATTGCATATTTTAACTAAAAACTAGCGATAACGCATATTTTCAAGCTATATTTACAACTTTTAAAAAATCTATGTTTTTTACAATGAACATTTCGAGGCCATCAAATGTATAGTAATCAATTTCGATGGTGGAGAGGCTTTGGCAGTTTGTCAGTGCAAGGAAGCATTTAACGATTTCAGTATTAAAAAAAGTATTGCCGTAAATAACACTCAATTTTCCCATATACCTGCAACTATTAAAAAGCCTGAAGCTCTAGGTTTGGCGTTGATTGATTCTATTCCGTTAATGGATACAATCCGTGAACTGAACTCCTTATTGCCGGGGGTATTCCCAAGCAAAATTAAGGAAAAGGTTGAAAACATTTCGAACGATAAAATTAATAGTTTTATAAATGGGGCGGACGAGCTTTTGCCAGAAATAATAAGTGGCAAAATAGCCCCCAAATTCAAATATTGCCCTATTACTTCAGTTTACTTAGAACAGTCCTTTTCTGTTTATAAACACATTTTGAGCATCGAAGACACAAACATAATACTCAACATGTAGAACAGTACCGGTACCTGATCGTCTTTGTTTACAATAGTAGCAAAATGTTGAATATTTCAATTTATAAACAATGCCCTTGCCTGATACTGATTGATAATTTATCATTTATCGGTGGTAAATGATAATATTAATAAATATAATACCAGTATATAAAAATGAATGTTTGTTTGTTCGTACGTTATGCGTCAGCCATTCCGTTGATCCGATCGTGATGGAGCTTTTTGCAAAATGTTCAGGAGATTTCTGGGTTGAACATAGGCTATAAGAGAGTTGTGATACTCAACTCCTACACCCTTAAAAATCGCCCTTTGTAGTGGAAAACGTGAAAAAAGTAGCTCTTTGGACATTAAATGGCTTACGCTGCCTAAATCATAATAAATACACAAAATTAATGTACACAGAATCGAATATCTCAAAAAACTCCACAAAACGTCCGCGACAGCATATGTTTATCCCTTACGTATAACTCACAATAACCATTTTTGTCTTTCATTGATGCCTAGAAGATCGAGACAAGCACGTAGATTCCTGTGCAAGCATAGCAGCGCATGGCGGGTATTCTTTTATGGATAACTCACAACAACGAATTTTGTCTTTTAGCTCATTTATGCCAAGAAGATCGAGATAAGTAGATTCCCGGGCAACACCTGGAAATCAGCACAGGGAATCTTAAAATTATTACGATATACATTTATAATTATTTTCCACTTATTCAACTAATCATAAGAAGTACATTAATTTTTGTCTTTCAGCTCATTTATGCCAAGAAGATCGGGATGAGCAGATTCCCGGACAACGCCGGGTAAACAGCACGGGGTATCTAAAAATTATTACCATATAGTTTTTTTTCCTTTTTACTTATGCAACTCAACATAAAACACATTAATTTTCGTATTTCAGCTCATTTATGTCAAGAAGATCGGGATAAGTAGATTCCCGGGCAACGCCAGGTACCGGCACGGGTATCTAAAAATATAAATTTATAATTATTTTTCCTTTCACTTATTCAACTAAACATAAAAGCACTTTAATTTTCATTTGCTTAGGCGTAGCAGCGCACGCCGGATATTAGCTAGAGATAATAAAAGTAGTAATTATTATGTTAAATTATAAATAAAATATCTATTAGAGTAATGATTATCATGTTTTTATTATTGATCGGCCGCGGTGGACTAATGGTTATGCTCCTTACTTCTGGTCCCGAGGGTGGCGGGTTCAAACCCGGCCGGGGTCGATGGATTTTTTTAGGATGGAAAAATTCAAGGAGCAAGTCCTCCGGGAGGGACTTTAAGCCGTGAGTCCCGAGTCAGAAGATTTTCAGGCTCGTAAGAAATCCTTATGCCTGAATGAAAAGGCCTCTAAGCAAAATTTACCGAATTTTCCCGTCCTAGTACTACCTTGGTTTCCTAGATGTCAGTATGAGGCGGAACGCTGACCACGGACCATTCAAATGACAATACGAAAACAAGTGTAACTAAATTAGTATGGTTCAAATTCTTCCCTCTAGGGGGAGAGCGCCTAAATCTCTGTTAAGGGAAATATGGGCTTACAAGATGCAAGAAGATTATTTGAATTTTCATATATTGACATTTTCATGCATGTTTTAAGCATTTTTCATGCATATTTCGAGCTTGTAATGTTGCATATAATCCGGTATCTACTAATAACCTTTCGATCCCGGCTGGGTTTGACCTTCGGGACTAGAAGCAAGGAACATAAGCACAAGACCGCCTCTACTGACATTTTGTAGATAGTAATTAGTGGATTGTTTAGAAGTTGTGTGTAAATAAATGTAATGGTATTTGTACATTCAGATGTTTTATCTGAGTTGCATGAAGGCCTCTAGAGAAGTGAACACGGAACATGACGTGTTACAGAGCCAAGTGATTTCTGCATCCGGAATACGTGTGCCTCCAATCAGCCTTATCAAAACCATCAACC
Organism: Diploptera punctata; assembly: GCA_030220185.1. NCBI lineage: Eukaryota > Metazoa > Arthropoda > Insecta > Blattodea > Blaberidae > Diploptera > Diploptera punctata. The sequence goes on along the minus strand of JASPKZ010008381.1, from coordinate 1,377,243 downwards.
ACAACCTTCTCCTTATTTTGCGCTCACCGTCTGCTCCTGACAGCGATTTCCATGTTCAGCGATGTCCCCGGGCGTTCGATTCATCCCAACTGACAGCCATTCTAAAATAGATTATATTTTGGCACACAATATCCACTAATTTAATCAGTTTCACATTGTACTTTACGAAAATTTGTCTAAACCATGACCCATTTTATAGTTAGTGTATTCCCAAAATCACTCTTTCAAAGGAACGCATAATAATTCAATAAAAAATACAGAGTATTCAGATATTCCCATCACAAACTTCTCGGGCCTGTATATCTATCTAATAATATAATAATAATAATAATAATAATAATAATAATAATAATAATAATAATAATAATAATAATAATAATAATGTTTTATTTATTCTGGCAGAGTTAAGGCCATAATGCCTTCTATTCCACTCAATCAGCACAAATACAAGTAAATATTTGACAAGTATAGATATACACTATACTAATTATAAACAGTTAAAGATACATTAAATGTAGGATTGTAAATTTCATGTACAAACAACGTTTTATACGATAATAACAATAATACTTATGATAACAATAATATAATAATAATAATAATAATAATAATAATAATGTTTTATTTATTCTTAACTCTAAGGCCATAATGCCTTCTCTTCCACTCAACCAGCACAAATACAAATAAATAGTTGACAAATATAGATGTACACTATACTAATTATAAACAGTTAAAGATACATTAAATGCAGCAATGTAAATTTCATGTATACAAACAACATTTTATACGATAATAACAATAATAATACTTACGATAATAATAATAATAATAATAATAATAATAGTATAAATATGATGAATTATACGAAAAACACCAATTAATATATGTACCTTACACTGGGTAATGATGAAGTCGAGGTTAGAGCAAATATAAATTTAGATTTCTCTTAAAAGATGCCAATGTCCAGCAGCCCCTTATTTCTTGTGGTAGGGAATTCCAGTTGCGAGAAATGAAGATAGTATATGACATGGAGTGATGTGATGTCATATGTTGCGGTATATTAAGCAAAATACTATGTTGTGATCTTGTGTTTAAGTTATGGTTTGAGGATAGATACTGGAAACGAGATATAATATACAGGATGTTGCATTTAAACCTCCCACATTTTAATTAATCATAACTAACAAAGTATGCGGAATTATGAAATGAGGCCGGTATTAAACGAAAGAGAAACTCAAAGAATTTTCATTGCCACACACTAAAACACCTCTAGGCCTGTATGTGCACCATTAGTATCACGAACAATATCAAGTCTGTATTCGATTTCGTGCCACGTTCTGTCCAACATGTCCATTGGTACTGTTGCAATTGTGTCAAGGATACGGATTCGTAAATCATGAAGATATTGTACTGGAGTCGCAAACACACGGTCTTTTACATACCCCCAGAGGAAGAAGTCCAGCGGTGTGATATCTGGCGAACTTGCGTTTGTCATTATTGTCCAACATGCGACATGCGACATGGGACATGGTGTATATTCATTATGATTTTTTGTGCCTAGAATTAGATATTTAATATTAATATTAAAAATATAATAATTTTTAATCAATGCCACCAACTTGTAATTACGACTTTTCTGGTATTCTCTCCTGGCATGGCGTACTTGTTAACACATATCTGAGTTTGGGACGCGTGGAAGATGAAGTTACGCTGCCTCGATGATATGAAAGATGGTGATAATGGTAATGATTCACTAGGATAGGCTTTAAACTAAACTTAATCTATTGAGTCCAAGACGATGATGATGAACATGTGGTGTTCCGGGACCGTTTGGGCTTTAACGTTTCTTGACATTTGTCTTATCTCGCCCAGGAAACTTGTCCTGATCGAGGATCGAACCCGGGCCCGCTGTGTGACAAGGCAGCACGCTACCTCAAGACCACAGCAGCGGATACGATAAAAAATAAACAATTATTAGGTATATTTTTTAAAATATTTGTTCTAAAACGGATGATATAATTTCTGCTGGTTCTGTTTATGTAGAATTTTTTTTTGTAATTTCTGCACATTAATTTGTACCAATATTCTATTGTTTGGTTTTGATTTTATTTAAAATCATTGAACGTTATGCATGGATTGTTGAACGATAATATTTGCTAGCATTCACACGATGCACTAATTGAACAAATGATTGCAGTTATGAACATTTGAAAATTATCACCAAAGCGTATTATTCATATGATAAAGCATATTACAAAGTAAATTGTAAAGAACAAACACGTTTTTGCAAATAAAATGGAATTAGCTTGAAATAATATCGATAGAAATGGGTGTTTAACATAAACAGATTTACTGTATTTATTAAAAACGTATAATTCAATAGCACTGTATTATCATTTTCACAGATCGTGTGTTATAATTTATAATACGGGCATATATAAATAGTGTTACCAAATGGAGAAATAATTCCGTCGGAGTTGTGGTGGTGAAAAATTGTTAGACATTTTAACAGGAGGAAAATATGGTACATTTTCATAAAATCTCTTTTAATGTAAAAAAAAATCCATGTGGTCTTGTTTAGACTTCTTATTTGACGGAATAATAATATCCTTATTTCGTGTCCAACTCAGAGTCAGGATATAGGATGACCTGAGATGAAGTCCCTATATTTATATAGGTCTGTGAACGACAAGGGTGAGCCGACCATGCACTGTCACAGGCGCGGATGAACGATCTGAAACGTAATGGATAATAGTCGAAGATTCGGACTTACATCCACCTTCCCTCATCGAGTTTCCTAATAAAATTAATATTTTATACAATAATATTTAATATTTCCTCGCCAACCACATGTTCTGTTAAATTATTAGAATTTTTATTCATATTGCATAAGCAATAAGTTAATAGAAAGTTAATGTGTTTACATATCTTGGATATAATTTAATGTATGTTGGCGAAACAGACATAACTTCTAAAATTTATAAATGTAATAAAACAATGGGAATAATTAACTAAATCATGAAGCCTTACATATCTTGGATATAATTTAATGTATGTTGGCGAAACAGACATAACTTCTAAAATTTATAAATGTAATAAAACAATGGGAATAATTAACTAAATCATGAAGCCTTCCTTAGTACAGTGACACACAAGAATACGTACGTTTATATAAAACCTTAGCTAGACCTGTACTGTGTTACGGAAGCGAAGCATGGGCCATGATGAGTACTGATATCAGCAGAATAACGGCTAGTAAATTGAGATTTTTGAGAACAACACTAGGATATACTCGCATGGACCGCAAAATAAATGAAGGTATCATGCAAGCACGTAAATTACAACCAACATTATAGTTTTTAAACAAATACCAGTTACAGTGAACAGCTCATGTTCAACTCTGAAACGAATTAATCATAATAGGCTCCCAAATGCCATGCTTCAATATCGCCCTCAAAGGAAGAGATCCTTTTATTTATTTATTTATTTATTTATTTATTTAGCCTGGAGGAGTTAAGGCCATGTGGCCTTCTCTTCCACTCATCAGAACAAACATATGTTTCACTCAAATACACACTGGCTAAACTCAACAACAATAAAAATAATGTCTCATAATACATTTAAGTTAAAAACAATTAAAATTAAAAACTAATAAATGAATATATACCCAAAGGAAGAACAGCTCGAATCTCTTATACATAAAAAAATACATTAGGAAGAAAAATTTATAAATCTTAATGCTACTCGCATATTTATTAAATAAATGAAAAACAAATTATTAATTGTTAAAAAAATACTATGAACCTAAAATTATAAGCAATTTAATTAAGAAAATTAATTACAAAAAAGCAATTAACAAAGTTTATCCTTTACCCAAGAAAAACACAAATACATATGTCATAATGTCATACATAGGCCTACTTTCCAATAAAATATCTAAATAATAAAAAGTTGAACATTAATGTGGCATTTAAAACTAATAAAACTTTACAAAATATAATAAACAATAAAACCAAAGTAAAAAAAGGAACAATTATCAGGTAATATAAATTGAAGTGTGGCACTTGTGACCATGTCTATATAGGGCAAATTGGCAGACCTTTTATTTCTCGTATAAAGGAACATATGAGAGCATATAACAGAAACTTAGATAATTTAAAATATGCTAACCACCTACTCCAATATGATCATTGTTTTGATTCAAATTTTAAAATTTTACTTGTTTGTGACGAATTTACGCTAATAATATCACGAAATTACCTGAGTTCCTCAAACCTCCAGAAGAATAGATATATAATGTATGTCATATTGGTAATAAAATCCATCCATATTAATTCTGCCCGAAAGCAGGTCCTTCACTGCAATCATAGCATTTTAATGCTATCCTTACATCTTTACTACACAATTGTAGGTGTGGTAGCTTCCCGTTGCTTTCGATACCGGTGAAGGATGATGACAATGATAAGGATGATGATGATGATGGCCATATGATTTCGGGGACCGTTTGGACCTTAAATTTTACCTGACATTTGTCTTATGGGTGAGGAAAAAACGCGATAAAAACCTCACCCAGAAAATCTGCCCCGACCGGTGATCGAACCCGGACCCGCTGCGTAACAAGGCAGCACGCTACCTTGAGACCACAGCGGTAAAATATATATTTGACAACTCAGCATATATATTTCATCCATATTTACTTTACATTAATATTCCTAAGACCCTTAATAAAAATGTTCATTAAAATAGACTAAAAGCTTAGTATCACGAAATTAGCCGACTTTGCTATTATATATATATATTATATAATATATATATATATATATATACACACAAATTGCCATACGAAGTTAACAGGTAGTGGCAGCGATGCAAGGAGATCAGGAAGACCAACTTCGAGGACATAAAAGTATGTTGACAGAGTTTATGAAATGTTCACGAAGAGCCCTAAGAAATTACTGCATCAAGGATCTGGCTAAAGTGGTTTTCCATGTCATGCAATTTCAACTATTCTTAAGAAATGTATCTTTTAAGTCGTGGAAGTCACATTCTATCGATCTAAAACAGCCCAATGTTGGGCCTCAAGTTCTCCTTTGTTAGGAATCACTAAAATATAAAGTGAACCCACTACAGGTCTTAGGAGGACCTTGGGGTAGTAGAAGGTTAAGACTCTCAGTTTTCTAGACAACTCTTAATAATGTTGAGTGATTCCGGGCTGTGTGGCCGTGGTCCATTACTGGTGTTCTTACCAGACGTTTCTCCCTTAACTGCGGAGGGCATCTTCAGTGGCGAGTACTTCTACACCTAGAGTGAAAGCCTGCGTTCAACAATCAACTCTTAATGTCGGCCTAGTTGTAACTCCTGCATGACGGCTGCCTTTACCACAAAACAATAGTCTGGTACTCATTTCCATTAGAGACTGAGTCGTTCCCAGGGTCACGGTAACGACAGAAGGTTTGGGCGAGTTTAATAATCCTGACTTCATCGGGATTCGAACCCTCGACCTTCCTGCTTGTAACGTATAGCCTTAAACAAACCACGCCACGATGTTCCCACTGTTAGGAGTAACTAGATATCTATCTATAGTAATTCTGCCCGAGGGCAAGGTCTTTCACTTCATTTTCATGGTATGTTTTGCAGCTTTACTAGGGAATTATAGGTGTGGTAACTTCCCGTAGCTTTCCACACCGGTGAAGGATGATGGTAATGATATGGATTATGATGAAGGCCGGATGATTTTCGGGGACCGTTGGGCCCTAAGCTTCCTGACATTTGTCTTACAGGTGAGGAAAAACCCCGAAAAAAACCTCACCCAGGAGCCTGTCCCGACCGGGAAACGAATCCGGGCTCGCTGCGTGATAAGGCAGCACGCTACCTCGAGACCACAGCGGTGGAATTACTGTATATAGTTAACTTAATTACACTTATATCCCTGCGGATATCATGAGTGATATCTCTATCTTACTTTTTTAAATGATTCTTATGTATCGAGTTTTGTTTCGGAATACCAAAAATTGCGATCGCTATCATGGTCAATTTAGGTACCAACGAAGTGAAATCGATGGGAATTGGTAAGAATTTTTTTAAACTCTTTTCATCAGAATTGCCTCAATAACTATTTTCTTTCCCAGCTTCTCTCAAGAAAACAGACAGAAAAAAAAGTATAATTTTCATTCTTCCAGTTATACGATACGGAAGCAGTACATGGATTCTTAGTTTAAGATAGGAGATAAGATTACGAGCATTTAAAAAAAATGAAATTTTTGGACCAAAGAGAGATGAACAGACAAGTGAAAGGAGAATATTACGTAACAGTGAGATACATGATATTTGTGGGAAACCACAATAAGTTTATTAAGAAAAAATAAGTTTCATAGACTGTGAAGGGATTGACATATTGAAGGAATAGGAAAGGAGAGAGTGTCATGAATAGGGCTCGGACATGAAGTTAGATTAAGTGCACTCTTACTATACATAATATTGCTTGATGAGAGAGTAGTAGGGGATGTAGTAGCACCAGTCTTACTAGTATGGCATTTGTGCTGTATTGTTTACAGGTGGTAGGCCTATAGGCGGGTAATGAAATAAGTAGCTAATTGTGGATTACAAGTTTATTTTGTTCCGTAAAATATGTTTTAACTTTTTTAATTAAACGCTACAGTACAACAAACAGTTAAGCAAATTTATAATTTCCGCATATTTCTCAAAAAAAATATAAGCTGGATTTTGCACTTTATTGAAAGGAACATTCGCGGAAACCATCGTTTCGCATAAATCCTTGTAAAATTCACGATTATTACAAGTGTCTGAAACTCGTGTGCAGATGACTGTATTTCATCGTCAAGCTTATGTTTTACATTCCTAATGTGTGTTTTAGATTTGCAATGGCTCTTGATAAAAATTCTTCTCTCCCCCTTCAATTCTACATTACACAATTTACAAAATATTTTATCTTCTTTTAGGCAAAAATTCTCATGGCCGTACTCACGTACAAGTGAATTCATCTTGTGTGTGTTTGGGTTTCGGCATGTTGTAATCATTCATCAGATCGTGGTGATCGGTATTATGATTTGACTGCATACTATACTTGTAGCAGCACAGCAAAGACGCCAATGACTGTGGCACTGCGCATGGGACAGGAAACTACCTGTGTAGTCAACTGTTTGAAAGCGAAACGGCAATGAAAAGGCAATGAAGTCCGAGCTCTAGTCATGAAGTTTCTTCTAGGAAAACCAGAAGCATAACGCCCAATAGCTAGGCCAACAATGAGATAGAAGAATAGCATTAACCATGATTGGCGTAAGATAAATTACAGAAGAGATGAATGAAAAAATATTAGCTCAGAATAGGGATTATGGAGAGTTTGTGCCCGCACGGTCATAAACCCAACGGTTTTATAGTGTCTGTGAGTGAGATAGTTAGCAAAATTCTTTCGGAATTCTCTATAAAAAGAAGGGAGATAAATCAGAATATCTACTAAGCAGTAACACCAGCAAGTATGTTACTCCAGGGCTTGTAAATATATGTCTGAATTGTCTTCCGGTCAATAAAGTTCTTCCTAAATAAATTCATTAATTAATAGCCACGAGCTATTCCTCCTTCTGAGAAATTCTTGACTTTCATAGATAAGAAGACAAGTAGATGTAAGTAAGTCTATAGGAATATCTGATTTCACATTTAATTACACGAAAGAGAAATGCAATCTCTTATCATAACAGACCTGCGCATTACATTCCTTTTTGTTCGCTTGCAATAAATAACAGATCACTAACAATATTCAGTGGAAACAAAACATAGTCTAGAATCCCGATTAACATTCAAAGGCATGTTTTATACAGGGTAAAGCTAGATTTCATGGTGACAGAGGTAAATTCGTGACACATTTATAAAATCATCATCTTCTTCTTCTTCCAAACACGTTTAATGCCTAAAGGCTGTTACGGTTTCAGTGAAGCACTCTCGGTCAATCTTTTTCCAGGCCGTCTCGACTGCAAAAACTTTACCATTTTTTCAGAAACAAACTGCATTTTTATTAACAAACTGAGAGAAACATCTCACTAATATATTTAATTGAATAAAAATAAAACTTGAAGTTTTATGTGATTTTCATATTTATTAAAATATAAATTAGTACTGGTTCGGTACTTTGTACCTTCTTCAGACATGATAACAAATTAATGAATTTTGTTATTAGAGTACGTAACTACTGTAACTATGCAACAATTTTTTTTACAATTTCTATTATAAATTTAAAAGAGGCGATTCATTTATATCTAGTTGGGAATTTAACAGCTTATTACCACTTTTCAATTTATTTATCTCCACAACTTGTAAAAGGTCCAACTTCTTTCCTTTGTCACAAACATGTAAAATTTTAAAATTTGAATCAAAACCATGATCATATTGGAGTAGGTGGTTAGAATACTTTGAATTATCTAAGTTTCTGTTATATGCTCTCATATGTTCCTTTATACGAGAAATAGAAGGTCTACCAGTTTGTCCTATATAGACATTGTCACAAGTGCCACACTTCAATTTATATAACCTGATAATTGTTCCTTTTTTACTTTGGTTTTATTCTTTATTATATTTTGTAAAGTTTTATTAGTTTTAAATGCCACATTAATGTTCAACTTTTTTATTATTTAGATGTTTTATTGGAAAGTAGGCCTATGTATGACATTATGACATATGTATTTATGTTTTTCGTGGGTAAAGGAAAAACTTTGTTAATTGCTTTTTTTGTAATTATTTTTTTTAATTAAATTGCTTATAATTTTAGGTTCATAGTATTTTTTAACAATTAATAATTTGTTTTTCATTTATTTAATAAAAATACGAGTAGCATTAAGATTTATCAATTTTTCTTCCTAATGTCTTTTTTTATGTATAAGAAATTCGAGCTGTTCTTCCTTTGGGTATATATTCATTTATTAGTTTTTAATTTTAATTGTCTTTAACTTAAATGTATTATGAGACATTATTTTTATTGTGGTTGAGTTTAGCCAGTGTGTATTTGAGTGTAACATATGTTTGTTCTGATGAGTGGAAGAGAAGGCCACATGGCCTTAACTCCTCCAGGCTAAATAAATAAATAAATAAATAAATTAATTAATAAATAAAAGGATCTCTTCCTTTGAGGGCGATATTGAAGCATGGCATTTGGGAGCCTATTACGATTAATTCGTTGCAGAAATTAAAGTGGTCAACAAAAATAAATCATCTCCAACACATCTAGAATAAAACTAGAGTTTTCTACAAAAGAAATGATTTTACCATCAAAAGCGTGGGGTGCTCTATATTAATATATTTGATAATAAACAGATATTGGTAAAAGGAAAGTCTCTAAGAAGAAAACGTAAAAACCATAAAAAGCATCCCACGCTTTTGATGGTAAAATTATTTTTTTTTTTGTAGATAACTCTAGTTTTATTCTAGATGTGTTGGAGACGATTTTTTTGTTGACCACTTTAATTTTATCCCAAGCATGTTGGAAATTAAAATTATTTTTTATTTTTTAGTTCGGTTTTCCAATAAAGTTTTTTAAACTATTATTTATTTTGTATTTTTTAGTTTGGTTTTCTAATAAAGCGTGTTGTTTTATTTTTTAGAACTATTATTTATTTATTTTTTATTTTTAGTTTAATTGATTGTCATAAACCGGAATCCCATGAAAATTTGCTTAATACTCTTCTAAAAAAATCCGGATTTGAACTAGCGACCTATGGATTGCTGAAATTATATACCACTACAGTCCACCGCTCTACCAACTGATCTCTTACAACGATTGACTAAAATGTCAATAAGTCCGCAACATATTATACCGGTTTTTATTATTTTAATTTTGTGATGATTCTGGCCAGGATTTTAGAAACAAATTATGAAATTATTTTATTGTCATGGGTCCTTTACAATTATACAAAGTTTCAAGTCGATCCAATGTTTTTAAGCGGGTGAAAATCGTGTTCAAAGATTTCGTTACATAGATACAGGACCGTTACATAGACAGATACAGGTCAAGCATATATAAAGCGTGTAATATAAAGTAACTAAATTTAATAAGATGAGAAAATGTAATTACCGTAAAATGTAAAATATCTAATCTACAGATGTGACATCATGGATTGTTCCGAAATTCTCAGGTAGTAAGCCATTGTATCGCTTGCAATTCCCCGTGGCCCCCTTCACCCCTTACTTTCATTCTTCTCGTCTGTGGACGCTAATTTACCTACAAATGTCAACGAGTTAAACGTGATTATTATAGATGACACCTCTCTTTCCAATGACGAGAGGTTGACCAAGCTTGAAACATACAGTAGAGTGACTCTGAACAGCGGTCACATGTAAACAAGAGCAGCATTCATACTTCCAGAGTATACTTCGATTGGATATACATGTTACGCACTGACTGTTAGTAACATTTGAACTGAAATATAACTAATATAAAGCGGTTATTATAAACTGTTGCTTATATCAGACGGTACAAAAAACTATTCTAACTCCCTTCCTTCTGACATCATATAGACCTACGAATCAACCATGCGCTGATATCGTGTTTACGAAGGCATTTTTCTATCTCTAGTGATTAGCACTTCGCCTCAATGTGACATCTAGTAGGAAACTAAAATATTAAATTAATATTGAGAAGCTAAAGCTATTACTATGATAGAAATAAGTACATTAATGAACACAATTCAATTATTGTAAATCAATGGTAAAGAGGAAAAAAATTGCCCGAACCTTTAGCTTCCCGTGCTAATGCTCTGTTCACTGAACTAATTCAGGCTTCATTCCCATCCAAGCAGAAATCCTTCCTCTACCTTACTCTACTGGTCCCACATTCAATTGCAATGAATCATCATTCACAAATACACAATGAATGGCTTCTACCTGAAGAAGACATGAAGTATTATTTATTAAATTAATATTGAATTGAATGTGGGACCGGTAGAGTAAGGTAAAGGAAGGATTTCTGCTTGGATGGGAATGAAGCCTGAATTAGCTCAGTTGACAGAGCATTAGCACGGAAAGCTAAAGGTGTGGGGTTCGATTCCCCGTTCAGGCAAAACTTTTCTCTTTACCATTGATTTATAACTAAGATATTACATGGATGTACGAAGGTCGGTTAAATTTTGCGCAAGAAGCCTTTTTATTCAGATTGCAGATCTTTTCTATTTATATATATATATATATATATATATATATATATATAATGGCGTAGCCCATTGTTGAGCCATAGCCTCTCTTTTATAAGGAGTTACTAGACCAAGTTATGTTTTAGTTACCTTATTTCTCGTAGTTGTCATGGATGGCATTCGGTCAACACATCGACCCAATGAGATATCTATCAGGTAACTAAGGTATTTCTAGGACGTTGATGTCGGTATATATTGCTTAGAGGTCTCATTATTCAAGATTAAGGATCTTTAATGAGCCTGAAAATCTTCAGACCTCCCTACCGGAGGATTTGCTCCTTGGATTTTCCGACCAAAAAATAATTGACCCCGGCCGGGTTTGAACCCGCGACTCTCGGAACCAGAGGCAAGGAAAATAACCAGTAGTCTAGATCTTTTGCGAGCCTGAAAATCTTCAAACTCTGGACCTACGGCTTAAAAGTCTTTTCCGGAAGACTTGTCCCATGGATTTTTCTATCCTAAAAATCCATCGACCCTGGCCGAAGTTGGTGACAATAATATTTCTAAAAAAAATTATAGCGAGTGACTTATCACACCGTGTAGTTTTTGTTTTACTGGTAAAGAAAAACCCCGAAAAATATGAGTCAGGAAACTTGCAAATCTTGGTCTCCTGGGTGTTAGGCAACGACACTATCTTGAGAACACAGCAGTGATGTCAAGTAGATAGATATGTCTTCTTCTTCTTCTTCTTCTTCTTCTTCCTTTCAAGGATTAGGTCAATGCGACCTGTTCCGGTCTCAAGTCCGTCGTTTCCCTGGCCGTCCCAAAGATCTTTTTCCATGTGGTTTGTAGGTGTTGATCTTTTTTGGGTAATCTTGTATTGTCCATTCTGTCTAAAAGTTCTTTCCATTGGTATTTGTGCTCTTCTAGTTTATCGACTATTGAAAATATCTCCAGTAAGTAAATAAATAAATAAATTTGTCCAGTAAAATTTGGCGAATGAAATTGTAAAATGTTGAAAATTAGAGGTTGTTTGTTTATTGGCAAAGTTTTCACAAGTGGGAACAGACAGCTGCATAAAATGTAGATTTTACTTAAAGAAAAGAGAATCGTTGTTGTGACAGACAGTTCACTCACTTCTTCTCGAACGTGACAAATGGGTGGCTGTCTTCTTAACAATACCTTCATATTACTTAAATTGCAATCCGCTTAGCACAGACATCTACAAGGTGGATATTACAACGTTGCCAGTACGGTAACTTTATCACTAAATCTAGTTAATTACAACAATCCATCCATAGTAATTCTGCCCGAAGGCAGGTCCTTCACTGCAATCACAGCATGTTCATGCTATGCTTTCCACACCGGTGAAGGATGATGATGATTATGATGATAATGATAAGGATGATGATGATAATGATGGCCATATGATTTCGGGGACCGTTTGGGCCTTAAAGTTTTCCTGACATTTGTCTTACAGGTGAGGAAAAACCCCGATAAAAACCTCACCCAGAAAAACTGACCCGACCGGGGATCGAACCCGGGCCCGCTGCGTGACAAGGCAGCACGCTACACAGCGGTGGACATTACAACAATAATAACAACAATAATAATGTTATTTGTAAACAGGTTTGCAATGTAATAAAACATATTCCTCTGTCCAAAACGTTTTAAATTGTTATGTTCTTTCTCCATTCTTCTCTATCTTCCCATTCCAATTCTTCCAGACCTATCTCCCTCATACCTCTTCTGATATAATCCATCCATTTAAATCTAGGTCGACCTCTCTTTCCTTTCCCAGGTGGAATCCATTCCAAAGCTTGTCTGGGTAATATTTTCTCTGGCATTCTACGAATATGATCATACCATTCTAGTTGTCTGTGGATCTTACAAAATCTAATATTGAATTTTTGAACTTTCATTTGTTGTGTGATGGTTGTATTTCTGATTTTTTTCCAATTTAGAATGTTTAGTTGAGCGTCTAAAACGATCCATTTTAGTAGACATAAGTGTTAAACTAAAATTTTATTCAAATCCCAAGATCTGCACCGTATGTTAGCGCTCTTCGAATTATGGATTTACAAATTTGTAATTTGGTTTTCTATTCTTATGTTTTTATCCCACAAAACTCCGTTTAGCACTAGTATTACCGATCTGCCTTTTTTAATTCGATATTGTATGTAATTTTCTTGATTACACTTTGAGTTAATTTTTATCCTAATAATAATACTCTTACTTACTTACTCACTGGCACTATCGAACCCGTAGGTTCATGGCCGCGCGGACATACGCTCTCCATACATCCCTATCCTGAGCTAATACTTTCCAATCATTCCCTGTATAATTTACTTCCCTCAAATCATAGTTAATGTTTTTCTCCTACCTCATTCTTGGTCTACCAACTGGGCGTTTTCCCTCTGGCTTTCCTACAAGAAGCTTCCATGCAAGTCATTCATTTCCCATACGTGCAACATGTCCTGCCCAACGCAGTCTACGAGACTTAACTGTTCTTATTATATCTGGCTTCCTATAAAGGCCATGTAGTTCATTGTTATGAAGTCTTCTCCATTCACCTGTCTGTTCATCTCTCTTTGGTCCAAAAATTTTCCTAAGTACTTTATTCTCAAATACTAGTAATCTCCTTTCCTCCCTTAAAGTAAGAGTCCATGTTTCGCACCCATATAATATAACTGGTAGAATCCTAATAATAATAATAATAATAATAATAATAATAATAATAATAATAAAATTACTTTTTTATTTATATACAGAATTTTAATGTTTACACATCTTTCTGTGCCTAAAGTTTTATTTTTCTCCTCCACTCGTGTCTCTCCATCCAATTCATGTCCTCCAGTCCTCTTGCTCTCATTCCAGTTCTTATTTCCTGCATCCACGAGTTTCGAGGTCTTCCTCTCCTCCTTCTTCCAGGTGGACACCATTCCAATGTTTTCCTGGGTATTCTTTCTTCTTGCATTCGTCGTACGTGCCCATACAAATTTAATTGCTTATACCGTATATAATCTACTATTGAATAACCAATATTCATTTTTCTCTAATAATAATAATAATAATAATAATAATAATAATAATAACAATAACAACAACGATAATAACAATGACAATAACAATGACAATAATAATAATAATGTTTCGCCCTAAATGGGTTCAGACTTCACGTCGTTTTCGTGTCACGGAACAAGATGATGATGACGAAAAACTCCACAGTAATTTTATTTATTCCTATAAACTCTTCGTGACATTCTACTCACAAATTGCTGTAATAATTAATCTTAATAGTTTTAAAATTCATTACGAAACACCGTTGAGGTCACTACATAAAAACTAAGATATAATAGGCACCTGAGATCTCAGTCATCCTCAACTTTTTAATGTAGTAAAATATGAAGAAGGCCTTTCGGAACATAGTTCCATCTTCTGCGTCTGTACCAACATTGCAATGTAAAAAAATACGAAGAAAGCCTTTCGGAAACAGAAGATGGGACGTATGTTCCGAACGTCCTTCTTTATATTTTACTATAATACAAAGTTGAGAACGGCTGAGATCTCAGGTACTTATTTTATACTTTAATTTGTAATCAACGTTGTTTGAAAGTAATATATATATATATATATATATATATATATATATATATTAATTGCAGACCAGTTAAAACAAATATAATCTTCAAAAATGAGATTTCTTCTATTTGTGGCAGGTTGTACGTTGTTACATGTTAGGAGAAGCATAGGCATCAGAAATTAACTGAATATACTACCAATGACGGCAATGATCGGAAAATCTTCGTCACGGTTTAAGCATATTTACTAGCCTGTTCCGGCTCCAAATTGCTGCTGTTTCCATATTTTCTTTGGTCTTCCAAAACTTCTTCTTCCTCGTGGTGAATAGTTGTATGCTGCTTTTGGTATTCTATTCTCAGTCATCCTTGTTAAGTGTTCTTTCCAGTTTGTTCTGTATTTCACTATTGTTGTGTTTAATTCCTCTACTTTTGCTTGTTGCCTTATTTCTGTGTTATATTTTTTGTCTGTTCTTTGATGTCCTGCTATTGGTCTGAGGAATCTCATTTCAGCAGCTTGTATTCTGGTAGATTGTTGTGTTGTCACTGTCCATGTTTCGGATCCAAAATTAATAATAGGAACTGTCATTGTCTTTGTATAATTTCATTATAAAGTCTTCCCTGGCTTTATTTTTCAAAGTTCTTTTTAGTGTTCCTGTTATATAATTAAAATTATTTAGTTTGTAATTTATATCTGTTTCCGCTGTGTATGATATTTCGCAACCTAGGAAGTTATATCTTACCGCTTGTTCTATTGGTTTAATTTCCAATATTATCTTTGTCCGAACTGTATGAGCGCCCTTGAAAGCCATTGTATTTTTATTTTTCTGATGATATTTCCATGTTGAATTTTTTTTATTCCATTTAGTTTATATAGCATTCTTTGTAATTCGTCTTCTGCTTTCGATCGGAAATATATAGAACTAATTGGAGAGACCATGTTCAACGCATGTTACCAACTATAATAGCAAATGCCGCCCTGATTTATAATCCTATAGGAAAAAGAAGTGCTGGCCAACCTCCATAAACAAATTACAATAAACATTTCATAAGAGTAACCTGTAGCTACATTGGTTCGAAATTTGCTAAAAGACAGAATGTCATTATAACATAATCATGTATTGCTTTCAACATTTACACTGTGTGCTGATTTTACTAATTTCAACATATGCGAACTAATATAATATATTAATTTGATGGACCTAATTGATAATCGCGTACTACAAAGGAGATTACACTTTATAAAGAGCTTAAATACGTGGTGTTGATGTAACATTTGTTGTTCCTTCATCAAAGCATATTAATAGAATATGCCTCAAGCACCATCATCTGTATGCTTCAAATGAGTGCACGTATATTTCACCTCAAAATGAATTACAAATGTTTCCTGATGCTATATTATACTTTCATGTATATATATATATATATATATATATGTGTATATATATATGTACATAATTAATTTTTTTGACATTGAGCAATACAAGGTTAATATGACATGATAAGAAAAATAAAAGCCTGGACGGATTTGAACCCGGACCTCTGGGTTGGTACCCCAGCGTGCTATCCATTACACCATTGGGCAAATCTAATACAAACATTTATCTTTCTTATATATATATATATATATATATATATATATATATTCTCCATTATTACTGTATGTAGCGAGAATACGGTCTTCACTGCCATCTAGAAGCTAACTATAACAAATAAGCAAATTAAGATAATATTTTTGCTTTATAACAGTGACGCTTTATCGATGTTATAATTTAATTTTTGACATTGAGCAATAATAATATGACATAAGAAAAATAAATGCTTGGACGGGAGTATATATCCATCCATTCATAGTAATTCTGCCCGAGGGCACGTCCTTCATTGCAATCTTAGCACTTTCATGCTATGCTTGCAGCTTTACTAGGGAATTGTAGGTGTGGTAGCTTCCCGTTGCTTTCCACACCGGTGAAGGATGATGATAATGATAAGGATGATGACGATGATGGCCATATGATTTCGGGGACCGTTTGGGCCTTAACGTGTTCCTGACATTTGTCTTACGGTGAGGAAAAACCCCGATAAAAACCTCACCCAGAAAAACTGCCCCGACCGGGGATCGAACCCGGGCCCTCTGCGTGACAAGGCAGCACGCTACCTCGAGACCACAGCGGTGGACTATATATATATATATATATATATATATATATATATATATATATATATAGGCTATATATAAGAAGGATAAATGTTTGTATTGGATTTGCCCGGTGGTGTAATGAATAGCACGCTGGATTACCAACCCAGAGGTCCGGGTTCAAGTCCCGTCCAGACAGTTTATTTTTATCATGTCACATATATAGTCCACCGCTGTGGTCTCGAGGTAGCGTGCTGCCTTGTCACGCAGCGGGCCCGGGTTCGATCCCGGTCGGGGCAGTTTTCTGAGTGACGTTTTTATCGGGGTTTTTCCTCACCTGTAAGACAAACGTCAGGAAAATTTTAAGGCCCAAAGGGTCCCCGAAATCATATGGCCAACATCAAGATCATCCTTCACCGGTGTGGAAAGCAACGGGAAGCTACCACACCTACAATTGCCTAGTAAAGCTGCAAGCATAGCATGAAAATGCTGTGATTGCAGTAAAGGACCTGCCTTCGGGCAGAATTACTATGGATGAATATATATATATTATATATATATATATATATATATATATATATCCGCAATAATGTGTTCTATATTCATTTTCTTTTTTTGCTCAATACAAATATTTTTACATTATTTTAACTTACAATATTGCATTCTAGAGAATTCCACATTATGGCTGTTGCTGTTCTTTTATATGGATTTGAATCTTGGATACTTATAAAAAAAATATCTCATACATTCAAGCCACTAAAATTACATTTTTAAGATCCGTAAAAGAATGTACACACTTGGATAGATTACATAAAAGATGAATAAGAAATGAACTGGAGATATTTTCAACACTCGATAAACTAGAGGAATACAAATACCGATGAAAAGAACATTTAGACAGAATGGACAATACAAGATTACTCAAAACGATCAACATCTACAAATCGCATGGAAAAAGATATTTGGGACGGCCAAGGAAACCATGGACTTGAGATCGGAACAGGTCGCATTGACCTAATCCAGGAAAGGAAGAAGAAGTAGAGAATTTTAAAAGAATGTAGCTATTCAAATAGTTTCCTGTAATAAGTTGAATTTTTTTTTTTACCTTCATATTTAATTAATTAATTTGTTTAGGGATTTTAAACCTTTAAATTTGTTGAAACATTTTAACCTTTCTTTATCGATCCTATTTGCCAACTACAGAAACAGACCAAGAAAAATGTTAAATATATAAATGAAATGAAACAGGGGCATGGAAGCTTCTTGTAGGAAAACCAGAGGGAAAACTTCCATTTGGTAGAGGAAAATTAAGATGGGGATTGACATTAATATGATTTGAGGTAAATATATGAAACAGGGGATGATTGGAAAAAATAGCTCAGGATAGAGATGCGTGGAGAGCTCTCTTCTATGAGCCCACGGGTTCGATAGTGTCAGAGAGTTAGTTATATAAGCTTTTATAATATATATATATATATATATATATATATATATATATATATATATATAAACCGTCCACCGCTGTGGTCTCGAGGTAGCTAGCTGACTTGTCACGCAGCGGAACAGGGTTCGATCCCCGGTCAAACGGTCCTCGAAATCATATGGCCATCATCATCATCATCCTCATCTTTATCATTATCATCATCATCATAATCCTTCACCAGTGTGGAAAGCAACAGGAAGCTACCACACCTAAAATTCCCTAGAAAAGCTGCAAGCATAGCATGAAAATGCTATGATTGCAGTGAAGGACCTGCCTTCGGGCAGAATTACTATGGATGGATATATATACTCTCCATGGCGCGACAGTCTTAGAAGGCCCTTGGTCTACCAGCCTGCTGCTGCATTCACATCCTCATGTGTTAAATCATAGACGTAGACAATTTTCCAACCAGTGTAGGAGTGATATGAGGTCAGAATATCGAGTTCCCCAGCCGTTATAATTGGTTTTCTGAAGCCGCTACTTATTGTAGCTACTCAAATTCCTCACGATGCTGGGTGGGTTCCGGTCCCATACTGGCCGAAATTCCATGAGACAATTTCTTCCCCTATGGGGACTCGGAACTAGGCGTATGTCCCGTAGCTCTTGGCAAAACATCTTGTCTTAACCGTTGGCTACGGAGTGGAACACACACAAACACACACACATACATATACATATAATTTATTTACTTATCTATTTAGCACGTGTTAGAATGTTTCACGTCTTTCTTCGCCTCTGGTCGTACCGGGAATCGAACCATATTCCTACAAATATTAATTCTTGATTATAAAGATGAAATTATTTAATAAGGGACAGCACTGTAGATATATGTTCTCACCACTAGCCCATGAGACTGGTAAAAAATATGGATCGTGCAAAAAAAGCTGTGAATCATGGGAAAACAGAATGACCAACGTTTCATAATGTTCATTTTACAGACCGGTTAAATTGTATGAATCTGTACCAGTCTCCAGACTGTCCCTAACATCCAACAACTTGAAGATAAATACTATAACGTAAATTAAATACAGTGAAATCTAAACTGCCCAAATCCCAATATAACAACCCAAATGTATCGATACGTCTTCTTGTAAGCCCATGTTTCCCTTAACAGAGATTTAGGCGCTCTCCCCCTACAGGGAAGAATTTGAACCATACTAATTTAGTTACACTTGTTTTCGTATAGATGTCATTTGAATGGTCCGTGGTCAGCGTTCCGCCTCATACTGACATCTAGGAAACCAAGGTAGTACTTGGACGGGAAAATTCGGTAAATTTTGCTTAGAGGCCTTTAATTCAGGCTTAAGGATCTTTTACGAGCCTGAAAATCTTCAGACTCGGGACCCACGGCTTAAAGTCCCTCCCGGAGGACTTACTCCTTGGATTTTTCCGTCCTAAAAAATCCATCGACCCCGGCCGGGTTTGAACCCGCGACCCTCGGGACCAGAGGCAAGGAGCATAACCACTAGTCCACCGCGGCCGGTGTATCGATACGTAAGGACAAAAAAAAAAGTTGGAGATAATTTCTTCAGTTTGGTATTAATATATTATATAATGTTTTGTTTGTATCATTTTTCTTTGCATTAATTCTTGGTGTGTAAGGGCGCGTATCATATTTTGAAACCTTTTCCTAAAGTTTTTTGTATTATTTCCTAATGTTCATTTAATGGCTCATCTTCAGTCTGGTATTAATCGATAGGCTCTACTATGACTTTGTTGTTTATTTTTGCACCTTGTATTATGTGTGTTCGATTTTCCCGAATGTATTTTATGTACTGATGAAACGTCCTCAAAACACACTTTTGTTGTCTCTCTCCCTAAGACTTGGGAATGTATAATATATTCTACGCATTTATTTCTGTAACTGACACTGCAAAAGAGCACTGAGAAGTTGCGTCATTTTGTGTGTCCTGTCAATACTGTGTAATTAACATTTATTTATAAATAAATATGTATTGCAATGTTTTCTTCGATGACATCCTCGATAACGTTCAGCAACCTGTGGCCGTTTATAGTTCATAAGCTGCCAGGCTGTCGTGCATCAGTGCACTGAAATTGCCATAATAAATCTAGGACTTGAATATAAAAATGTGTCCTCAACTTTTGAATATCTACTTCATATGCAGCATGTGACTGTTAATAAATAATCTTAACAAGAGATTTATGAGTAGCGGTAACAAATACATACCATCAGCAGCCTAGTATGTGCCACACCACAGGATGATTATTAGAGCCGAATCTCACGTCACTTTACTTCGTAAAATACATGTAAGGCTTACAGTCTGACCAAAATTTCAGGAGAGCAATAAAAACTTGTTGACATTGTTTAATAGGTTGTAACTATATTTTAAATGTTAATATCCTATTTTGCATGTTTACATTCAAATTAAGACATTAAAACATTGTAAATAATAACGCACATGCCAAAAATGTTTTTATAATCCTTGTGAAAAAATCGTTTGAATATTAGATTTACGAAGGTTGTAGAAGCAATTGTGAAGTTTAGCTGTTCGATGATGATGATGATGGTGATTGATGACGAAACGGATCCCTGTTCTTTCCAGTGCGGGCACATGTGTGTTTTCCTAGTAGAAAGTTTCTTAACCAGATGCATTAGGTCACGCTTATTTCCTTACAGATTTTCAGAGACATGTGGGTTAATACTATCGACTCGAGGCGACATCTAATGGGACACTAAGGGTATTACTCGGAGGAGATGAACTAAATAACTAACTCACATGGCACTATCAAACCCGCGGGACCCATAAGCTATCCATAATGGCACTATCAAACCGCGCGGACATAAGATCACCATAAATCCCTCTATCATGAGCTCAGTTTTTCAACATAATTCACCGTATAATATACTTCCTCGCTTCCTCATTTAATAGTTATATGATATTCTCCAACATCGTTCTTTGTCTCAAACTGGGCATTTTCCTTCTGGTTTCCCTACAAGAAGCTTCCATGCACGTCTTTCATTCACCGTTTGTGCCACATGTCCTACCCATCGCAGTCTATGAGACTTAACTGTTCTGATTATATCTGGCTTCGTATAAAGACCATGTAGTTCACTGTTAAGTATATAGTCTTCTCCATTCACATGTCTGTTCATCACTCTTTGGTCCAAACATTTTCTTAAGAACTTTATTCTCAAATACTCGTAATCTTCTTTCCTCCCTTAAAGTAAGAGTCCTTGTTTCGCATCCATAAAATATAACTGGTAAAACAATAATTTTATATTTTCTCAGTTAAACGTTTTTTTAAAGGAATTGGGACGTCAAGAGTCTCTGTAATGCATAATAGCACGCATTTGGAGTTGGACGCCAAGAGTCTCTGTAATGCATAATAGCATGCATTTCCCAATGAAGGTCAGTTACATTTTCCTCATAGGCCATTTTATTCAGATTTGAGGTTCCTTTCCGAGTCAGAGCCAGCTACGCTTGAATATATTTGACAGTCCCTAATAGTTTGTAAAGAGTGTTTACTTGCCGGGAGCGGCGCTGCTTTTGAAGTATGCAAGCATGCAATTTGTGGAAGCGATTTATGTCAGCTGACAGATCCGGCTCGTGAAACACACGTCTTAGAAGCTTCAAATGAACGTCGACTCTGAGGCTTTGGGTTAACCTTTCAACCGTCAGCACGAGACCGACTGACAGTTCCGAGAAATGTCTTAACCGTGTGCGAATATTACACAATGCACACAGAAACCTGATTTTCTACTAAGAAAACACTTTATTATGAAGACACGGTATTCATGGTTTCTTTAAAATACGTGTTAATAATAACAATTTGTTCATGACATATTTTCAAGGTAAATGTATCATTTTGGCAACTCGAGAATACCTTATGGGCTTGTGAAATGAGATTCATGCGCAGAACAGCGGGTTACACCAGATGTGATCGGAAAAAGAATACCGATATCTTAAAAGAATTGAAGACTACGCCAATTTTGGAATATATTAAACAGTACCAACTAAATTGAAAACACCATCTTGAAAGAATGAGTTCAAATCGGATCGCCAAAGCTGTTTATAATTATATACTAAGAAGACGAAGATCTCTGGGCCGTTCCTATTAAACGCTGGAAGGAACATTTTCTATAGGATCGTAACAGGCCTTGGCCTAATACTTGGATGGAAGAAGAAGAAGAGAATACCTTATGCAGGCATGGCTGGAGCTCATTAATGTTTTTAATTGACAAGAGAAGTGCCAACCATTGCATTCCGAAACCTACCTTGAAATTTCTCACAGAGGAAAATTGTGATGTACCAAAAAAAATTAGTACCTGCCGTTTTTAACTTTAAGGCAGAGAAATCGAAGCCAGAATACAGCAATGTCAACTTACTGTACGGAGCAGATGAACTTCCTACATGAGTAATATCTGTGTGAATTGAGATGGGACGAGGCACGGACGGAAGATAGTGAGGGTTATCCAGTCTACCAATTTAGGTTTCGTGTTACTTCCCTATAGCTTAAATAATATATTTGGCGCCGGATTTTAGTGCCTTGCAGTTAAAAACTGCAGATAATCTTTAGGACACGGTCTTCGTACATCACAGCGCTTCTCTGGGAGAAATTTTAAGTAAGTTTCGGCGTCCAATGGTTGTCAGATTCTTTGTGAGTATCTTGATACACAAAAATGTTATTTTATATCTTACTATCCTTCTGCTTAATTAAATTAGGTCTTTTGACCTGTTTTCACATGAAGTGAGATTTAATGAATCTCCCCATCTAGTAAATGGACGGACAACACTTCTATGTACTTTTGGTTTGTACTTTACTAATAGCTGAGGAATTATATCTCTAGGCATTCTGTTAACATGTTCATATCAATCGTTTCTCACATTGTCAATAAATTAAAAACAAATTTAAGATATTTTCTAATATCTTAATTTATTTTTCTGTCCAAAATTGTCACATTTGCTACTGAATGCAAGAACTGAATTTCTGCAGTTTCTATTTTTCTTCTGTCTGAACGGTTAACAGTCCAGTTCTGACTTGCATATGTTAAGGCAGGCACCGCCATAATTTTGTAAAATTTTAATTGTGTAATTCTCAATGTTTTATTATTAAGTGTCCGTTTTATACTGCCACACATTTTGTAAAATGTAATTAAGTTAATATAAATTTCTTCCTTTCGGCAGTATGATACATTGCATGCCAAATAATTAAAATTTTTCGCCTGTTGCAATATACTGTCATCAATGCTAATTTTACATTTTATATAATATTAAAAGGTTGCAAGGTGTAGTGACGTGGATATAACCTCTCCTAACCAATTCTCATCCTCACATTCTCGTGGTACAACCCGTTTTCACAAACGAGGCTCTGAGGACCGAGTCATGGCTGTATAACAGTTACATCGGATACTGAGTAAATGCGGTATCCTAATGTCTGTCCAGAGACTAAAAGGTAGCAGCCCTACCACTGGACTACTTAGCGTCGGGCCAGTAACCCGTCCTAAGGAACTTCAACACTACTTGCAAGTCTCAACACGAAGAAATCCAGAAGGAATTGAAATATTACGACCCACAGCAAAGAAATATGGCAGAAGAAGACCAGGACGTCCACTCAAAAGACTTCTGGATGGTGTTTCTCTTGAGGGAGAAACAGGTCAACAAATGGCCCAAATTCGTGAATGTACTATGATGATGATGATGATGATGATTATAATGATATAATATTAAAGTGTCCTGTGTACATGTAGGAGGCCCACCTCTGTACTCTGGGAGTAGCGTCGCTGTCTCGGACGCAGTGGGCCCGGGTACGATCTCCGGTTTAGACAAGTTTCCTGGATGATTTTTTTTCGGGTCTTTCTTCACCTGTAAGTCAACGGTCCCTGAATATCATATGTCCATCATAATGACCTTCATATTCGCCATGTTTAGTGTGTGTGTGTGTGTGTGTGTGTGTGTGTGTGTGTGTGTGTGTGTGTGTGAAGGGTGTATTTCGTCTTAATGTTGTTTGATCTCGGAGGAAGTTTAGACTTTGTGCTGATCATTTATTTGGGAAGGGCCTCCATAACCTTGTGCGATCAAAAACGTATGTATGTGAAGCATAATTTAAAATCACGTTCCGAATAGGTCGTGACACTGTAAGGCCCGGGTGGCGTGTTGCGTAATATGAATCGTGGATTCTATGCCACTATTCCATCACATAAATTTAAGTAAAAAGATGGGGAAAAAAAACACAATGTATTATTGCAATGCTACGCTTGCACGCAAAGCAGTTCTCCCGGCCAAGCCCGAGGGGCTCATGGACCAACCTGTGGGATCGTCAGGGGTGAACCTACTGGCGTACTAAGTACCTCGACCATTCGCTTTGAGAGCCATTGCAACACTTACCTCCCTTTGTGTTGATCTAGGTCCAGAACTTTGACGTGGTCCAGCTGATATAGATAAGGGAGATTAGCAGTTGTCTTGGGAGTATGGCCAACTGCCCGAGGTATCTCAAGGGTTGGCGGAGAGTACAACTGTTGCAATATATGAATAATTACCCGAGAAAATTGTATATGTTCATTAAAAAAGAAAGAGAAATGTCTTTAAATTGAGCTCAAAGTAAACTAAAATCGCCATAATTACAATGTAAAATGTGTATTAGTTATTGCTCAGACAGTGTAGCCAACGTATCACAAAACACGTTAACAAACAAGTGAACACTAAACTAATCTATTGTACTAACTGCCCATTTTGTCACCCAAAATTGCTGAAACTAACACTAACTTGCCCATCTAACTCTAACTGGCCCATTTCTTCATCCTAACTTCCCCATTAATGTAGATGGAATCCTCGGATATTTTATCACCTTATATGTGAGTAAACATGCTAGATTAGCTATTGGTTGTAGTGGGAACATGTGTTATTACATTGGCCAACATGACACTAGCAGTTACTTTTTCTCCGATCGGTTATTTATAGGTAGCACGGTGTCATAGAATAGTGAAAGTAGCTATAAGGTGAGAAGGTAAACTGATATAAAGGAGAATGCTTATAGGAGAATCATAGGGAAAGCTCCAAATTAGGAAGACCAAGAATGAGAAGGGAGAATAAAATGAATCATGATTTTAGCGAGGTGAATTATACAGGAAATGATTGGAAAACGTTAGTTCTGGATAGGTATGAATGAAGAGCGGTCATGAACCTTTACTCTCGTTAGTGCTGATGAGTTGTTTTAAGACAGTCCTAAGGGTAGGTTTCACCAACATAGGTAACTGTTTTACACCA
The DNA here is from genome assembly GCA_030220185.1 of Diploptera punctata. Lineage (NCBI taxonomy): Eukaryota > Metazoa > Arthropoda > Insecta > Blattodea > Blaberidae > Diploptera > Diploptera punctata. The sequence continues at coordinate 1,351,690 of JASPKZ010008381.1, read as the reverse complement.
GTTTAAGCTATGCATTATACACGGAGAAAACTGGCGTAATAGAGTTACCTCTGTCGGTGAAATTGACCCTAAAAGGTCCTTGAAATTCAAGCTAGATTGCTGGCCTCACATCTACATTGCTATTTACAGAGGGTGCCGATCAATAGCTGTTGGCTTAAGCTGATGCAGAATTTGTAAGGAGTAGCAAGGGAATATTTATATCCAACACACATTCCATTAAATGAAACTAAGAAATTGGTGCTGGAAATTAGCATTATATATATAACTTATATACAGAGCATGATGATCTTGTAGAAGATTTCCGGGCTGTTGGCCGTGGTCATAAGGCTTGTAGTTCCCCGACGTTTCGCCAGAGACTGCGTCTGGCATCCTCAAGGGTTGTCTTGAGACTGGCAATTTTGTCGACTACCTGCCCTATTTATACATATATCCCCGACGTGTTCTCTGCGCAGTCCGTTTCTTCGTAATTGTATCTATTTTCTGGTTGGTTAGCATTAGGATCTTCTATTGCACCAAATAAGACCACGGCCAACAGCCCGGAAATTTTCTACAAGATCATCATAATAACTCTGGCCGTGAAAGTCTAAGTCAATATATATACAGAGTGTTTGGAAGTTCATATTACAAACTTCTAGGGCTAGTAGAGTGGATGAAGTAGACAATATTTTGTCCAGAAACGTACCGTTTCCGCGCTACAGCCATTACAATGTATCGAATTTACCGGTGTTGTTTTGCAACCGTATAGACAAGTACATGACGTCAGAAGATCGTGCGGTTGCACGTGACGTTTACCCTTCCATTGAATGTCCGTAGGAACTGTGGAATCAGCACGATGGCGCAACGCGGCACTTTACACATGACATTTGGGGACATCTTAACCGAAGATTCGTGCAAAGATGGATATGTCGGGTTGTCATATTGCATGGCTCCCACGATCGCCGGATTTAAAGCCATAAAGCCATGGCTATTTCTTGTGGGATCGAATGAAGAGTTTGGTGTATGAGACTCCTGTAGAGACCAAGGAAGAACTGCTGGCATGAGTTATGGTCACTGCATAAGAGATTAACGGAACACCAGGTGTGATAGAACGAGTGTACCGGAATTTGGCGGTACAATGTGGGCAACGACATTGGTGGTCGTTACATCGAATCTCTGTTGTAGTGAGCAGTTTCGTATGTGACACATCCAGTGCAGAATATAGAAACAAATTTGTTTTTTCCACCGTTGACACGTGTTATCATGATCAATGAAAGTGTTTTTGTTACTTTGGCATTGTTACCAAATAAATTTCACTTTCTTTTGTAATGAGTCAAACGTCATTTAATTGTGTACCTTACGTCACACCTCATTTGACATAGTGTTCTTCTGACGTCATAAACTGCCTATCCGTTTGCAAAACAACACCGGCAAATTCGGCAAATTGTAATGGTTTGTAGCACGGAAACGGTACATTTCCGGACATGGGTTCATGTAAAAAATATTGTCTTTTCAGTCCCCTCTACTAGTCCTAGAAGTTTGTAATATGAATTTCCGAACACTCTGTATATACGTAAAATACATTATGCAATGGAAATGGATAGTTTATGGTAAATGAGGAAAATGTTTAAGAAATGGCTGAATTCCAGTACCTAGAAACAATAAGTTTAATTTTTTTTCAAATAGTGAAATGGCAGATTAACATTAACAATGA